>JAEAOA010002177.1:447500-1047500 GCA_016746295.1 Potamilus streckersoni | reverse complement strand
TTTAGAATGCCGTAGGCATACATCTGAAATGAAAGCACAAATTATTAAACTTCTTTTTAAAATTGATAATTACATGGCAATTATATTTTCCAATTTGAAGAAACAAAATCCCATGGTGATAACATCTAAGATTTCTGTTATACAGCAAATGTACTTTAGAAAGAAAAAAAAAAAGAAATTAACTCTTCGATTGACAGAAATACTGTGGATTTTACTCTGCTGCTTTAGTATTCAATATCTGCCACCATGCAGCTTTTATTCCTTGAAGCAAGGGAAACAACTGGCTACAGAAACCTAAAATCACCTCTATCATTGCAACAAGTCATTCAAAGGGGACTGACACTCTAATGTCCCAAATGAAATTTGAGGAATCCAAGGTAAGCCCATTTCTCCCTTTGCCATTTGTTAAAACCATCCTTGATATTGACGAGCTAATACAACATTTTCAAATTGACCACCATGAATGTCAGATACAATATTTTTTATCTAAAAACAACTAGACATTAAAAATCATTTGGTGAAAACCCCATATGAATGTGACCAACCAATCACGAGTAGTGATAAGATTTTCAAGATGGCTCTCATGGCAGCAATAATGACTGTCAGATCAGCACCATTTTCATTTATGACAACTAGAGATCATAAAAAGTCCTCACTGAAAAACCCATATTGATATGACCATATAGGAAAATGAAAGCTACACTGGAGGTCAGATTGACACCATTTTTATTTAAAACCAGACATTAGAAGCTTTTAGCTGAGAACCTCATGTTGGTTTTTATTTCCAATCAGGAAATAAAACTAATATTTTTAAGATAGATGCCATGGTGGCCATAGAGGATGTCAAAATCAGTGCTATTTTCTGTTAGGACCAACTTGCTATGAATTTGTGTGCAAACTTTCATGGCAATCTGGAAAGTAGTTTAAGAGAAATAATGATGAGAAACTTATGCAAATAGATAGGTGGAATGACAGACATGAGACAAACAGGTCATCGCTTAAGCTCTTCTGGTCTATGACCAGGAATAAAGTCTAAAACAAAACAGCAGTATCCCAATGCTTGCTGCTACTCCCCCCATTATACATATAATAATTTATAAGTAGTCACTATCCACCTATGCAAATTGGAATTCTGAAACCATTGTGTACATCTAATCATATCCCCAAGTCTTTTTAAGTGTTTGCAGAGTTGTGAAATATTACACAACTATCAAAATCACTATACATTTTATATACAACTCTATAAATGCACTAGTTTTCCCACCCATAACTCCCAAGCTCCACCCTGGTGGTGGATCAAACTTCTAAAGAGTTGTATAAATCTAGAAACCAAACCCAATAATATCTCAAAAGTTAAAGTCTCTTCAACAGTGTTGAAGCAGATGCATGACACAAAGCATGCACACATGGACAGCACGATAAAATGTACCCCAGTAAGCTAGTTAAGAACACTGACTAATGGGACCTATTAATGGATTATATTAAGCTTACAATGCAGAATAACTGAACCCTTCTTATGCAAAATATATTGTTAATAATAGTAAGCACACTGGATCTCCAAGATAAATACAAGCAATTTATTTAGGATTCACATCAGAATTTTAATATTATTTGCAATTCAGCAACACCAGAAATACTATGCAATTCCATACACAGATATTTACACGAAAATTGAAATTTTAATCTTTATTTCTCTAGAAATCATTGATTGTTTGGTGTAGAAATTTGTGACTTAAAGTAAACATGAAATCCACAAAAATTGATACCCTTTTAAAAAAATAGTGATTTCACAGTAATAAAAAAATAAAATATCATACCATGGTGTCTCCTATATCTTGTCTATAGCATCGAAATTGCTCCTTTTCATCTGAAATGAAAATATATGTTGCAAGGATGAGAATTTTACAAATATCTATATAAAAAAACTTTGTAAGCACATGACATGCAGCAGCATACAAACACTGTTTCTAAAACCCAGTACACCTGTGAAATCTGTATTGTCTTATAATTTAACAAGGTTCAGTGTATTTTATAAGGAGTTACACAGACTATAATAAGAGCAATGTATAACCTTTTTAGCTACAATATATTCAACATGACTGGGACAATGTAGGTTAGGCACAATACAAGAAACTGAGACTTTGTGCAACCATTTTCAAACAAGAATACCACAAACAGTAATTATCTGCTATGTTGTTAAGGGTTAATGTGACCTTTCAATCATGAATACATCAGGCTGCATTCGTTGATCGTAGGCAGCCTGGATGTGAAGCTTGGTGAAGGAACATTTAGCATATCTCTAATTATCATGCAAAAATTTATTTCCCTTATCAGCAACCTTGACCTTTGACCCCTTTTGTGTTTTATGATATTATTACATTAATACTGAGGCAGTTACAGCAGATACTGTTATACCGAGGATAAAAGGGCAGGGCATACTGTATCCCTCTGTCCTTCAAATTCCAGAATGCACAAATGTCAAAGGGACAATGACAAGTGCATGGCAGCCATATTGGACACCAGATCAACACGATGTTAATATGACCATCAATTTAAAAGAAGTAGCAATAAAAAAAAAAATTTTCAATGGTGGCAATATCTGACACTTGATGCTTATTAAAAAATTTGAATCAAGAATCCTGCTGTTAATAATGTACATCTCTCATTGATGAGCATTATATGAAGATAGACCAAAGAGTTTCACTCCTCTAATTCAAGTTTTCTTACATCAATGCATATGTTGGTCAGGGGACATGTTTTACACAGTGGAGTTCTAAAAGATGCAAGATAAATGAATGTGAAATTAGCACAATGGCTTTAAATGGAAGAAAATAATTATAAAAATAAAAGTACAAAATCAAAGTCGATTAGCCTTGATCAATAAAAATCATGAAACAAATACTTAATAATTTTCTTATTCAAGATGGATCATTGCAAACTATTCCTGTAATGACAATGACCAAAGGATTATGTTCAATGTAGCTAATTTTCATAAAATTATTATATGATTATGTATGAAAGCATATTACTTAAGAATCATAAAATTATTATATTATGTGTGAAAGCATATTACTTAAGAATCATAAAATTATTATATGATTATGTGTGAATGCATATTACTTATAAACACCTGGGTCCCCATTCAAATAGACGTTGATCCCTATTAGCTGTTGTAACTGGTGTATCCAATAAAGTTCAGTATCTGATTAATGTTAATTCCAGAGAACTCTTGATCAAACTGGATGATGATTTCTATTTTCTGATACCTAACACAGTTTAAGCAGTGGTCAGATTGGTTTAAGTGATAAGACAATGGGATATCTTTATTACAGATATCCTGGTGGTGTCCTTTTCTTCTGTCTTGTAATTCCCTTTTAGTCTCACCTGCATATTGTTTGCTAGAGATTGCCGGTAAATAACACATTACATATAGCACAATAATGACCTCTCTTTGAAGTGCTTTGTGACTTTCAAAGCAATACACAAAAAAGCAGACATTCTCCAGAATTTACACACTGAACAGAGCTCATAATTAGCAGTAGTCTGCTAGCCTGAGATTAATAAATTTTCAGTCAGGCTAGTAGTTTTCTGAACTTTAATAGTCCTAAAGCTAGTAAAGTTTCACTTGTCACCAGTCAGATTTTAGCTATAGATCATATAAACTTTTAGAAAATCTGAATAATAGAACAATGTCAACATTTTCTCAGGGCTAACTATACAAATACCACATAGTTTTGAAAAATACAAACTTTTTGATAGGTAAAAACTCTGACCTCACATTCCAATATAAATGTCAGAATATCTAAAATGAGACAGGAATGGTCAGAGGAAAGTCAGACCAAAGTCTATAAACCACACTTGTGAACTTGTCAAACCACCATTGTAATGCAATGCTCATTAAATCCCCATTCAGTCTTTAAAGGATGTGGAAACATGTATTTTGTTTAAAAGTTTGTATCTGTTGTGACAATGCAACACAATGCTTGTACAGTACTCCCCCTCTTATAAGACCACCCCTTCAGCACCAGAAAAGTGGCCCAATAAGAAAGGTGGCCTTTCTAATAAGGGACTATAATTGCAAGAAGTAATATGTATGTTTATGAAGAAAGCTAAATGTAACTTCAGAATTTTCAATTTTTATTTTGGGGATATTGGGGCTATTTTTATAAAAACAGAATCTAGGAACAGACCCCACAGAGTATGCTTTAAGAAACATATGTATGATAACGAACTTTTAATGAATAAAGATATAACTTACAGTTGATTCTCATCATTATCTGCATAGTACCACTGATAGTGCATTTCCTACATGGACACTTGTCATATTCATTAGAACTGCATGTAACAGCAGAGACATTACCGCCAAATACCAAAATCTGCATGACTGCCATTATACAACCTTGCAATGAGCAGATGATAAAATGCATTTAATTCTTTGACAGTAATGTGCAATCATTACTTGACTGCACATGGTTTTAACTTGCAGAGTTAACAATGTTGTTCGTGTGTACAAATTCAGTTTGAACCATTATGATTTAAGCATTTTCAAAGCAATGCACAAAATTAGCAGACATTCATGCATCAAAATGTATACAAGCATAAGTCTTATTCTTCACATGTTGATTAGGAAATTGGACCTACAATTCTGAATAAGCACACTGCACCTGCTAACCTGTCTACCCAAATATTTTCCAATTTTCGTTTTCTTTATCTTTCTTTCTTCACCTGTTTCTCTCAATAAATGTTGATTTCATGAGGTTGCATGGAGAGCCAGGATGCAAAGCTGGAGAGTCTATTCCTCAACAACTTCAAGTTAAACATATCTGGTTCTGCTGCTTCAGGTCCAAAAATTATATACCTTTTACACCGTAACTGCTCACTTGTAATGATTATAAAAAAGACAAAATCTGTAACTATGAAATAAACCAAATACTGCAAATCAAAGTGTTCTTTTCATTGGGCAGCACTTCCGTAAACTGTTACCTATATTTTTTTAAACATTTCCTACAGAAACTATGGTGCAATCATAGCAGTTAGAATCTATGATTATGAGACCTGCTTGAATATTAGAAATTAAGTTTCTTGGGGATTTACAGCATAGCTACAAAAGTAGGTAGTGCTATGATTGAGACCTGCTTGAATATAAGAAATTAAGTTTCATTTGGTGATTTACAGCATAGCTACAAAAGTAGGTAGTGCTATGATTATGAGACCTGCTTGAATATAAGAAATTAAGTTTCATTTGGTGATTTACAGCATAGCTACAAAAGTAGGTAGTGCTATGATTATGAGACCTGCTTGAATATAAGAAATTAAGTTTCATTTGGTGATTTACAGCATAGCTACAAAAGTAGGTAGTGCTATCATTATGAGACCTGCTTGAATATAAGAAATTAAGTTTCATTTGGTGATTTACAGCATAGCTACAAAAGTAGGTAGTGCTATCATTATGAGACCTGCTTGAATATAAGAAATTAAGTTTCATTTGGTGATTTACAGCATAGCTACAAAAGTAGGTAGTGCTATGATTATGAGACCTGCTTGAATATAAGAAATTAAGTTTCATTTGGTGATTTACAGCATAGCTACAAAAGTAGGTAGTGCTATCATTATGAGACCTGCTTGAATATAAGAAATTAAGTTTCATTTGGTGATTTACAGCATAGCTACAAAAGTAGGTAGTGCTATCATTATGAGACCTGCTTGAATATAAGAAATTAAGTTTCATTTGGTGATTTACAGCATAGCTACAAAAGTAGGTAGTGCTATGATTATGAGACCTGCTTGAATATAAGAAATTAAGTTTCTTTGGTGATTTACAGCATAGCTACAAAAGTAGGTAGTGCAGCAGCAAATGACATAATGCAACTTCCACAAGGACATATATAATCGTAGACAACTTGGGCATATCCAATCATAGGATTCAAACCCAGACCCTGTCAGACACAAGTTCAGCACACTAACCATGCACCTCTCAAGACATGAGAAAGGAAATGAGGAAATTGAGGATCAAGAACATTAACTCACATGCATGAAAATAGGAACATATATTTTGGGTCTGATAAAATTGAGCTAAAAATGTCAGAATATACCTACCTAATCTTACAATGTCAATGAACTGAGATGCTCTTCCCCTCTTACACTTTAAATTAAAATTTGTCATTAATTTTCCTGTGTTGCTGTGTCATACAACACCAAAGCAACACACAAAACTATCCCTCACCAACACTAATTGTTCATTACACATGATCACCATTTGATTTTGAAATATGTCAGACCCTGTTAAGGAATCTGAAGATCTTTAACTAGTTTAATTTTTGGAATATACAAAAAGGAACAAAAATTCATATCTGAAGATGGCATTTTGTGTCCTCCATGTTGGGCAAGTTAGTCATACTAAAACTGCCATCCCCTAGTCATGCACATTTCTCTACAAACTCTATAACTGGCCCCCTATGAAATTAAATCTGATTCTGTGCAGCAAGCCTTACCGTCATCCCAGTCATCATACACCTCATCTGTGGGGAACTGGACCTTGATCAGAAGGTGTTCTATGAGCTTCAGATAGATAGGTTGGAAGATGGGTAGAAGACTGTAGTATTTCTCTTTATCCTGCTCCAGTAGGGCATCCTGATCAATAAAGATATTATAGATATGTGATATGCTGTCTGAGTGGCTATACATTAGTGCCGCAACAATGTATCAACATATTAGCATGCTTCATTACACTACCATATAACAATTAATATTTATATCAATTTTTCCATATTATTTTACCTTGCTATTAATCAGAGGGAAAACTGGCTAGAGTCCTAATATTACGAATCACTGTGTAACACAAAGGCTTGCATTTAATTGTTATGTAACATAAAAAATTAATACATGAGTAACAAAAAACAAATGATTTATTTCAACCGATAAAAGCTCTAAGCAAATCCAGCAAAAAGCACCAATTCTATGTTTGTGATGATATTGTCTTGAGTTTATCTTGAACCAGTTCTGATAGATGTCTGGCCACAGCCACTGGACCCAACAGATTCAATTCTCATCTCTGTGATAGATCTCTGAGACAGAAACTTGTTTTGGTTGACTGTACATGCAAGCCAATGGTTTCAATGACATCTCAGAACAAACATTGAGTCTTACACAAGGCTTATGGAAACTACTCAAAAGTCTTACTGAAACTGCTCAAATTCTAAATGCTGATATTCATATGAGATGTAAGACTTAGAATATGCTAAGCAAGATGTTAATGCTTGAGTGGTTACATTCTCTTTTCATGCCCTCAGTGAAGCCCAAAGGATTTTTCTTCATGTGTTTCAAGCAGTACTTGTGAGTACACAAAATTGGGTCTTGCATTGCTGTCTCTCTTGAATTATCAATAAGGAATGAGAGTGGATAATTATTTTCTGGGACAATATTGAGCCAAGAATGCCATCTGCAGAGGGTGCATGAAAAGGGAGCCAATTAGAATCAAGTACACTGCTGCATTTTCAAACATAGGACTTGCAAAAACCCTCTCACAGAAAAACACTCCATGTTGGAGATGTACTCTGAGAGCACAGTAATTGATACTGTTCATATAGGAGGGAGAAACAGATTTGAGATGGGCTAGAGAAAAAAATGCTCAGATGGATAAAATGAAGATATAATATCCAACATTTCCCAATTCACTAACATGCCCAGGTGGATTCTGTATACCTATCCATCTATCTATGATCATTCTGCCTACCTATCCATCTGTCTATGATCATTCTAGCTACCTATCCATCTGTTTATGATCATTCTAGCTACCTATCCATCTGTTTATGATCATTCTAGCTACCTATCCATCTGTCTATGATCATTCTGCCTACCTATCCATCTGTCTATGATCATTTATTTTGCCTACCTATTCATCTGTCTATGATCATTCTGCCTACCTCTCTATCTGTCCATGATCATCTCTATGTTGTGCCAGAAACTTATGTGAGCAAAAAATCCAAAGATGGAAATATGGAGTAGTATTTCTTGCACTGCCTGCTTCTGTAGTCTCCTCCATACAGCAGTGATGAGCCAAAAGACAATGAGCATGCAGCCAAAAACTGATATGGCTTCAATGACAATGAGCAGAAAAGGCATTTCATCACACTAAATCAACGCTGTAAGAACCCATGATGGTGTTGTCCAGAAACTCATTTGCTGTCCTGTTATCACTTAGGCAATGAGGCAATAACTCTCACATATACATGTTGACCAATTTTCAGCACAGCAAAAAATCGCTAATAACGCCAAGCTAAACAATAACAATGTGACCACTAGATGCTACACTAATTTGAAAGTTACATGAAAAACAGGCAATCAATCTTACAGAAGTGCATCACTGACATATTTACTACATTTTGTTTTTATCAATGTTTGGAATGTCATCTCTAAAATTGTCTCTGTGTGTATGGTGCCAGCCTTATGAAAAGGATACTAGACTTAGGTTTTCTTGGAAGAAAGCTTTGGAATTTTAATCAGAGATTTATTTTCATTTACTGCAGGAGCAAGAAAGTGAGGTGTTAATCCTTTGCCTCAACATGTACAAATGACTTGACCCTATATGCCTGTCTTTCGATAAGTGTCAGTGATCGTCCAGATGGAGTCAATATCATGTAAATTTCTAGCTTTAAAGCTAAACTCTATCTGCTTTATTGTTGGACAAGTGTGAGACAACAGATCAAGGTTTTCCACATACAGTAGTCTTCCTCTTGAACACCCCCCCACAGAAGCCACCCACTTATGGCCAGAATCCCTTAGCACCAATGAGTTTGTGTTCAAAAGTACCCCTCAAGAACGGGCCAAACCTCTAACACAACCCACGTTCAGCATATTATCAGAAAAATGTAAAATGTTCCCCTGACAAGAGCCCACATTTTTTTCACATGTATCCAGAAGCAATAATTAATTCATATTGTAATGTAAGGTAAGTAATCAAATTATCTCTATTATGGATATATGTCTCCCAATGTCAAGTTTCTGTTACTGAAAGAAGTGTTGACTAAAGTACATGTAACACTAAGATTATTATTATATCTTTGTCTATAAATGCCAATGTTTACAGAAAATGGGCTCAACAATTTTAGGCTTTACACATTTGTCAAGTTCTTTTCTTTGATAATTACAACCAGACACAAATGTCAAGATCATAACAGGCTCAGCATAAGCTACAAAAGATTGTGTGCATTAACATATACACAAAGAAATTGACAGGGTACCAGACAAAGACCAAAATGATCATGTGACAACACATTTATCTCTTCCTTTACAAAGAAGGCATTTCATCCACTCTACAAAAGTTTTGTCTGCATAATTAAATTACATACCATTAGAAACATCTGCATAAATCATTACCAAACATAAACAATTCATCATGTAAATGGAGACATATTATTTGAAAAGAAAGTTGGTTATTCTACTTGATGACATTGGGTGAGGACTTGCCAAGCAATTTTATGTAGAAAAGACTCAAACAACATCGTAACTGATAAGGAGGTTATTTAGCAGCAGTGGGAAAATGGAGCAAATGGAGATATATTTATGTATGTACCAAGATTTAAATGACATTTTTGAATGGTTTTGCAATGTGCATGACAACAATACCCACTCACATATTATGCTTACATGAAGAATAAGAACTATTAATGTATATTCTGTTGAAATAAATCTATTATTATAACAAGAAGAACCGTGTTACTTTTAAATGAAGATATTAAATAATGATATTAAATGAAGATATTAAATGCTTTGAAGTATGTAGCTTTCTTACCACATACATTACATATGCTTCTTGCAAAAAATTTAGTCTTCCTTTCTGGAAAGCCCATTCATAAGACCACTTTCCCAGAGAGGGACCACTGTACTGGGGGAATTGATTTTGTCTGACATTGCTTCTGTCTCTGGGCATAACTAACCCAGTTGTTTCAAAGAAGTAGTTTCATATGAACACAATATTGGGCCACTCGTCTAGATTGTCCGTCAGGCAACCAACAAGATACATATCACCAAAACAGCTGGCAGGCTGTACAGCTGGAATGCTGGATCAGCTGTCAGCAGGATAACTGAATAACTGGCTTGGATTGCAGATTGGAATAAAACAAGCTGCTGAAGAACAGGCTGGCTGCCTGGTTTACAGCACAGCCAACTGACAAAAACTGACCTCATGCCGCTACCTAATATGGTGAACCAGCTGGACTGGTGGTTAGCAACTGGAATGGTGGCAGAAAAACCTGTAGGTGAGATCAGTATTATACCCCAGGTGCCAAATTTACAGGTACCAAGGCTTGGGTATAAGCAGTTATGCCAACTTGTCTACCAAAAATTGTGAGTAAAATCTCCCATCAATTTAAAAGTATACATTGGAAAGACATGATTGAAGGGATAGTTAAATTATCTCTCAAGACTAATAAGTGGTTTTCTACTGAACAAGTCTCCTCTGCTTTTTGATTCAAGCAATGCTTGGGATAAATATATCATAGGTGTGTCTGACGCTGCCCGAGTTTCCATCTCAAGATGTCCAGATATGACAGTAGCTGATGAAGTACATTAGGAGAGGGCTAACTGGTTAATGGATGATGTACATTAGGAGAGGGCTAACTGGTTAATGGATGATGTACATTAGGAGAGGGCTAACTGGTTAATGGATGAAGTACATTAGGAGAGGGCTAACTGGTTAATGGATGAAGTACATTAGGAGAGGGCTAACTGGTTAATGGATGATGTACATTAGGAGAGGGCTAACTGGTTAATGGATGAAACACATTAGGAGAGGGCTAACTGGTTAATGGATGATGTACATTAGGAGAGGGCTAACTGGTTAATGGATGAAGTATATTAGGAGAGGGCTAACTGGTTAATGGGTGAAGTACATTTGGAGAGGGTTAACTGGTTAATGGATGAAGCACATTAGGTGAGGGCTAACTGGTTAATGGATGAAGTACATTAGGAGAGGGCTAACTGGTTAATGGATGAAGTACATTAGGAGAGGGCTAACTGGTTAATGGATGAAGCACATTAGGTGAGGGCTAACTGGTTAATGGATGAAGTACATTAGGAGAGGGCTAACTGGTTAATGGATGATGTACATTAGGAGAGGGCTAACCGGTTAATGGATGAATCCGCAACTGAACATATCTGAAAGGCTGTGATACCAGAATGCTCCTTGTAAATTGGTCAAGCAGTTTATGAGAAGTTGTAAATAGCAACTGTGAATGCCATACCAAAATATGAGTTCAACTGGCCTTACAGCCCGGGGAAATAAAAAGAGCTGAAGAACAATACTGATATCTACATTGGCATGTTTCAGCAAAACGTAAAATACCTTGATTTTCATAGTACTGCATATGCAATATCTTTTGGTGGTCTACAAGTGTCTCATTTCACCAGATTTTACATAAAGCACAATGAAGAATGAATACTCTTTAGTAGGAACATTGATTTTCAATATTGTTTCTTAACAGATAATATAAACACTTAACTTACCTGTAATATATACCAAAATGTGAAAGTCATGTTGCTACAAACTTCATCCATAGGGAAATACCCAGGTACTGAAGTACAGGACTGCAAATAAAATTAGAAATCTCAGTTCCAGCCTAATGGACAAAATTCTACTAGCCGATGACCAGTTCTAATAGGACCAATATCTTG
This sequence comes from Potamilus streckersoni, assembly GCA_016746295.1. Taxonomy (NCBI): domain Eukaryota; kingdom Metazoa; phylum Mollusca; class Bivalvia; order Unionida; family Unionidae; genus Potamilus; species Potamilus streckersoni. Next base: position 1,035,830 of record JAEAOA010002177.1, on the reverse strand, counting down.
CAAATGGACATTTACTTAGTATGCATATCTTTAAAGGAAATATTTTGTGAATTACTTTTATGGTATGCATAATAATTAAATTCATGCATCTCTTTACAAGATATAATTACTACAGTGACAATTAGTCTGTGACAAGAGCTGGTCCCTTGTCAGTAGAGCCCTGGTTTAAAAAGAATTCCTTAAGAGTGTACTTGTTCTGAATCATATTTTTATAACAATGTTCAAAAATAGAGATTTATCTTTTCCAAAGTATGTCAGATATCAGGCTAATGATAGACAATGTTTTTTGCCCAGACAAATTTTCAAATCGTCCCAGATTGCTAGACATGATTTCCCACTACACACGACAACACAACAGCATATCTGTCAGCTCTGAATTCTTCCTTTGAAAATTTTACCATTTCATGAGGGGGAAATTCTGTCTGACAGTACAATTTTTCAAACATTTGATGCGTGACAATGAAATTTTACCAGTTTGAATTTATGTGTCATGTAGTATAAAAAACTACATAGCTGCTACCTATCAGTGAACTACACAGCCTTCAATTTAAATTGTGTTATCCTACCCCAGACCTGAGAAGCCCTCAACAGGTATCTAAGCTCTGGGTTTCAAGCCAACTTTATAAAATAAGTGGGGCAATAAGAACTTTAATGCAGAAAGTTTCAAGGGGAAAATTATCAACGTAGTAATTTAACAGTATCTAAATGTATAATTGCTAGTAATTCAACAGTATCTAAATGTATAATTGCCAGCAATTCAACAGTATCTAAATGTATAATTGCCAGTAACTCAACAGTATCCAAATGTATAATTGCCATTGTTGTTATATACTGTATCAAGCATGTGGCTCACATCTCATTTCTGTTAAGGTCTCATCTTTTATTTTATAATTATATAACTTAATGTAATGATTACAACATTTGAAACTAACAACTGTCCATCTACAATAATGTTCCAAAAATTATACTCAAGAACTGACTTGCATATAAGCAGTAAAATGTTTAGCAGCAGAACTCATTTTATAGTTGTGATTTATTCCTTTCAACCAGCTTTAACATCCAATTACTCCTAAAGATAGCTAATTAGAAGGGAGAGAAAAAAGAAGATAAGGGAATAACTGAATGAGGGCTGTTCCAGTAAAACACAGTGGGCGGTAGAAGCGATTTAATATTGGGCTGGGGGCAAGCGATTTAAACAGCTGACTGGAGGTAATCTACTGAATTAATATATATCATATAATTTACTGCATATTTTTATTTGTATTCATTCATTATAATCAATCTTTTATCATATTGTTTGTTTATCTGTCAGCCATGTATGTCTCTGATACTGGGAAATCACAAATTTCATTGGTGATTTGTTATTTGTAGATGTCATTGATCGGTCCCTTAATACTTACTAATTTAATGTTCATGAATGTAGATTTTATATTAGGGATTTCTATTCTAATAGAAATAATGAATTTGTGTCCTTACTATACTGTGTGTTTACTAAAGTAATCACTACATTTAGCTGTTTTTCTTTGTTCTCAAGCATGCTGTTTTTGATTGGAATAATAGTCAAATCTTGTATTGTTTTAAATGCACTGTCAGATGCTATGATTCCCTTATTTTTTCAATAAAAGTTTTGGTAAACTTATAATCTATGATTTGTCACAAAAGATAATTAATGCCTGTGAAAGTGATGTTGCATTATTTCTGCCTACTTTTACACTATATCATTTCTTGTAAGAACATATATTTCAGTTACTGATGTCTTTTTTATGCCTTGTTGTAAGACTAATATAAAGTTTTAAAAAAAGAATATGTATAATGCAAATATTTTTATATCACAAAATGGATTTTAAAAAAATGGATGAAAGTCAATGAACCATTTTTTAGCCCAGAGTACTTGAAAAATCAATGTCATTGCAGTTAACTGTATTGTCAACAGCATCATCATCATCATCACTAATGGCCTAGCAGTAACATTCTGAACTTTAAATCTAGTTGTCACAGGTTCTATCTCCCACTTCTAGTCTTTCATATGAAACTTATACATATGGTCAGAGGGGCTTCCATGGCAGAATGGTACAAGATGCTTGTCATGTGATTACTTGCCATCAATGTGCAAATGAGAATGTTGCAAGTTACTTGAGGATGGTCAGTACTTCTACATAAGTGGTGTTTGGTATCTCTACAGCAGTAAAACTGGCTGCCATATACAGATTCTCTTCATCTGAAAATGGTATAAAGGTCATAATGATCTATTGAAACCTGATGTCTCATGTCTAAATGACTTTGTCTTTGTTGGAAATAAACAACAGATCAAACGAGGTTCCATGTGCCAAAGTGTACAAAGATGTTTGATCTTACTTGCACATCTCACAGAGAGAGTTTTTGTCACAGATCAACCAATTTGGCTTGGTAGTCTTTCATGGATCTTCCTCCACCTAATATACTGTTCAAACCCACCCACAAAAAAAACCAAACCAAACTAAATCAACCAACTAATCAACTGTGGAAACAGCAGCAAAGGTACTAGTCCATTATTTCTGTCACAGCTGTACGAGTTTATAAATTTTGACTTGTAGTAATTTTTGTAGACCTTTGAATAGTATCAATTATGCTTTCTGACAGTTACCTACAAGCCATTATCAACTGGTACAAATGGATTTTCATGGTGAATATGTGAGATGGAGAAGTCTTTGAGCAATCCTGCATCACATACTGCCAAAAAATTTACATTTTAGCTCACTTAAAGTTTTTCTAACAATGTCCAATGTTCCAACTAGAACTGTTATATCTTATTCAAGCTATATTCACCGATATCTGGAGATGTGCAAGTGTAATAAATATTTGTAACAAAAGAAACAGAATGCACCAATGTTTTTCAGTTATGCACTTGAATTGAGCAACAACCAGAATCAACAAATCAAGAAATGAAAGTTATTCACATCTCTCAGGCAAAAGTACAGTGTATGATCATAAACTGCCAAGATATTTTCAATCTTTAAATTTGCCAAATTTTTTCCAACCATACTGATTTAGTGGATATAATCACCAGAATGGTTGAAAAACATGGTCCTCACTATAAGCAAGGGCACAAGTTACCAAGGGACCTCCAAAAAACCTGCTAGACAGATAGAAAACCATAGGGTTGGGGTTGGGATGAGGCTATTTAATGGCTAAATTCTTATTTTATAATTTAGTCAAGAAAAATCGTCAATAAAGCACTTTTTCTGATGAAGTTGTTCATTATTATCTAAATATCACATTTATTTACAAAATGTCCATCATCTCAAAGATTGATAATATGATTGCAACTGGTTTCAACAACCTAACATGGTATGTGAAAATATTTGTGTATTACATCATAGCTTTTTGTTTTGATGATTAGTCAAGTTCCCGGAGTGTTGTATACTAGTATTTCACGAAAATAGGAGTCTACAAAGCAAGGAACCAGACTAATTGTTGATACACTACCAAACATGATTCTTTTTATCAAAAACACGTAACATTTATCTCATCAATCGTCTACGATGAAACTCCATTTTTATATTTTTCTGTTAATAAAATATTCATGCCATGATTTCATTGTATAGTAATAGTGAAACTTCTTATCATGCTTGAGGAGATCTCTATGTGCAAATTCAAGTATTCTCTGAAACTCGTTTTTCATACAACGGTCCTATCTGTGAAACAACGCACTTTATTTTATGAAGTACTCATTTCACTTAGTTACCTGGATATCTTCAATCTCATTTATGATTGATTAGATAATTTTTAAGTTAGCTTAATTAGATATGTACACAATAAAATGTATCAGTGTTTGATTGATCTATTTAAATTAGTTACACAACATAACAACCAGTGCCGCTGGTTCTAAAGCATGTAAGATTTGTAAACCTTTAGACTTTTTGTTAATTCCACCAGCTTTATTTAATTCAAAAGATGTTATTACTGTGATAATAGAAAAGAAGGCCCTCTTTTTAAGCTTGTGAAAAGTTTTCACTATCATGAACTATACCAAATATTCACTTCCTTGAATCAGTGCTTTGCTGCCCCTTATGCCAGATTTTTTTCTCTTCCATAACGCTATATTAGGGTTTTAAGTCCAACATTCCCATAGTCTTCTTGTTCAATAAATATAACCGGCATCCTTTCCATCCAACACATACATCAGACTCTCACTCAATATCAATTTTGGGCTCAAAATCACACACTGGTATTTCCAGCAATATTTTCCCAATGTCCAACAGACTGATATACATGAAATTCATTGTCATCACAGCTCTCACCAGCCAATATTTGCTGACTGAAAACGTCATTTGACAACAAACTCTGTTGGGATTCAGCCATTAGGGTTTCCTGGGTGGCACATTTGAAACACACATTTGTAAAACATCCATGATGAAAGGTTAAAACTTCCATAAAATGCTTGTTCTAAAGCCAATGAACCAATCAAATTTAGTTTAACAGCCTTCATGTCAAACAAAAGTATCCAGCACATTTTATATCCATGACATTGACGTAATTTGCAGAATGCATATCACTGCTTTAAAAGTAAATAAATTTGTACAAATTAGGTACACTCACGTGTACTAAAATCATTTTCTGACCCAATGTTTTATTCGTGTTAGATAGCTAGGATAATTAAATGCACTTTTAAATATATATTCAGGTTTTCTTCTGACAACCCCACCAGCGATTTCTCATTCTGTTAACACAACCCACAACAGAAGTTATTTTCCTAATCAACCTTCCACTGTCAGAATCGAAATAGTTTGAACATAAGTGATGTGCCCTGAAAGGATATATGTTTTACTGGAACAGCCCTGAGGTACAATAATTCATCATTATTTATCATCCTTCAATATAACACTTCCCCTTTTATAACAAGGGCATGTAATTCCTTTTTAAAGGCCCGCAGTATAACACTTCCCTCTCATAATAACAAGGGCTTGGTAATGAATTCCTTTTTTTAAAGTCACTCAGTATAACACTTCACTTCTTATAATATGGGCTTAGTAATGAATTCTTTTTTTTAAATCCCTCAATGTAACACTTATCCTCTTATTATATGGGCTTAGTAATGAATTCCTTTTGTTAAGGTCCCTCAGTATAACACTTTCTTCTTATAACAAAGGCTTGGTCATGGATTCTTTATGTAAAAAATAAAGTTTGTGTGATCATTCCTGCTTAAATTATTTCAGTTAACTTAGTTTTGGCATATGGGTGTGAATTTTGATGCTAATTAACGTCAGTAAATTATGACAGTGTTAATGAAATATACCTAAGTACAAGGCTCTCTATTTATAACACAGGTCAATTACATGGCTCTCATGAACAATGTTATAACATGAGAAAACTGTAAAAATAGAAATAAACATAAATAGATGTGATTAAAAGATACGTTGTCAATTGAAAACTGATCAGAACCTTAATAACACTATGTCATGCAAGCAAACAAAAGTAAACAAATCTCAGTTTTAGTTAGAAGTATAATCTATATGTAGCACATGATGCCAGTCACAGAAATACCTATATAAAATTTGCCATTTCTGCAAATCATTGTGAGTATTCATCTGCAAGTCACCATGGATAAAACTGGTATCATATTCTAACTAGTTACCGCCAATTAAAACTCTTGAAAACATGACCCTTATACCAGTCATATCCATAATACAGAGGAGAAGATTACACACATTCATTTGTAAACATGACTATTTTGTACTGGTACTAACATTTTGAATTGTGTCATCTGCGACAAATCATACTTCTAACTGAATCTGAAATTGTTTCTCTGCTCAATATAATTCAATTTTCATGTTTTCAAGGTCTAAAGCTATTTTTTTAGCTTGGTGAAGTAACTTCTTTTAAAAAAGTGAAAACATGCCTACTCCATCAAGAGAGCTAGATTTTAGTTTAAACAATCTGTATAATATAGTCAGTACATATTAAAATGGTCTTATTTTTGATACACAGATACAAAACGGTCCATGTAAATTTATTTTCTGAGTATATCTGTTTTATGTATGTATTTATTATTCCGATTTTAGAGTAAACAAAACTTACGAGAATCAGCTCTATAAAACTAAGAGTTTGCAATTTCTTTTCCTCTTCAGGACTGAGTGTACCATCTATCAGCATCTTGATGTGGTTCTCTGCTACCGCAACCACAACCTGAGTCACACCTTGACAAGTGTCCTGAAAAGCATAAGATCAAGATTTTGAGTAAGAAAAAAATTAAATTACATTTTGAAACACAGTCTGAATTGGCCAGCAGTTGGAGTCTGATACAACTAAGGAATATGCCTCCCCACCCAAGCACTCATGATAACTGTCATATGTGACAATGATACTTGACAGGAAAAATCCAGCAAGGTGAACTAATTAAATTTTGTTTGTGGTGAAAGCCACCCATTTGTAAGGTCCAGATTATAGTCCACCTCCCATCATATCAAAACATTAGTCCTTTAAAGAAGTGTACATAAAGCTTCAGCTCTGAAAAAGTTCAGTTTCACATCTGCCCAAATGAGGATCTAAATCAAGAACTGCAGACCAAATAAATCAAAATTAAAAAAAAAAACTTCATTTGTTAACTTCATGTAGTTTTATCATTATAACAAGGTTTATGTAAAGCAAAATGTCAAAGTAAAAATATGTAACAAAAAGACTATTTTGTAAAGTCCTCAAAATCTAATCAGCTTGACCTATTCAAAATTCAAATAGACAATCCAAATATTTAATTTACCTTCATTGAGACTTTTGTTTAATGATGCTTACAAGGATTTAGCCCAAAAATAAAGCCCTAGTTCCTAAAAATCTTTTCAAAGTATGTAAACATTAGAAACAAGAACACCTTCCATAGCATATTATACATCAACCCTTTGTTGAATAGTATTTACAGGCCTGCCAACCTTGATGAGATCTTCTCAGTAAAGCAGTTGAATTTTTTGCATAAGTTTGACCAGTTTTAAGTATGGTGTAACAGAATATCATGAACTGCTATTGTAAAGCTGGAAAACATACTTAAAAGTTTGCTATTTGAAACATGCAGCAATGGTAAATATTATGTTCAACTGAAAGGTTTGTAAAGTATACACAAATTTATTTACCACTATCACAGTTGCACAAACTTCAGTTTCATATCCTATACAGCTCAATGGCTTGCTGCCATCTCATATCTTTGAATTTTTTTTCTCTTTCACATAACGATGGCAATCATATATCCCACCATGAGACATGCTCAAAATGACATGTGACATCAATTAAACATAACCATGTCCCTTCCTGCTTTTTATGCACAAGAATCTGAATATATTTTTATTCTTCTGTTCCAATAATTAACACTTTTAGGAGGCTTAATAATCATTTCATCTTCAACAGACATCACTTGCTGGATGCCAGGTTTTAAAAATTCTAAAGTTTAATCATGCAGATACTTAGTACAAAAAAATATGTCGAGTTTAAAGCATCTGAGGTACTGTTGTAAAGTTAGTCTGCTTCACTGACGAATTCCATAATTCTAATATGAAACCCTGATCCAACTCAAAAAAGGATGAACCAATTATCCAGATTTCTCATCTCAGCAGCAATCATTTTTCCATAGTTTATTCACAAAGTCCATATTTTAAAGGTAATATCTGTGAGACTTATGGCAAAATTGTAAGAGTGGGCAGGTCTGCCTTTATGAAGATTCTCAACACACTAAACTTAAAGTGCACAATTCAATATCATCTGATCAGACTTACTAACAGTGTGATCTGTGACCTTTTCATTTTGAATATATAGATTTCTTTATTACCCACCAAGTTATTATGCTATTTGTCTCCTTCAGTCACTGTCATAGTGACCTGACCTTTGACCTCAAAATAGTTAAGCTTCTTCCCTACTCTAATTACATTTTGATCCAGGTCAGTGATGTATAAATAATGTGTACATTTTTGTGTACAAAATCTGTATTTTGTACAGAGACCATTTTTTTTCTTTCAGTCACAGTAACCTTGACCTTTGACTTAAAAAACAACATGGTTCACCCTTACTCCATTTGTAAGCTGTCCAGAAATCTTGCTAACTGTAGATTACAAAGAATCAAGTTACTGGGTGAAACCATTTCTTAGTTCACTCATGTTAAATTTAACTAACCTTTGGAACTCAAAATGGATAGGCTTCTTTCTTATCCCAAGTGCAAGCAAGCCACAAAGATTGGTGCAAGTATATGATGCAGAAATAATGATATTATACAAAACCTAAATAAATGAAAAATATTGTCAATAAATAGAACCTAATCAGAACTTTGGACCTACTCAAACGTTATTTAAATATAAATTTTATTTTAGTTTCAATGAATAGTTTTTGATGACTTTTTATTCTGATCACAGTGTACACAAACTGGCAAAACCCCACCAATTTCCACTATCACTGAGCATTTGTTCACAAATAAGATGGGCAGTAATTTTAATAAATATAAGTACTAATAACAGTAGTAACTGAAGTTAGTGTCACACAAACAGGATATTTTGCACTGATCGCCCAAGCTACACATGTAGCTTCCGTAGTTTGATTTTGAGTTAAAAAGCCATTGTTGTAAGTTAATTTTTAAATTATTTTTAATATTTGTTCTCATATAATTGTTAAATCAAACAAATTTCAAAGATTCATGACAAGCAGGTAAAAAATTACCATGTCAAATTTTTCAATTGCCTTGTTTAGAATATCCCGCAACTGAAGAAGTACTGGCATTAGCTTGTGGATGGTGTATGGAAATCTGAAAAAGAAACAACATCCAAGTATACCAAAACATGGACACAAATATGTTGTTTATGATGATGTAGTTATCTGTTTAAACAGACAAGACAGAAGATTTCAGCCTAACAGGATACAAATTTTCAGGTTGATAAAAGTACTGTACCAAAGCTAGGTGAATACAGCAAATCATGAACAAGACAGTTGACTTACAAATAATTATGAACACTGGACAATACTGTTGATAGTATATTGTCTTTTGTCGTAAAAACAATGCAATAATAATAATAATAATAATAATAACAATAATAATAATAATAATAATAATAATAATAATAATTATAACTTTATTTAAAGAGGGTAGCACAATTAGCTAAGAACTAATCTACCATGAGGCCCTCATACAAAGGAATTTACTTATTTTTGCTGCATCTCTGACACCACTGGATATATTGGAAAAAGGAAATAGACTGGGCATTTTTAATCACAACTGGAATACTATTCCAGAGCAAAGTTCCAGTGTAATGGAAACATTTTTTAAAAATAATTCCTTATTTGGTTTGGGAATTTTATACTGTATGGTAGTCATGGATCACAGGTGGGGAGTATTACCAAGTAAGCCTTTACTGGAATAGTGATTGTAAATAATTAGGAACACTATTATTGGATATCCTGTACATTAATTTGGCTTTTCTCAAAAAGATTTGGTTTTTTTTAGGTAATATTTTAACTTGCCAGCTAAATTTTCCTTGCTTTTATCTGGATTGATATTAGTTTAAATGTTCTTTTTAGAAGATGTACTAGCTTTGCTAAGTTTTTATCATTTGAATTACCCCATACTAGTATGACAGTAGTCTAAATAGGGTTGTACATAATTGTTAAAAATAGTTTTATGTACCTTCAGGGAGAAAATGTCTTATCCTACTGAGAAGCCATAAACTTGAATTTAAGTTTTTACTGATATGTTTCATATATTCAGTTCATTATCTATAAAAACACCAAGTAGTCTATCATGACATATCATTGGCAAATTTGTATCTTTCCATGTCAGACATAGTTTATCACTATCAAGATTTGCCTCTTTTTGCCATTTGAGATAATATTTTAGTTTCACCAGAATTTACCACCATGCCATTGCATGTGCACCAGTTGTCCAGTTTATTTAGAGCATTCTGTAAAGAAATTTCAAGTCCATGCTTTGTGTTTCAATGTCTGACAATTTTGTGTCATCTGCATAGAGATTTGTAAATGATATTTGAGTCCCTTACTAAAAGTGATAGGTCATTAATAAATAAAATAAATAGTTACAGACCTAGAATTGAGACTCCACATCTAATTGTTCCAAGCTCAGACAACATTATTTATATAAACATGTTGTGTGCTCTTACTTAAGTATGAAGCAAACCATCTAACTGTGCTTTCATCACATTGGTAGATTTTCAGTTTTATCAAAAGGATTTCATGATCCACCATGTCAAAAGCTTTCCTGAAATCTACAAATACAGATCCTATTATTCTACCTTGGTCAAGTGCTTGAAGCCATCTATCAGTTAGGGAGAGGCAGTCTTATATTATGTTTCCATCTAAAGCCTGATGGATAAGAGTTTAACAGCATGTGTTTGGTTAAATATAACATGAATGTTTTTTAATCAATTTTGACAGTGAATGTTTTTCAATCAATTTTGATAAGTTTGGCAGTATTGAGATTGCCCAGTAGTAATCAGCATCATCCTTAGAACCAGATTTGTGAACAGGATTTGTAATAACATTGCTGATAGCACTGTTTCTTGTTGTAAATACTAGAAAAGTGATACATATATCAAACCAGTGACGGGCAAAACAAAATAATTCATACAATTAAAAGAATGATAAGACTGAATAAAGTCCACTGCTCCACTGGTCAAACTGACTGAATTTTCAACAGCATTCACTTATCTTTAGCTCAGTAGTCTTATTTAACAACAATCTTTAAAACTGGCTGGGTAAGAATTTCTATATACACACTCTTGTAGCTTTTGTTTATACCAACCTTTATAAAACAGCCCATGCAAATCTATGTGATAACTTTGCTATACCTGAGAAATATTTTGCCGCTAATGTCCATTACATATTCAACTGTGCTTTGCTGTATAGTGACAATTTGTTAGAAGCATTTACCCATCACATGTGCAATATTTGCTAATCAGCAATTAATATTTTGAATACAATGAGAATAATTTTTTTAAAGATAATATCCTGAGCTCTTTTTCAGCAGCTACCTAAGGCAAGAATTGATAATATGGTTTAGGATAGGTCACTGTTTCAGAGTCAAATTTAAAAAGATTTGGAAGAACCTACTTTTAACTGGATGCAAGATGATTACAGAAGGGAGATGGCCATTATAGATGGCTGCACTGCATTTATCACATGTTGCTCAAGGCAACTAACAGATGCCAACTGTTTGTCATGGGATATACCCAAAGATGATGCTACACCCAATTAAGCCTTGAACTTTTTACAACTGTGTGATTTACACAGGAAATGTCTCACCAAGCATTTTCTGTATATTACCCTTTTAACCCTTTTTGTTTCCATCTTCATTTTATATGTCTTTTAGGGGCACTTGTCAACAACTTTACATGTGGAGAATAATTTACCTCTGAGCATCTGGATGTGAGAATATATTAACAAGAGTGTCGACAGCAGTGTCAAACAGCAGAGGGTTCTGAAGCGATGCAAAGACATGGAGAATGATGGATTCTGATTCATTAAGAACAATACCAAACTGCACCCAGCTTGAAAAACACTTCAGTGATGCATCATACACAGCTGCCGGTGAGTTAGGTGACATCAGATTTTCCAACAAAAGGAGGACTGAAAACAAGTATTTAAGAAACTATTATAATGGTGACATCATTAATTTTTACTTTCAAAGGATTCAAAGTTTTTCCTGAATGCTATATAAAACCTCTGCATTCAGCTAATATTGAAAAAAAATTCTTCTTAATGTTCAATTGCTCAAAGTATTATCAAGATTGCTTTATGTGCAATAAAATCATAAGTGTAAATATTGTACTCCTAAATTAATGTTCCAAACACAATTTATGTATAATCCAAAATACAAATTAAATCATCACCAACGTTATACCAATCTTAGTTGTTTTGTGCACCTTGACAAAACAATGATTCCATTACTGACTTTTATATATGCTGCTGACTTTCTGTTTACAAAGGAATATAAAACTGGGCACTAATTTTCGTTGGCCAACTTCTACTAGGTTTTACATGGAAATGGATGTTTGCACTTAAAAAATAATATCCTGATTAGTTTGTTACTCAACTTGTCAAGATCAAAGACAGATTTACATGACATTACTTTATTTTAACAATGCCTTTCTCCTGAAGTAAACATTTGCATAGACTGAGAGGTCACTGTAGAATATGTGCTTGTGATGTAACAGAAAAGGCAAATGGCATTCTGAGTGATATATAACTGTTAAATGATATTTAGCAAGCCCCTTAATACTGCTTAAGGCAGAAAGAAACAATTGTTGGTTAGGAAACACCCCGCCAACGACCACAGATGGCAGATAACTGCTACATACTGGACATTTATATAAGAAATCTGCCATGAATGAAATAGAACAGATACTGTGAACATGCAGAGTAAAGATGACTATTAAGACTGGTTCAACAATATTATATATTTTATATTTGGACAGTTTAATATTTTTGATCTGCCTGCGTATTATGAAGCAGAAAATCAGGGTCTATATGAAAAAGTAGATCAGGGTCTATTTTTTGGCCACTGTTGTTGTTGTTGCAGGGTTTAACACTATTTTTCAGTTCAAGATAGGCTACACATGGCAGCCAGTATCAGCGGCAGAGGAAAAACCTGGGAAAACCTGGGAAAGAACCACCAAACCACATGAAGCTTCTGACAAGTTTTCTCATGTATCCACATTGGTCTAGCCCGAGACTCAAACCCACATAGAGGTGAGACAGCATTGATCATTAACATAATTAAGGTTATAAGTAGATTGTCTGGCTTGATAGTAATTAAGTTACATGATGACTGGTAATACAGAACCCTAGTATAACACAATGGTAGTCAGTCTCCATTTCAAATTTTAAGAAGCATATATCTCTTTTATGATCCAAATCTAGTTAACTATTTAATTATAGAAATGAATTCCAGTCCTGTTTATTATCAGTGGAATTATCCAACCAAAGAAGGTTTGGTTTAATTAAGCAACACTGATGCATTAGTCATTCAGTATGATTTTTTAACTTCAAGAGACTTAAGTGCTACAACCAATGTCAAGTAAAGGCAATTCCATTAAAACATACATGGTGCCCAAGAAAGGTAGTTTTTTTTCTTCACAGAGATCATATTAAAATGATAAGAACATTCTAAATTGTATCTAAGTGTGAGTACCACTCTTTAAAAGTGCCTTTCCTGAGTCCCATGTTATGTTTCAATGGAACAGCCCAAAGAGAATCTTGTGTTATTATTTAAACAAACAAGATTGTGTGTGGCTTATGACACAGTAAATTCATTACATGTGAAGAGAATCTCATACACCCTTTGACAATATAGTGGATGGGTTTAAGATGGTCATAATCCGTACACCTGAGAAAACTAACATGTAACACATGATGGTAATATATTTTGATAGGCTCACAGCAAATCATTTGTGTGAAATTTCTGCATGATCACTCATTTTTTAAATATTAAATTAAGCAGGGTTCTGTGCAATCACACATTCAAGAGAAAACACTACAAGATATGGAAAAAGATCAAATTCAAAAGATTTCTGGCACTGAATGACCAACAAGTAATATTATGTATATTTTCGAAATTAACGGAACATAATGCACTCATTTTTACATGTGTTTATCAGTGAAGAAATGCCTCACTGTACCAACATTTCTAAATGAGTACATGGTATACAATTAATTGAAACAAAGCTGTTTAATCCAACCTTTTAAAACCTTTCCTCCTATCAGCTTACAGCATTTTTATATTTATGCCTTTGACAATGTGTATGCTGTACACCTTCAACTTGCGACTGTTTCATTTCCTGTCTTGTAACTCTTATTACGCCAAGTTTTTAAGGCAAGTCTTTGTAGACCATATTTGATAATTTATGGATTTATCATGACATTGTTTTGCCCAGCTCCTTATACAGTGTAACCCTACTATAGCACACTCCATTATGTTATGAATTTGGATATAACACAACCTTGGTGTCATTCCCAAAATTTCATATACATGTATATTTTTCATACAAAAAAATATTTTTTCTGTGAATTCTAATTATAAGGTGTTCATGGCCTGGCTCCTGAAAATTCATACACATATTTTTGCATATGAAACCAAAAAATTTTTCTTAAAAGTAATAAAATTAATGTGTAAAAAGTTTATTCAGGGATCGCTCTTGGCCTTACAAATGTCACAAACTGATATTTTATTCCTTACTGATGAAAGAATATACCATCTGGGAATTTGTTTTGTGACAACATTGTTGCCTGTTTAAAAATATATACACAATCTTGGGTTTGGAGTGGAGAAATTCAAAGCACCATAAAAGGAAGCTACAAACAACCTGGAGAAAAAAAATGCACTTTAAGATTTCTATTGTTACATAAACAAATCCTATGATATTGACAACCACCTTCACAATGTATTATTATACCTTAATCCACTTATACTTACATCTGGCCTGAGTACTAAATGCTGTGATATACTCAAATAGTCATACTACCTTTGAAGGCAGGAACAGGAACAGCTACAAATGAGTAAATGATGGCTAATTTATTTTTTGTAATCAAAGGTACCCCAGAAAAATATAGTTTTGTTGAAACTTCAAACCTAAGGACCACCAATATTTCTGTATTAATAATAAGCACACAAAACTAAAAATTTGGTCTCAATTAATCAACATTTGATGCTGCTGCAGCAATAACAAAAAAGCATTTGTTTGATCCTCCAAAGTTGTCCTTTAGCTATGATTTCAATAATAAATGCAACCTTCATCAAAGCAAGCCTGCTACAGACTTCAATAAAGACAAAGCACTTTCATCAAAGGAAGTCCACACCAAACTCAAATAAAAGCAATTGAATCTGATGGATTGTTTTCATTTTCAAAAGGGACTGGAAGACATTTATAACGTAAAGTTTCCTTTTTTTGCAGGAAAAACATTTATGTTCATGACTGTTACCAACAGTGGCATAAAACGCAAATTAAATTCTTTTTGAAACCATTCATATCTGGCTGTCAAGTTAATTGAAGGTGTCAAACTTTTTAATTTCTTCAGGTTTCCATTTCCCTATCAACAGAATCATCCCCCTGGGTAGCCTCAGCAAGATGACAGCTATCTCCAGCTGACCAAAATCTAAGCCAATTTAAGTACATGTAGTATGTAAACAACTATAGTCCTGTGATACTGGCTACAATACTGTACTGAACTGTTTAGTGACAAGTTTGTTGACAATGGGATCAAATGAGGACTACTGTTTTATCTTGTGTTTTCTAAAGGAATGTGACTGATACATACATTTTATAACATAATCTACACTGAAATTAATCAATTTATTATATACATGTACAGTACTTAATGAAATATGGATTGTACTACACATTGTAAGTTGTCAATATGCAAATGTATTTCTATCTAGTTTTGTCTTCAAATCGAAAGTACTTATATTTGCACCTGCATTTATCACACACACACACACACTTTTAAGGGTATATGCATTTTTTTCTTCAGCTAACTGACTTGGTTGGTAATAACATGGTTCTCTGGACCCCAACCACTGTGTTATAGTTGGGTCACACTGTATTTACAAGTTGAAAAAAATCAATAATACAACCAGACATACAACCAGCCTGGACATATCCTCAATATGCCATTGTGGATCTACATAGACTAATAAACTGTAGTGGCTTATAAACTTTCAACTAAAATCTTACTCATCAAACATGGTTTTCAAAGGTGAATAATGTTGTTTATAGAAACATGTCAGCATTATCAACCTAATGTGTTATTTAACTGTGGCTATTTAATAGTAAAGCCACATTCAATCTGAAAATCATCCATACTTGAAGGAATTAGGAAAGATTCCTAACAATGAGCCCTATAAAGCAGAGATATGGAAATATAACATTTCATTGGAACAAGTAGTTCTATTGTCACTGACAGCCATGTGCATGTTCATTTACCACTGCAATTTGTGTGAAAATGCAGCCAATATTATTTTGCAATTATTTATTAAATTTTGAGGCTTATCTAACCAATTAAATGGGATATTACTGATGGCTTGAAGATCATAAAAAATGAAAAGCATAACCAAAGCAAGGCAAATTGATAATTGTGCTAATCAGAAATGAAATAACTGTCATATCAGCATACTGGTAAATCTTTCATCATTTTTTTTACACACTAAATACTTGCTTATAGTTGCAAAAAAATGTATGAAAGCTAGTAAGAACTTATTTCTATATACACTTTTGTTATGTATGTGCTTCTAATATAGACTTTACAACAGTCTTGAGAGAAAGCATATGGTAGATACTATTGTTTTCTGAGTTCAGTGGTAACATACTGTGTGGTAGGGCTTTGGTGAGTTCATTCCTAAGCTGGGCCCTCCTGTTTTGAGCAAGATTGGAACTGAAAAACTGAAGAATAAAAGGTTATTCTTTTTATGTGTTTCAATACAAATTATATCTTGCAAAAATAATACTATGTGATAACAATCAAATTGCAGAAAGCAATAAAACATTTCAAATGGCAATTAATCTGAATTTCAACTACAAAACTGGCTTGTCTTGTTTTCTAACTGTTTTCACCAAAGAGTCTATGTTTACCTCCAGTATGAAATTTTTTCCACATTTGTATCACCAACATACAGGACTCAATTTTCTAGCAAAACAACATACAGAAATGTATAATGGATGTTCCATTTAAACATACATGGTACATAGGTAAGGCACTTTTTAAAATATATTCTCCTAGGAAATCTGATTACTCTAAAATTTCATTTATAATAAAAAATTCTTGACTGCATCTAAGAATGACTATACCATATTAAAAGTGTATTCCCTGGGTCACAAGCATATTTTATTCCAACTACCCAAATCAACATCGGAGTGATCAGACTAAACATTGACTGGAAAAATAAAATGCAAAAAGAGAGGAACATTAACAAAAAAACTAAAGTATACACTGCCTGAAGATTGAATTCAAATGAATGAAAGAACAGGAACTGAAAATTACACAGCACTGACCATTCTGTTATGACATACAATGATCAAATATATAAACACATATATTTTCTGAGAACAAAATTATTTGACTACCTGGGACATTCCAGTGACAACTGGTGTAAAATAATACTAGATGATAATTATCAAATTTGCATCAAATACACTTGTCCAAATGACTATCCTGAATAAAGGCTGTTTTCTGTCACACACCCTGTTTTTATAAAATTATAAATTTTTGTGAATTTCATGACAATTTGTCTAATTATGTTATACAAAAAAAAAAAACAAATTAAAATTTTCTACATTCATCATGTAGATTGATTTATATTAAGTATTTAAAAAGTTGACCTTAAACTAGGGTGTGTATTGGAAACTGCAAAAAAAAATACTGCATTTAGCAACTCTAAATTACATGAGATCAGATTTACTCCAAAAAGAAATTTCAGCAGGCAGTTTATTCCTTATGAGCAAAATGTGTCTTCAAAATATCACCTTAGAGTAAGGTTGCACCATTATCTTAAATTTTTTTAAAAATTCACAGCTTTACAATCTATGTAATGTTAACGTTTCATATCTGTCATACTGTTAGTACCTCAGTCTCTAATACAAAGTATAAAAATATGTACGAAAATAAAAGCTCAAAAGGGAGCCAATTTTTAATATCCAGAGATCTGTGAATAACCAACACATGTTGAACTACGGTATGTAGTACACACATACTCATGGCAAATATATTAAGAGTTCCCTCAATAAACCATTTCTGTAGTCAATCTTAACTCATTAACCCCTGGCGCCACATTTACAGGGCAGGATGTGGTAGCCTACTTCTGAGCACTATAGTGTCTAGGTCATGTACAACACAATAAAGTGGGTGGTTCTGGTTGAGCTATAAAATACAGAGGAAAAAAACGTCACTTTTTGGATCAGAGTTTTTTCCAGCCAAAATTTGCCCTAGGTAAGAATCCGGTTTTGTGTTTGGATTTTTTACTTTTTGGCCTCACATCTACGACATACAGGTGAACTTTTGCAAAAAGTAGGATAAAATGGGCATTTAGAATGAAGAGTGGTGTCAACACGAAAATGATGGGTCCATTAAGCCAAAAACAAAAGAAGTCAAACTTTTACCCTTCTGTTCATGTTCAGGCCAATGCAAAATGATGTTTCTAACACAAACAGGCATTAGATTCACTGAAAATATCTTGAAGGTTGATGTATTAGGATGTATTCAGAAAAAGCTCCCAAAATGGGTTTCCGTGAAAATGACAAAAACTTCAGGGGTTAAAATGCAAGTATGTGTATTTGTATGAGGTATAAAAAAAATATAAGTATAGTATGCATGCTGTATCTTTCATGTACCACTCACTGTATAAATTTTTCATTTAAAGGACATTGAGCAAGTCTTGTTTCCTTTCAATGGAAAATATATATACATCATGTGTTGCATAAAAAATACAGCACACACATACACACAGATATAACATAGATCTTGGAAATATTATTGAATGTTTAACTCTGGTATTAAGCATTACCAATTATACTATTCCTCTGAAACCACTATGAATCACATAAACACTGAATAAAAAGAATTATTAGTTATATATACACATTCCAATATGTAATTGTGAGAGAGAGAGAGAGAGAGAGAGAAATAGAGAGAGAGAGAGAGAGAGAGAGAGAGAGAGAGAGAGAGAGAGAGAGAGAGAGAGAGAGAGAGAGAGAGAGAGAGGGGTGGAGTGGGGGAAAGATATGCATGCATCATGAGAGTATGAGTGATGGAGAAGAATATCATCTAAGATGTATTTTTATCGAGGGTTTTCATCCATATTTCACATCTACTGGCCATTTATTGTTTCTTTTTTTCTTTGTCACAGGTACAATATCAAAAATTCCATATCATTTTCTATGCATAATACTAATGACAGCTAAGTAAACACAGAGAGATCACACATGATAACATAATATTTAAAATAATGAAAGAACTTCAAAAAGTGTAATGAATAGAAACAAAATCAAAACATTATCATGTGACATATCAACTACATGGATTCAAAAAAGAAACTATCATGACCATGATAAAGATCGAATGATTTCTTTAAATCCATTTTAACACTATAGAGGTTATTTGGGTGTTTTCATGATGAAACCAGCTATGTTTCTGTAACTTGATAATCATGGGAACTGTCTTAATAGTACACAGTGTTTCTGTTGGGATTTTTTTCTTTATATATTTGTTCAGCAATTTAAGCAAACAATATGATGGAAAGTACAGACAAATATAATATCAAACTTTTGGTATTATATCCATGAGCTGACAAATATACAAGCTAATAAATATTGGCATTCATTTACAAGATCAAGGAAAAGAGAGTTGAGAAAATTTTATTCACTTGTCCTCGACAAGTGATTTAAGAACATTCGCATGCCTCATCATTTCACTTAACCCAAATTTAAATCACTTGCTCAAATTTTGACATGTATGCACCTTAATATATAGAAGGAACAAAAAAAACCATAATGGACAACATATTTTTATTTCAAAGAATTTGATTTTTCAAAACCATAAGTTGATATTTCATTTTTTTATATCAAAGTTTTCCATTTTACCACAGCCTACAGCATAGCCCATTATAGAAAACCAATTTTTGATATGGAAATGCCATGTGAACTTAAAGAGAAGAACAATGTTGAACATAGTGCTAATTACAAGAATAGTCATGGCAGGAGACTTAATTTCTTTCAAAACAGTCAAGCTTTTAGAGAAAATGTTAGGGAAGGTCTTTATTTCAGTAAATTCCTTTTCATTCTTGCGGATGGAAGAAATTCTTATCCTACTGTATGTATTGGAGCATGAAATAGTGTGTACAAGATATCTTTGTAGTGGAAAAGTGGAAAACTTTGATGTAAAAAAAGTAAATATCAACTTGTAATTTTAGACTCATTTAATTTAGGCTTTTCCTAGTTACAGATAGGATCAAATTTGAGATACTGTGTGGAATTAAACTAAAAATAGTAAATATAAACTATGAAAATACATACCATAGTCCTTTAGGGTTTGAATATTCACAATAGTTTTATCCATTTTGTCTCCATTAACTAGATTAGATCCCAAGAATGACCATTTTGCATGGTGTCTAAATTTCTTTGCAAGTATTATGACCTATCCATTCCCAACAAATAAGACGATTTTTTTTTCATGTGCATGTACTCTTCCTGTACTTTGGAGGCAAATGTTTTTGATCTTTGCTCATACTATAATGTTACTTTAAATTGCTGTCAGTCCTATTGCCAAGTTCAAAAGATGTCACTGGTTGAGAAAATGACAAGAATAACACCTGGCATTTCCTTTCATTGTATGGAAGCATATTCATAATACACATGGTCAGCCTCATTTCTCTATTGGTATCCTCACCAATCTGATCTGGTCTGCCAAATCTTTACCTCTGACAGGTGTTAGCTTTGGAAAACCTGACTACCGCTGTAGCATATTTAATTAGCATATACATACCACTACAAAGCCACATGATTAATGAATAATGGAAGTGAGAACCTAAAGCTAGAAGGAATTGCTTACCCAGTGGTATTATTGATAATGGAATATGGTACTGCACTTTTGTACACGAGTATGATAATAGTCATCAAGTGAATAATATAAGATTACCGTACAATCGTAAATACAGCTCTCTCTTATACTCACTCTCCATCTCTCTTTCTCATAACTTTTTTTTGACCATGAGATGCAGTAAGAAAACTGATACAATATCTGTCTCTCTGCCATAGCTATTCATCTTTTAACACCTGTTATCAAATTTAAATATCGTAGCGATATGAAAAGTTATTAAAGCTATGTTAAAAATAATAATCACATCACATCACATATTACTAATGCATGCTGCTTTAGTGCAATTACACATAAGTTAATTTTAATACTAACGATCAGGTAATTGTTTCTAATCCTATATTTTTTCATACATGATCTTTTCAAACTTTTGGAAAATATTTTCTATACAAAAAATTATGTGGCATACGATAAAGCAATCCATATACAAGTTGTTTCAGAGTATAATACGAAACTAAGATTTTCTGGTTAAAAAGTATCATCTTATAGGCCGGAAAATATGGTAATGCTAAATAATCATACTGAATTTGTTTCATTTCATGCATTTTGATTGGACAATAATTTGGTCCCTTAACCCAATACACAATCAAGAGTTAACAGGACATGGACACACATGGAACAGTTATCAAATGACTACAAGTACATGCCATGGAAATGCCATAAATAAATACATGGAGAGGGGTAGAATCAAACTTTCTGAATGACAAAATAAAGGTATAAAATGTAATTATGATATAAAAATAATCACATAACTATCTTTTTTTTTTTTTTAAAAATTGTCCCGGAAAAGCAACATTGAAAATTTTGCTTCTCCCACATCAAAAATAGCCTGGTTTGCTGGGGCTTAGGTATTTGTTCAGCCCTGATGCACAAAGACTGCTTCTTAAAAGTGTGTGTGTGTGTGTGTGTGTGTGTGTGTGTGTATGTGTTTATATTGACATACAAATCATTGAAAAAAAGAACATTTTCATTTCTGTTAACAAGGGAACAAACACCAATATTTTCAGTGAACAACAAAACTCAGAAGCCTCTAGAAAAGCTTAATTATTAATTATATCAGCCAAAAATATTAAAGAATGTTTCAAATGCACAGTTTTTGATTTTATCAATGACTGTCTTATTTTTGCAATGGAACTTAAAACAGGTTATGCTGACTTCTAAGTATGATTTATTCCTTATGGGTCACTTGGGTTTAATTTGGATCTTTCTTTAAAAAAAAGTTTTATCTTATACAACTTGATGCCAGAAAAAAGTAAACAGCAATATTGTCATTAATTTATGAACAGACAGAATCAATGTGAAATATGTGAAAATCTTCTTTGATATTTCTTAGCACATGGCAACTGCATATATATCACGACTAGTACTTGACCGGAAATTTGTCATTTTATTAAAGATTTAAAATAATTGAGAATTGGGAAATTCTTGATTGTTTTACATATGGCATGAATTCGTGAATCACTGAAAAAGTCATGAAATTCACACCAAAATTGTGTGGGTTGGCAGCTCTGTGCAAGGTACAGTATGTAACATTGGTACAATATTATTATCTTACTTGTTCATCTCTTAAAGCAATTAAATTTCATCAAAGAAGAACTCTAATACCAGTCATCCCCTCACATTAACTTGAAGAAAAACACATACAATGAATTACAAAAGTGAGTGATTTGTACAGGAACTTCTACACATGTATATGTACTTATTTTTGTTATAAAAAATATCAGAGTACCTGTGTGTACTTATTTTCCACATAGTTATTTTCAATTATGTCAAACACAAAAGCACGTGTGATTCTGTTTACCAGACACACCCAATATTTTTTTTACTGATGACCCTACATCTCTGTTTGGTAGGAAAATAGAAACAAAATTAAAAACCTTTGTGATAAAACAAACAAAGGGATGGAACTACAAGCAAATTAAAATTCAAGATGTAAATGCCACTTTTTGTTTTAGTTTATATTTCAATTAAATCTGCCCAGACCAACAAAAAGATTAAAAAAAAATAATAAAATTGTACCAACCAAATTACCATAAAAATGTATTTATTAAAACCGGAACCATGCATATTATTTTTTCTAGCATTATATACTTATTACCCAGATTTTAGAGTATTTATAAGAATACACAAACTGAATACTTAATATCAAGGTTAAAAAAAAACAGCAAGTGGCTCATGTGGACCTAATATAGCCCACATGGCTTTTAAAAAAATGCCTCATTAATCTGTGCTATTTGTCTTTGTAATCAAATTCATCAAAGTGCTTGAAAATATTAAGCTTATATAGAATTTTTGATCAAAATTTGATTAGAAATAAAGCTTGTAAAAGTCTGCAAAATGCAAGCATACATCATTAATATGCATAGACATCACAGACATCCTTATTTTTATGAGATCATTGATGAGATAAGCTTAACAATCATGACTGTGTAGTCTCAATCTCAGCCTGTTTGCAGCAATTTGATTAAAATGTCACTTCTTCTGTACCTAATTTTTTAAAATGTGTATGGTGACTGTTTATTTATTTTCAAGAACATAACAAAGCTCTCAACAATACATCAAATGTTCAACAACTCATTTAGAGTTGTTGCTGATTAGCTGCTGATTTGGTTGAAAAACTGCATAACCATGCAAATTTCACAGAAATATTATTTGACAAGTGGAACTGATCTTAACACCTAACCTTATACTTGCATGCAACAATGCCATTTAATCAATAACAGAAAAAAAGCACCTTTCTGTTATTTTACAATTGTAGCTATAAAAAAAACCTAGAAAATGGATCCATATAACATGATAGGCAAAGTGAAATTCATTACATGTAGATCCCCATCAGTATGACAACTGACAATCCTGGTAAAATTACAGATAGGCCTCCACCAATACCATAAAACAGATGGGCAAAATGAAATTCATGACATGGGATAGAGTTAACATTACAGATAGAATGTGTGTGATTTACCTCTTCTGGCAAGACTGTGAGAAGTTCTAGAAGAACTGTACACCTTAGTGTTGACTGGAAAAAAATAAGCATTTGTAATAGGGTTTTCAACCATTCTAGCTAATATAAAGCCTACATAATTCTAGTTTCTGGTCACAGACTTCAAATTCTCATCATTCAGTGAATAGTTTTCTATATTCTTGACTCCTTGCTTGTTTAAAGAAACACAGCCATGGACTTATAGGTTGGAAATCCTACAGAGAGTTATAATGAGGCCTCTCCAGTCAGTCAATATAATGTCTTCAATTTTCTCCAGTTGTTCAAAATATTCAGTAGAAGAGAAACACAGAAGAGAGCTGAAATATGGTGTTCATGTAACAGCTTGAAGACTTGTGCTTTCTCTCCTATACAGCCTATGGGTCATAGAAAGTCAGATGTATACTAAGCCTTCACTAAGCAAGACCAGGCAAAAATAAATTTACAAACTCCACATAACATTCCACAAAATTGGCAATCTTTCTGTTGCTATCATCTTTCATACTCCTTGCATGAGCAAAACTAAAAAAGAGCTGTGGCATTGGAGGATAGTCAATGCATCCAAGTTTTGGGGGTGTTCTATTTAGTTGATTCTGCTTAGTCTGGATCAGCAGAAGAGAGCCAATGAAATACTTAAATAAATAAATAAATACTTAAATAAATAAAGTTAAATATCCACAAAAGACAAGATGAAAACAATATTTTGAGTCATCTTAAAATAATCCTTAACAAAACAATACAAGATTAAATAAATATTTATTGAGCATATTCCATGTTTCCTTATCTTCTACAGTATATTAACTGCTCATTGAAATGTTCAAAATACTTTATTAAAGAGGAATGAAGACAAAATATAAAGCTGAATGAGATAAAAATAAATTTATATTGCCTAATACACTAAGCATAATCAATCTGGTACAATAATCATTGCAGAAAACATTGAATTAGGTCTGTTATTTGAAAAGACAGTAAACCTTACTAATAAAAAATGCCAAAGCAGCAGTAAAATTTGTTCATGAAAACAGAATTTCATTAAAACTGTAACAAAATAACTTCAGAATTAATCATCCCAATTAATTGTAACTCCTCTTTATCTGAGTTTGCCTAAAACAGATTCCAATGTAAATGAAACTCTTTATTTCTACCATTTTTGTACCTGCATATACAGACAAATGTTTACAAGAAAAGACAATGGATATGATCTTACATCTAAGTTGATGGAAGTCTCTTGTTGAAATGTGTTGATAAGGGAATGAACTGGATCCTTCCAAAAATCAGGCATGGTATTTAGAGCTAATGAGGATAACTGAAATAATAAAATCATTTACTTCTATGAACAAAGTATGGCCTAAATAATCCCTTTTCCTAATCAACATACTAAAAACAATAATGGCATGAAGAATTAAAAGTGTTACTAATTTATATCAGATCAGATGCAACAACACTACTCAGTTATGGCTATCCATGGTCTTTTTCAGTATCATAAATTTAAGGCTCTAAAGAATTCTTTATATTATTCTAACATCTGAAACTTTATTTGTGGAATTAGCGCTGTGAATTGCTTTCAAAAGTATTTTCTGTTATTGTGACTGTTGACACAGGGTGATCATCTAAATCTAGCTCCCTCCTTTTCTGGTGAATCACCATGACAGTCTTCCCATGCTTGTTAAGGTTGATTGCAAAAGTTGTGTGGACAGCATATGATATCAGCTCATGGTGCAGTAGGAACTGATGACTATACACTACAACAAGGCTCTTCCCCAGATGTCTCTACACTGTCATGCAATTTGATTTAGACAGGCCTAGATGAGGGTGACTGGAACTTTCCCTCACTTAAATCCAACTTGTCATGACATTATTTGGCTTTCCCTACCAGATACCTTTAGGTCCTGTTGCAATGGATGAGAACCCAAGCAGCTGGAGTAGATACAAAAGACACAGTAGGCTCAGGGCATAGGATCACTTTCACTGGACTGAAAAAACAACAGAACTTGGCAGGATCCTTGATGACTGAGCAGCTCTTTCTAGGATCACACTGCTCACATCACTGCATGTGGAATGAGCAAGAAAAAGTTCCTAAACTATTGACTGCTTCATCTTTACCCTGGTCAGCATACTACAGCTGACAGGGACCTTAGCATTCAAAACCTAAGAAGACAAAGGTGATGCAACTCACCATAGGTGCCTGAAATATATGCATTCTAATGGATTGTACTCCAGCAGATAGACTGGACAGAAAAACAGCTCTAGTTGATTGAGAACTGGCCAGGATCCAATATCCAGATAGCAGTTCTGAGTGAAACTCGCCTTGCTGATAAAGGACAACTCACCATAGTAAGAACTGGCTACACCTTCTTCTGGTGTGGCTTGTATAAAGATAAGCAATATAAAGCTGATATTGAGTTTGGCATCATATCACAGCTAGTCAGCAAGTTCATATCATCCAAAGGGTGTGAATGACACACTAATGCAAACAAGACTCCCATAAAGGATACAGGCAAGCAATTATCATCAGTAACTATTCACCCACAATGACCAACCCAGATGAGATCAAGGACAAATTTTACGAAGACCTAGAGTCTCTTACTGCAGAAGTACCAGTGACTTCAATGCTAGAGTTGTCACAGATTATCAGACATGACCAGGTGTCACTGGCAAAAATGGCTCTGACAAATGAAACATTGACCTTCTAAGTGAGTATGCTGAACATGACTTCTAATCACCAATACAGTCTTCCATGAGCCAAACTGCAACAAGGCCAAAAAGATTAATGATTAATGTCTCCAAATTGAAACAGGAAAATGTAAAAATGTATTGGTCAAAGAAATGTAGTCAACTAGATAACTGTTGATATAAACTCTAGGAATGTTGAGGAAAAGTGGGCTTCCTTCTAATACTCTGTACTCAACTACATCCAAAACCTCAGTCCCATCACACCTAAACAATAAAATTGAGAGACATCTGAATGAGAAACATCAGCAACAGAAGGCAACTTCAGAAGACAGTACTTCATCATCCACGAAGTCAGCAACATTAAGAGGACTGTCCAATGCAAACTTTTATTTTAATTTTCATATACTAGTATATTTTACTATACTCTCCTTGCTGTCAATAGCTGTCAAAATCCTTAACAGAATTCTGCCTTGTGCATGATCAAGGGCTCCTGTCTGTCTAAGTCAGTGTTGCTTTAAAAAAGGATAAAGGACCTGAGACATGGTGTTTACAGTTCATCAACTCTTGAAGAAATGCCAGGAATATAACTCTGACCTGTACATGAGATTCATCAACCTTTCAAAAGTCCAGTCAGCATTGGAGGCCTTTGGAAGATCATGGCAAAATTTGGTTGCCCAGAAAAAATTACTGTGATCATTCAGCAATTCCATAATGGCATGCTCCCTCATGTCCTGGACAATGGAAAATCAGCTGCCAATGGAGTCAAGCAAGACTTTGTATTTGTCCCAACCCTCTTCAGTATAATATTCTCTGCCACAATTACTGATTCCCTTTTGTGACTAGGACACTGGCACCAGAAAATCCCAACAAAGAGCCCACCATCACAGTGAATAGCCAAAGCCACCTGGCAATGGATAAGTTCACCTATCTAGGCAGTAAGCTGTCAGATGCAGTCCACACTGATGAGGAAACCAATGCCAGAATTGCAGAACCAAGTATCATCTTTGGCAGACTACACACAATTGCTTGGACACACAAAGGCATCAATATATAAACAAAACAAAACTTAATGTCTTCATAACCACTGTGCGGCCCACATTGCTAGTCTACTTGCAAAACCTGAATGGCAAACATGGGTTGCCTGTGGAAACATGCAGATGAGATGACAGGACAGGATGAAGACAATGAAGTTCTTTCATGGCCAGGCATTCCAAGTATGTACACTCTACTGATGAAATCACAGTTGAGATTTGCAGACCACAAAGCCAAGATGTCAGAATAACAACCAAAGAAGATCTTCTATGGTAAGATGGAGGAAAAATTCTCTCAGGGTAGCCAGAAGAAATGCTTCAAAGATTATATAAAGTCACCCCTAAAACACATGAATAGTGACCCAAAGTCTTGGGAAGATCTTGTAAAGTATCATTCCACCTGGTGCAGTTAGAGACTTTGAACTTCAAACAAAGAGGAATTAGAGTCAGTGCAGTAGTGCAAGCAGCATTAATCTCAGAACTACCATCCAAGCAAATCCAGTTGGCATTTCTTGTCAAGTGTGCCACAGAATGTTCAAAATAGCAGAAATTGGCAGTTAGTGATGTCATGGTCATCTTTGAACTTCAGGGCAAACAATAAGCCAAACTGTAATAACAGGGTTTATTTTATGAACAATGGTTATGTGTAACACTTTATTCTGGGTTACATGCTATATGGGTATGTTTTATGAACATGGGTTCTGTGTAATACTTTATTCTGGGTTATGTTATATGTTATATGGGTATGTTTTATGAACATGGGTTCTGTGTAACACTTTAGTCTGGGTTATGTTATGTGTTATATGGGTATGTTTTATGAACATGGGTTCTGTGTAACACTATTCTGGGTTATTTTATGTTATATGGGTATGTTTTATGAACATGGGTTCTGTGTAACACTTTATTCTGGGTTATGTTATATGTTATATGAGTATGTTTTATGAACATGGGTTCTGTGTAACACTATTCTGGGTTATTTTATGTTATATGGGTATGTTTTATGAACATGGGTTCTGTGTAACACTTTATTCTGGGTTATGTTATATGTTATATGGGTCTGTTTTATGAACATGGGTTCTGTGTAACACTATTCTGGGTTATGTTATATGTTATATGGGTATGTTTTATAAACATGGGTTCTGTGTAACACTTTATTATGGGTTATGTTATATGGGTATGTTTTATAAACATGGGCTCTGTGTAACACTTTATTCTGGGTTATATGTTATATGGGTATGTTTTATGAACATGGGTTCTTTGTAACACTTTATTCTGGGTTATGTTATATGTTATATGGATATGTTTTATGAACATGGGTTCTGTGTAACACTTTATTCTGGGTTATGTTATATGCTATATGGGTATGTTTTATGAACATGGGTTTCATGAGCACCATGTCTCATTTTTTTTTCATCATCAATGGCTTGCACAAAAACTTTGAATTTTCGCTTGCACAAAATCTTTTTGAGTTGATCCTGCAAATAATAACACCACTACTGACATTAACATTATCTCACTGTCAAATTTGTTTATAAAAAAGATGAGACAATATCCCATATTACAAGTATTATTTTTGCAAATTATAACAGTTATATAAACCCAATATTAAGTGAAATGGGATATTAAAATAATACATACCTTAATAAAAAATATACTCAGCCAAAATGAAAAGGAAAATATTAATTATTGTGCAGCTTCATGAAAATTTCAAGCATGTAAAGAATTTTACGATTTTTCACCAGTGTCTACTTACTGCTATACAAAGACGTGTAAGAACAATCTTTGGTCCCTGGGCAAAATGTACAATCTTCTCCAACAGTTGGGTACGTAAAGCATTGTAATGATCCACTGGAATCTCATTCCTGGAATTTAAAAATTTAGAACAATTAAATACACTTCCATTAAACTTGTTTGACACAATTAGTTACTATGGATTAAATTAGATTCATGATCTGAATCTATTTTAGTGCAGCAGGCTTTGTAAAAAGTGTCCAGTGCTTTGGGTGTCCTTTTTCATAAATGGAGAAATAAATTTAACTGGATTATGAAATCTGTAGTTTAAAGCAATCCTGGAGTCCATTAAAATTTATATGTCATGAGTATATGTGAATTTATAGTATATACTGCTGTATTTGCAAAGAAACATTGACAAAATAACCTTAATAGTGCAAGTATTATCATTAGTCAACATTTGGCAGTAATATTATTCAACATTTGGCAGTAATACTCTCACTCTTTTAATGAGCTTGTGCTCTGGTACAAATTAATGGCATCTGATTAATTAGCTATTATAAACATTGAGTGTTTTTAAACCTAAATTATCAAAATTGTAACTTACCTTAATTGTTTTACAAATGTAGAGTAAAGTGGTAAACAGAAATAATACTGTAAACAGCCTGGGATGGAAAATACTTAAAAATCTATAGTTGCCTCAGAACCCTTAAAACTGACACTCAATTCAAACTTGAAAATAAATTTTAGCTGCTAAATTCTTAGACACACAAGAACAGACCAGGTAATATGAACAGTTAGTAGTGTAGTGGGCTGGGCTGATTTTATAGTAAATGGGGACAGAAGAGGCAAGATCATTTGGAAATAAACAAGCTAACAGCAGTTGAAGAAAACATAAAAATATCCTCGATATATAGAACTAAAAATGGAAGCCATCACAAATATCTGCACAATTTTATGTAATTTTTATAGCACCATCATCTACATCTACATCTACATTATGCGTCTGCATAATGGGTCCAAAGTCTTTATTATACTTTATTCACCAGATGAAATATACCAAATGTCTTCCTTTCAAATAAAAGTAGAAAGAGTTCTGTCCAAAAAGCAGGAGTCAACAGCTCCTATGAAAATGTGACTGTGACCTCTCAACTCCATCAACCTTTTGAAGCTCTGTCATGAATATGAAATCTGCATTGTCACCTATTAACCTCTGTGAAACAAATATGATCACCTTATCTCAATCAGTGTAGACAGAGTTCATGTTACAATGAGACCAAACAATGAAATGAAGGATATAACTCTTCACAATATAACCACACAATTATCGGCATCATGGGTCAGTAGCTTTTTTTACAGAGATTTTGGTAAGTACTTCTTTCACCTCCTGGACCATTACAATATGGCGCTCTAGTCATCTAAAGCTGTGTATCTTATGGACCCTTAAGGACTTGTGCACATATTCCCCAACAGGTAAATGATGTTGTTGTCGTGGGGCTTAGTGCCATTTTTCAGCACACAATAAGCTATACATGGTGGCCAGTATTAATGGTGGAGGAAGAAACTGGAAAATCCTTGGAAAGAACCACCGACCCATGAGAAGCTACTGGCAAGTTTCTTTGCATATCCACATTAGCCGAATCTTAGACTTAAACACATGCAGACAGAGGTGAGATGGCAGTAATCTGTAACGGTTTAGACCACTAGGGGCCCCACATGTAAATATTAATGATAATATTACATGTAAATGAAAATGAAAATATTAACAATAGAGATTCTGATAATCCTCATAGTAGTAAAATAATTTCTGAAGACTGTGTCAAAATTTACATGCATATGAAATCTTAATAAAAAAATAATTTCCCTCAAGTTATTGTCATTCAGTTTTACTGATCTACCTTAATTGCAATGGCTGCCTAATGAATTGTTACCTCCGGCCCCCAACTTGGTCCCCATACTTTCTCCATCAGGAGCCCCAATCTCAAAGACTAACTGTCCAGTACTACCCATATATGAGACATAAATATAACATGCATGTTGAACTAAAAAGTACTCACCAATATTTAGAAATCTTTACAAGCAGACAGCTTGCACCAAAGAACTGCACCTGTACATCCTGAAGGTAAAGGTAAATACAAATATTCTGAACTAGATGCTTATGAGAAGTTTATTTAGAGATAATGAATACATCATCCTACATGTTACACACATCAGTGGTGAGGCAGAAAATGAAAAGAAAACAAAAGGAGAGTATTTCTGTAATTATCCCTGTCCATGAGTCTCAACAGAATAACTCAAGAACTACTTAATGGAATTCAGTACAAGTGTTTTGTTTCTACTCTAATATTACTGACATTGATACAATGACATTTTTTATTCTCTTTTTTCATCAAGAAAGCAAATTTTATAGTGAACTGTTTCTCCAACAATACTTTGCCAATCACATTAACATTAGGAATATAAGCCTGCTATCTACAAATTCAGCCAACTAAAAGATGAAAATTCATCTTTTCTAGCTTCATAAGACAGAAGGAAATAACTCTTGCCCATATCCCTCCCCCTCTACCACCACTAATTGTCACCAGTTTGTAAGCAGAGTGAACTACCAACTAGGATGCTCTCATATTCAAGCGACATGATCAGGAAAGTTTTCTCTGAGAAACATAATTTACTACAAAATTTGCTTTCTTCTTCCAATACATTCCTCAATTACATTCACATTAGGGAAATAGGTAATAGGTGGAGGGAAAGCTGAGAATCCTACCTATACCTCAAGTATCCTTCAAGGGAAGAAATAATGGATTCCCACTTAAAGCAACACAACATACTGGTAATGTGATCTGTGACTGCTCTATCCAGTTAAGAAGATAGTTATTTAGTTTCACTGACAAATCCAGCAAAGCCACGACACTATTTTGGTTTCATTAGGTCAGGTAGTCCTTTGGACTGCGGACACTGGACCCAACAGGTTCAGATTTTGATTTTCCAAAGCCAAATCCCTGTGACAGAAACTCAAGAAGGTTGACCATCAACAGCTTCAATATCTCTGATCAAAACATTTTATTCAAACACAAGGCTCAGAGAGAACATTTTCTTTTCATGATCAGAAATCCTCATGAAACAACTTTTGAGATGTTAGAGTATCCCAATTGTAATAACACAAGATAGGGAGATCTTATCCTGCTTTCCCACCTTCACAGGAAAAGTTGTTTGGGGTTGACTTGACTTGTCTC
Source organism: Potamilus streckersoni (assembly GCA_016746295.1). Taxonomy (NCBI): domain Eukaryota; kingdom Metazoa; phylum Mollusca; class Bivalvia; order Unionida; family Unionidae; genus Potamilus; species Potamilus streckersoni. Next base: position 1,003,590 of record JAEAOA010002177.1, on the reverse strand, counting down.
TGTGTTTGAGGGTGCTGAAAGACTCTTGCATGGCTGCTGCTCTTGACTTATCTATAGACTAGAGCAGGGGCCTCAAACTACCCAGAGGGCAGGCATTTTCAATGATCCCAGGGCTGTAACATCTTTGTTATCTTTCTTGATACCTTGTGATGTCAATCATTTTGTGGGACACAGGATATGGTTTGGCAGGCCAAGTAATTGAGACCCCTGGACTAGAGACCATATGATAATTCTCTGATTGCACGCTGTCAGTAACCAGCTCCTGACTAGAAAGACCATATGATAATTCTCTGATTGCACACTGTCAGTAACCAGCTCCTGACTAGAGAGACCATATAATAACTCTGATTGCACACTGTCAGTAACCAGCTCCTGACTAGAGAGACCATATGATAATTCTCTGATTGCACACTGTCAGTAACCAGCTCCTGACTAGAGAGACCATATGATAACTCTGATTGCACACTGTCAGTAACCAGCTCCTGACTAGAGAGACCATATGATAACTCTGATTGCACACTGTCAGTAACCAGGTCCTGACTAGAGAGCCCATATGCTAACTCTGATTGCACACTGTCAGTAACCAGCTCCTGACTAGAGAGACCATATGATAACTCTGATTGCACACTGTCAGTAACCAGCTCCTGACTAGAGTGACCATATGCTAACTCTGATTGCACACTGTCAGTAACCAGCTCCTGACTAGAGAGACCATATAACTCTGATTGCACACTGTCAGTAACCAGCTCCTGGCCATGAAACCTGGATGTTTCATAAGGATCACTGAACCATTTAATCTAGGCTAAAGATAGTTCAAGTTGACTACATGGACATGTAACTCTCTCACCCTGTAAGGAGAAGCAAAAACTCAGGAAACAGATTTTGTATAACAGTTTCAGCAAGACCCTGAATATTTTATCTGAGCTAAGCCTTATTAGGACCCAGGATATATTTCAATTTGAAAACAGGCAGAGAATTTTTGGTATATTCAAATCAAAATTGGTTAGTAAACCTTATAAATCTTTATAGTGACCAACAGCTCCTATACAATGATGACAGAGTGTGTCAGATATCATGGAACAGTAGTCTTTGCCAGTACTGGTCTGGGCAGGGATGCAATACCTGTGACCCTGGTCATTGGAAAAGATTCAGGTTGGTTGTTTCTGGGTAGGTTTATCACAAGCTCAAGTTGATCATTAATCCAGTATTTTGCTATTCTAACCCCTTTTTTCTGTATTTTTAAATTAGCACTAAGACCAAGGAATGGGGGTTAACAAAGGCCCATAACCCCTACTGACTAACAGTGGATCCATGGCCCTGGTCTCCATTTACTGCTGACCATATAGTTTGCCCAGCAGCATGAGTTCACCAACTGTACATACCAGTATTTATACAAAACCATAACTTCCTTTTGGGGGTTTTTAAGAGGAATTCCTGTCATCAGCCAAGCAAAGCTGCACTACTGACACAGAAATGATCACTCAGTACTAGTTCATTATATCCACTTTCTTATCAACCAGACTAGAAAAGGAGCGCACTGAGCTTGCAAAAGTATTTGCCAGGGACACATAAAGGCGGCATAGTGGGATCTGACAAGAAGAGTTGCAAGAACTCTCAACAAAAGCCAGCCTGATCACAGCTTGGTTATATATTCAGATGGATCATTCACAAAGATTTCCATCATATATATATATATATATATATATATATATATATATATATATATATATATATATATATATATATATATATATATATATATATATATATATACATATATACACACACACAAACAAAAAAACCTGAAGTCAGCAAACCAGTCAGATCTATCACCAAGTCCAGGTCATGATATCTCGGTTGGCTGGATGGCTTATTTGGTTCTGGACAGCAAGATGGTACAACATTACATTCTGGATCCACTGAATCCAAAACATATCCAATGTACCTGGTCTCATAGGCCCATTGGCCAAGTTCAGACTTTGGGGGAATGTGGGGCCTTAAGCCCAAATGAGCTGCTAAAACTGGGGAAACAATCCCCCATTAAATCCTAATTAACTGCAGGAGCCAATGATGTAAAGAGACATAAAATTTGGTCTGAAGTCATAATTTGTATCACCCTATCTTGCACCAATTAATGCATATGTTGATTCTATATTCATAAGAATGTATAGGACACCCGTACTGGTCCTGTGTGCTTTCCTCCTCTTCTCTTTGCTTTCTGCTAATTTTTCTGTATGGCCAACCAGGTCTCCTCAGATCACAAATTGCATAATTATGGGGAAGATGAGGTACATTTAGTACATGCTAGACAGAACTCATGCATGCATGTCTTCCCTTGCTTTGAACTTCTTGCACTTATTGCATCTAGAAGACATGTTTTTCAAATTACAAAATAACATAAGCCACAGACAGATCAACACATTGATGTTTTAAAGTGCCATACCAATGTAGGTAAAGTAAATAAAATTCAGTATTATTTCATTAGAAAATAAATTCTGGAAGTACTATAAAAAACCCAGATGGAAAAATTCATCATAATAACTGAGAAATATGCTCAGGTGTTTCTAATACACATCAGACCGATTTTATCATCTGGTAATTTCCGGAGTGTGTAGTTTACCTAATGTCATATCTTGAACATACACCTTACTTCAGTGTTCAGTTCAATATTAGCTTGAAAAGTTTTATCATCACAATCATGCCAAGAGGAATTTGTGGAGGTACAAGCAAGGGAGCGTGGTCAGGTGTTTTGCAGCAAATTGTGGGAATACAAATGCTTATGGGTTTTCCATGCATTCCTTCCCGAAAGGATAAGCACTTCATCATAGGTGGACACAAATTTTGTAAAAATCAAGAGCAAACTGATATGGTCCGACTGAGATTTCTGCCCTCTATTCCTTTCATTTCACACCAGAATGCTTCTCATTTAGGTGTAGATTTGTGGTTGAGCAAATGGGTAGGGAACCAAAGAAAGTCAAACTCAATGATGATGCTGTTTCTTCTATCCACTGTGTGAAGGAAACTGACAGTGAAGCCAAGATAACTGCAAATGTATCAGAACCTTCAGCATAAAAGCATCACTTGTGTGAGCTTGAAATGTTGTCACCATCAGAGGAAGCAATTTTACAAATGTCACTGCCAAAGAAAATGAGATGGGCTATTCAGAGAGAAGCAGCAAGGCTGAGTTTTTAATGACTAGTTCCATATTATTTTATTTATGATATTCAACAGATCTGTCACTGCATCATTTCCATTTGTACGTTCTTTCATAGTTTTTGAAACAAATGCAGTAAATATCTAATAAATCAAGAACTGAGAAATAAATATTCAATAAATATTATCAAAATTTTCATGTTGCATTCAACTTTGTTTGACCATGTGAATAAAAAAAAATTTCTGCTGGTAGATTTAGAAGGCCTACACATATTTCATTGTCTGACTAATGTGTGAATCAGATTACATAACAGATATTTACAAACATGATGAGGTTTATTCCCATCCCAAATTAATAAAAATCTCTCCAAAACAAAATAAGTTGAAATTTGACAATATTGTGATATGATATTTTGGGTGGTGTGACTAATTATTTTTTGGAAGTCAGTGAATATCCATTAATATGTTTTGTTTGAGATTTTTGCTGCACACGAGGAACAATCTTCACAACAGACTTGTCCATAATATGACAATACCAACTTGGCCTTTGTTTACAACCAGTGTTCAAAATGTGATATGATGCTTTCTTTTCACTAAATACCGGATGTGGTTGGCGGTTGCATTTAGTTATTATCATTGGTGAAAATGCAATATTCTGTAGGCTCCTATACAGTTATACTGAAATTTTTTTAATCGAATCTTTTACATTCATATTTTGATATATATTATCATTCACCAAGAAATTAACTAAATTAATGTAGATACACTGTTATGGCACTTTAACATTTAGCTAAATAACACCCATTTTAAACAAAGTGCACAAACTAAAGACAGCATGCATTAACACCTGAAAGTCAACATACATCAATGATGTGTGATGTAACAAGCAGTTTAAAATTATCAAAACCAAGAAAGTGATAAATCTCATTTAATATATGCCAGACTCAAAAAATATTAATCCAAATAAATCAAAATCTCAAATGCATGGCATTAATTTCACACACAAAGATTTGGATTTAACATGATGCTGATTCTATACTATGTTGTGAATGGAAGCAAAACTTAAAAACTGGCAAAACCTAGTGGTGGCATGGGGAGATAATGGAAAAGAGTTACTGCCCTCTGTCCACATGACAGAAAAGACAACTTTTCATTAAGGGCTGGATTTAGCTGGTAGCAGGCTTATATTCTTATTGTTAAGGTGGCACACACCAGTTATTATATTCTTTTGAGAAAATGATGTATGTAAAGTGAAGTTGTTTGCATTTAAAACATGCACAGTGGCGAGAATGTTGGCATACTTCTATGCTACTTTCAAGTAATGTGGCTGACATTTCTTTGGATATTGTACTTCTGAAAATTGTAAATGATCTTAACACACTGTTAACTAAAATGACTGCTCCCTTGTGCTGCAAAAATCAACCTGAATTTGTCTAAAGTACACTATCCTTGGCAGCTTTTAAAATAGGGAAAATTATTTTGTCAGACTAGATAATACCAGCTTGTGAAAGTGCAATGAAAGAATTACCAAATATATAAAATGTAAAAAACAGTTATCAGCTTTCTTAAAATTTGCATCTGAAGTTCGGGAAGTGAAAATAAGCAAGTAGAGCAAGCAATTAAAGGTACACATCTGGAGTAAGGTCAAGCTATATACTCTATAACTTATATTACATCCATCAATCATACACCAAAATAAAGGGAATTAAAGGTTCTTTGAACTATACCAATTAAAGATATACAAAAGTCTTTTTTAAAAAGCCAGTATAACTAGTGAGGAAACCTGGGGAAAATCTTTTCTTTAAAATTCTAACCCTATGCTAAATATAAAACTGGAGAGCGCAACCTAATGTGACTTGAAATGCAATGAAAACCTAAAACCAGAAACACCCACAGCACATGCATTTCAGGGGACAATGAAGTTGCCTCCCCATAGTTGAGAAATGTATCCAAAAAAAAGATGATAACCCCACCAATTTGGTGTATTTTTAAATCATCATTTCTGAAAATGCAATGCCAAATTTCCATGTCAAACAGAATGACAAAGCTATGAATTATTCACAGATTTCTGTAAAATTACAACTTGGGCTAAGATTTGTCAATATGGTTTCAATCCATTGTGTCATTAAAATATTACCAAGCAAAACAGAATTCAGGATAAAATGGGAAACATCTACCTATTATACTTTCTTATAAGTTAAGTCAAACTGTGCAGACCCAGATATGCCGTCACATAATGTGCTGGCAGATCTGATTCTGTGTGGTGTGTTAGGAGAAATTAGCAGAACACAGAAACTGAGCTGCAGTCATATATTATGCTACAGCAGAAGAGGATCTTTGTTGTCTGCAGTTTGCCTCAATTTATAAGCAAGGATATATGTTAAGTCAATCAAGGTTCATATTCAATCAAAATCTGACATAAATAGGTCATAATTAAAACTGATCTGAGGTTTTTTTCAGTATGAAGTCTAAAACCAAATCAAGCAGAAATGAAATTTGTGTGGGACACTTTTAGCCCCCCCCCCCGTCATCAACATAAAAACTGAAAATCCATTACTTATTATGTGCACAGCTCAACATAAAAGTATTCAACATATAAGCATTCTTAATCTGTAATGTGACCCAGCAGTTCAGGTTTTCATACAGGAAAAACCTTTCTAACTGCATTTGATTTTAATAAGAACATGGTGCCAATGAAAAAAAAGACTTTTAGTACAAAATCAAAGATAACACAAGCATAAATTCTGACCAACAGTCTCCCCCCTCTCCTCCAAGAACATGTATTTTAAGGGAAATACAAACAGTTCTTAATTATAAAAGGTGGAGTGTATTCACTATATATCATTAATTAAATTGTACCTTTTCTGGAGCCAGAAGGTCCCAACTGAAAGTCCATGCTTGTGGTGATACCTGAGCCACAGTCAGCCACATGTGGACCTCATGGTGAACACAGGCATTGCAATAAAAATCACACACTGCCTGAAATAAACCACATTTATTTTCATTAGTTTACATTTATATGGATGTACGAGAAATATATGTATATACAATAAACATGTTCTCTCCAGACTGGTGTGTCAACCATAGCAGTGATATTTCAAGTCAGGCTGCAACCACTCTGGTAGCCGAAGTGGTTAGAACATCCATCTCAGATGCGGGAGGTTGTGGGTTTGAATCCCAGCTGAGACATGCCAAAAACATATTAAAATGGTACTAGCTGTTGACTTGCTTGGCACTCAGCATTGAGAGGTTAGTGTTCAGACTGGTCAACCTGATGTCAGGACAATATGACAGGGTGGGACATAATGTTAATAATAAATAATTACTGTACAAACTTGAAATACAAATATAAATATTGTCTACTACAGTATAATTTACACAACTTGGTAATTTTACATTTATAACAAGAATCATTTTAAAGAGTTTGTGTGTGTGTGTGACACTTCAAATTTTACTTTAGCATTCAAAATTTTATTCAAATCGCTACAATGTTTGCAGTATGGTAGTTTAAAAGCGATGTGTAGCACTTAAGAATCATGCCACAGACTGGAGCATAATGTCCCACACATGCACATTATACTGACTTCAGGCCAACCAGTCTTAACACTAATCTCTTAATGCTGAGCATCAAGTGAGACAGCTGCCAATACCATTTTTATAAGTCTATGATATGACACAGCAAGGGCTTGAACTTGCAACCTCCCACATCCAAGGCAAATGTTCTAACCTTTTAGACCACTGGAGCAATCTCAAATCATTTTTAATAAACATATCACTGAAATTGATACATTTTTCTTTGCCAAATTCTGTATATTTGTTGGAGGTTACCATGTCATTATTTGATGTGATTAGATTGTATAAGGTCAACTGTGTCAACACAGGTATGACCTTAAATCATCTTGTAATCAAATTTGTCAGCTGCTAGTTGTGTGACACACACACACACACACACACACACACACACACACACACACACACACACACACACACACACACACACACACCAGAAATAAAACAAATAACATATTAGAAAACTACTACTACCTCATAAATCCAGCCCTCCTAGATAACACTTTTAGCTACAAAAAGCTAAAAGTGATTGTCCACCTAGGTAGCAGCCAGCAGAATGATCTCCCCTTGGAATAGTGATTGGCATTAAATCCCATCAATACCTAAATTACAAATGGAGTGTAAGGCACGCTCTCTCAGTGGATGTAACTACGGGGAGGCTGGGAAGGTATATGTGTAGTATGATTGGTTAAGTATTCTAGAAGAAACATGTTTTACTAGAAAATTTGTTTCCCTCTTTAAATACATTACCAAATCATAAAACCTTAGGAGAATAGGTAACAGGTGGAGGGACACACATCCCCTTATCTCTAGATAACCTGACTGGAAAAGATTCCATCTGTCAGGTAGTATCTTCAAAAGGAAAAAAAATTTCCTCCCACACACCCAGCTGAAGTCATGAAGCTGCATTTGTAAAAACTATTGAATGATCTGGCCACAGTAAATGTTTCTCCAGAATGACTTGAGCCATTTAGGATGAGAGACCTCTGATAAATACTGCCTATAGTGATATGTCATCGTTCCTCTCCTAAAATGAGGCATGATCTCTTTCAATTGCAACTGCCTGATATTCCTGAAATACTGCTTCATAGCTTACACTGTGTCCTGTTGATGACCTTAAAAGGAAGTTTCCTTATAGACAGGAAACATTACAAATATCAAATTCCTCATGAACAGAAGCCTGTTCTTGGTAATGGCTTCATGAGCAATACTGATCCATTATGGAGGATCTGCAAGTAGATGAGTCCACCAAATAAGAAATGTATTACTGATTTTGTCTGCCAAAGTATTGAGGAAGCAGGACTTATAAATTTTTGAGGCACGAGTCCTACATTGGCATAAAGTGCATTGTGTAATCACAGAGATTATATTCTATTGCCATCATATGAACAGACATCTCCCATGAGGATACTCCACCAACCATTGTGAAAACTCCTTGTTCTTACAGGCAAATATATCATAAGATCCTAACATGCAGGTTCACTAATTCTGGGTCGGGGTGAACTACCTGCCAATGTTGATGAGAGATTACCTCAGTTCTGGTGATTCTGTTGCGAATGATGAGGATGGACCAATATTTCCCATTTGAGACAATTCAATTTGTATTTTTTCCTTCTTGCAGAACCGCAAGTCAACCCAAGTATTAGACAGTTTAGTAAATGTATACTTAAATGTGGATTATCAATGAAGACACCACTTTTGAAAATCCCAAACAAGAACACAAATGTTTGAGAACTTGTTCTGCTTTGCTGTTTGAGATGAGTCACCATGGTTATGTTATTGGAAGGAAAGAGAAATCCATTTTCACATAAGTTCTTAACTACAGCAGAATGATTTACAAGGCAGCCAATAAGGTCCCAGTGATTTCCATAGAGAATATGCCACTGGAAAACAATCCAACAACTAAGTGGAAGAGCCACTAACAAAACAACTTCCAAAAAAGTTAAAATCTCAGACTTCTGTGTTTGCATCTGTAGCAGTCATGATTACCGGAGACTATACTAGCCGAGATATTGACAACATGGTCTCCCTGCCTTCCAAATGCAACATCATATTGTTGCAGATTGTGAGAGCGGGCTTAATGATAACAGGCTAGGTCTCCACTTGGTCTACATGATTATTGTCATGGGAGCCCAACAAAGCAACCAGGGACTAAGACATCTATTGCATTGAACAAAACATGGCTGGCAAAGAAATTATCTATCAGATAGATTGCCCTATATAAGAATGGAAACTACTATTACATGAATTCAATACTTGTTCCTGTGGGATACATTCTTTTTATTTGAACAGTAATTCCAGACCTAGTCAACTGAATCTTGAAAGGGTATGGGGTAAGAGATGTTCTTGTTGACAAGGAAATTGATTAGTGCCCAGAATGGATGGAATTAGGACCCTGTCTTGTACTCCATTGCAATACCAAGAGCACAAAAGTGTTCAGTGAATGTACTTAAGTTGAGGACCAGCTGATGAGTGCTGCATTGTGGTTGAAAAACTCTGGTGGCCAAGGTTTGAGTAGGGGTGTTAAATGTGATACTGAGTCCCCATGATATCATGTAAATCTTATACATTAGCCATGAAGGATTAAAGCCTTCTCCCTCCCTAGATCTGTGATAAAAATGGGAAGGAGATAGGCATGGTCTCACAGAACACAAAGCAAGTAACCTCCCTCTGACTCTTCCATTTAGTTGTTGGATTGTTTTCCAGTGGCATATTCTCTATGGAAATCACTGGGACCTTGTTGGCTGCCTTGCAAATAATTCTGCTGTAGTTGAGACAGAGAGTTTGTTGCATGCTGTGAATTCTGTAAACCTGATCATTGAAGAGAACAGATGATGAAGGTTACACACATATACCGCCACGAGTGGCCTTTACGCTGGAGGTAGTGAGCATTGCATCTTTTTTTCAAATGTGTTCAGGTTATAATGGCTATTATTGCTAAAGCATGTTATGTCTGTTACTAATTTGATCATCCGATAAATATGCCCCACTTATTCCATTGACTACACTTGTGTAACGCCTTAAAATGATACATGGTTTATCAAATATATGTTTATCATTTATATGTTGTGGTCATAGGCTCTATCATCGCCTTACATAGCCTAGTTCAGTCAAAACAGATGTCATCTATATGTGGAGAATGTCATGCAGTTTGTTATGTTGGGTTAGGTTTCTAGATGTTTCATTCACATAAACTGTGTGTTCATCTACTGTGCAAGAGGATAATTTTGTCTCTTTCGCTTAGCTCTTTCACCCTTTGTTGCGCAATAGATAGAGTTAAACCATGAGATGGCAAGGTCTCTAGGAATCACCAATAAGGATTAGTCCTCTGGGGGTGACCTATAAAGATTCTAATTATGGAAGCAGCTGAAAGAAGAATCCCCATAGATCATCTTCACCTGATGTCAGAATTGTAGACCTGATAGATGCTGTAGAGAAAAGAGAACATATGTCTGATGGGATTGGACAGGAAACTCCAGTTCAAGGCTGAGTTCACGCATCCAAGTAGGGTCAAATAACGGGGAGTGAACCTAAATGTCAGTATCATCGTTTATAGATTAAGGTAGTGAATTTGGTGTCTCCTGCACTACCTGCAAAGTAGTTGGAGAAGAATGTTGCAACAGTGACATATCAAATCCCATTACTTGTAATGTGTTGCTACATAGTCTCTTGGTTAGCAGACCCATGAGGGCAAGTGAAAATACATCTCTTGAAAACTGAGGCTCCAAGACGGGCATAATATGTCAGAAGTGTTTTGAGATATGGTGCAGATAAAATTGTTCAATGATGGTACAGAAAGTGCCTAAATGCACTATCTAGTTAGACTGATCTATTGTAAGTCGTGGGCAAGTTCATTTTCTGGTGGCTGATACTGTATGATTGATTGAGGTTATGGCCCATTGTGATCAGAATTATATGGCCAAGTCTGGTCATGAAGAAACATGGTCATCTTGGATGGCATGACATCCTGTTCTTGAGGCTGGGACGGGGTACATGATATTGATCCACTTATCAGCTCTTATTCTGATATGCAAGACTATACCTGATCTTTGTTGCTGCTCTCCATCTCTCTGTCCAAAATAGATATGGTACAAACTCTTGTATGCAAGCAGATGTTTTCTCTTCACACTATGATTGACTTCTATCCATAATATGCAGATCCAACATGTATTAAAGGGATGACAACTAGAGAAATTACACATGTTGAGTGATTGTCCGACTGGCAGGGATGGTGCTGACATTCAAAAAGTTGCTGCCAAAAAATCACCAACCTCAATATTTTGTCGCCAATTTTCAACAAATGTCACCATTGTCATAATACAGTACTATCTGTTTATCTCAACATCCTCAGGACCAAGGTAATATTGTCAACATAAGCGGGTGTTTAGATAAGTACGAGAAATGAAAACATGAACAATGAAAAAGTTTTAACATTCTTGCAAGCTGTCCCACCTAAATCTAACTCTATGAGGAGATGTTTATTGTGTGAAAATATTGGAACTTTAATTGGGACAAGCAATCGTAAGCATTAGTTTTTTTGCTGCAAACAGAAAACTTTCATAGCACAATAAATATGTTCCAATCACTATGAAATTGAAACAATGCTTTTAAGTTTGTTGACGACTTTTTGTGATCAAAGGTCTTGGTTTGCTTTAATGAAGGTTTATGTGTTATTGAAGGTGCCACTAAAAGCTCTTTTTGAAGGACAAAACAATTGCCTGTTTGTTATTGCTGCGGCAAAATCAAAAATTTTTAAAATACTGATGGAGACTGAATTTTTTTAAATTTGCTTAATATGTATACAGAACAATCAATGTGTCAAAAGTAATCAGTTTTCTTTTTTAAGTTTCATTAAAACTATTTTTTCTGGTACATTTTTCTGGCAGTCTGCAGTCATTCCCATTCCTGATTTCAGAGGTGGTAGATTGTAACTAGTAAGGAATCTTGAATATCTGGGTTATATTACAGTAATGAGTACTAAGGCCTGACATCATCATAAACACGTTATGATATAACAATGCTTTGTTAGCGTGGTTTGTCAATATGAGTAAAGGATATATTTATTTAACAATAGATTCCAGTGCAATTTTAGATCCAAGTTTGTGGCTTGCTGTCATGGTGCCTTTGAATTTCTTAACTCCAAACCCAAGACTGTAAACAATTTTTAACAACCAAAAATGTTGTCGACAAAAGAGTGCCAGATGGTATATTTTGTTGTGAATAAGGAAACAAAATCGCAATAGGTGACAATTGTGAAGCCCAGCATGATTCTAGGACTGGTCTCGCCTTGGGTCTAAAATTTGCAAGACAAAATAGAGAAAAACTCTATAAATTAGTGCAGTGAGTATCCTGCTTTCTCAGAAATCTCAGAGATCTTGCTAGGATTTTAAAACTAGTAGTCCAGGGCTCCTAATTTGGTAAAAATAGGAGTCCCACCAGCAAAAGTTGCAATCACCACTAAACCAGGCTTAGTTTCTTCTTACACTTGCCTACTGTCACATCCAAAGTATCATTTCTATCAACTTTAGCACAGTTCTGAACCTCTTTGACAACTTCATTTTTCTATTTAACCCCAAAATATTTGTCTAAATTTGCAAACTGCATTTTGTCCAAGTCTCTTGATTTTGAGTTCGCAAGCAATATTTGTACATCAACAATCAGAAATGAAATGAACACTGATCGCAAATTGTGATTTTTTTTATTGGCGACAAAATATATGCCATCTGTCTCTAAACTTGCAAGAATTCATGCAGGGTTACCCACAATGATAAAGAACTGTAGTGGGATGCATTTAACCTATACAGGCAGAGAATTACAGATTCAGTATTAATATGGAGAAAGTGGATCAAAAATAATCAATTCTAATCACAAAAAACCTGTAGGTTTGTGAAATCAGATTGCATGTACAGGTCAAAACACTGGAGTGTCATTTGTAGTATTTACATGTACTAAGTAGACAGCAAATAATCAATTCTAGTCACTGCTTTCCCATAGGAAGGCCAATTGTTAAATGCCCATACAGATAAAAAAATAATCACTCAAGTGTCACTTATGGTAACATACATAAGCTGGATGCTACTGAGTAAACCATGTATAGAAAACTGAACTGTACTCAACCTACCAGAGTGGAAGCTATACAGTAATACATGTATAAACAAGCTTTCTATATTACAAACAAAAACCTGTACATAAAAAAGGAACTTAAGCACAATTTTAAGACAATTTTACCTGTGGGAAAACGTCCACTACAGATAAAATCCATAAAGTGTTATGTATATGACAATGAATTAGTTCTAGCAGATGGCCTAATGAAGACAATGAAGTGTTAATATAATATCAATTCACAATACTATCTGTAGGAAGGTCCCATGGTGACCTGTAAAGTTAAATTCAGTAAAGCTTGGTGTACAGCTGCTAAGATTGCATTGGTATAGAAAACTTGTATGTATCCAGTTATAGCAGTAATTATACATTTTTCTATAATCCACTACATATAAAAATTAAAAATTATGCCAGAACTATTGTGAAGTTGTATAGGCTACCTGTGCAAGTGAATACTATTAAGTGACAGCAAAGTGTTATTTTGCTAAATTTGCAAGGTATTTGTTGTTGTTATTTGGCTTAATGCCATTTTTCAGCACACGAATGCATATACATGGCAGCCACTATTAATGGTGGAGGAAGAAACCGGGAAATCCGCTGAAAGAACCACCGACCTACAAGAAGCTACTGGCAAGCTTTCTCACATATCCACATTCGCCTGCAAGGCAAAAGTAATTCTCCGAAAGTATTAAGATTGAGTAATATATTTAAAGAACCTGAAAAAGAAACAATTTATACTCTACAGTAAGACTGCAAAATGCATTCTAGAAAATTCACATGTACTTGGAAGAGCTTGGTGCATGAGGAACATATTATCACCTAAGAATCTGGGAAAACATCTTCAGCGATTAATTATTTTGAACTACTGAGCTGTGTTAAAATACCTATTAAATATTTAAGGATCAGTATTGTCATTTAATCAGTTCATAAAGGAAACTGACACTGATGATGGTAAGATGCCTTTCATGAACCCAACTGATTAACCTGACTGTAATCACTGGGTGATCTGCTCTTGAGTATCTAGGTTGATTTAACACAATATAATCAAGCCATTTACAGCACGGTTAATTAACAATGCCAATATTGTTTTAAACCCTAATGACCACTTTGGGTAAGTGTGATATGTCACAGGATGTGAATGAATAATGGAGATGGGTAGATTCAAGAAATGAAGTTGCCTAGAAAGCATGAAAGGCCAGACCAGATAAACATATATTTAAAAAAAGTGATTAAAGCATGAAAATTGTTGTTTTCCCCACTTGTTTTAAGATTGGAAAAAGGCCCAATAAAGGGTAAAAGCATTCAATTTACCTAATCACAATTTTTGTCAGAAATTCTAACCCAAGCAATTTGTATTTTATCTCAAAAAAAGTCTTAGAAATTTGAAGAATGGATTCTGCTATGCTGTAATATGATTTGTCTTACACAACAAAACATGCAATTTTATCATTGGTGGGGTAGGATGATATTTCTGATACAATCATATACATGTCCCATCATTCTTTTGCAAAGGTATAAATAGAAAATATACCCTTCAATGGAGTGACATTTATCATATAATATGGTAGAATGACAAACTAGAGCAATTGCATGGGCCATGGTATTAATCCATCATTACCTTCTCCACATTGGCTGACGTAAATTCAGTTCCTACTGCTGATGATGATGCTACTGATGCCATTATATCTTAGTTTGTGTTGATTTCCATTCTTTTGAAGAAAAGCTATCCTGATCATGTAAATCTAAAAACAGAACAGAACACAGAATCATACAATCTGATTAAAATCAAACATCTTCAGACCTACATTAATCAGATATTTTTAGCATAACCAGTGCATATGTACAAATATTTTCCTTTCACCCTGTAAAATGCTGTCTCTACCAAATCTAGATAATGTGGAACAGTGTCCCCTGCTCTTGAAATCATATGTGTAACACTGGTTACTATCAAAGCATATGGTACTCTCCAAGTTACAATTTATCACCAAATTCTAAGTGTAGTGGTAGTGATGCTATTCTACCAAATGGATGGTAGCCCTCCATAAAGTATGGGAAAGATTTTGTTTGATTAAGATGACTTTCAGGAAGGGAAAAAAGTAAAATTATAGTCACAATCGAGTGATATATGTTACAGTTATGAATGCAACAAAGGAAAACTTCCTTCCTGTGACATTTTCTATCTTTGGGATATTTCAAACTAAAACTCTTGGGACCACTAGCAGAAATTGTGGATGTCAGGTTGCTGAAATTAAAATAGCAAAATCATCCCCGAGCCATGTAGTTATGACCAGCTAATTACAAAAAAAAAAAATATTAATAAAAACATTTGCAGTCATTATTGCAGTGTTATTTAGTTATGATCAGCTAATTACAAAAAAACTATTAATAAAAAACATTTCAGTCATTATTGCAGTGTTATTTATATTTAGGCAGTACTGTTTATTGGCTTTTCTTAATGAATGTATGTTATGTATATCTGTATTTTGTACCTGGCCTTGTTCAAAATCAAGTTGCACCTGACATTTGTTTTGTAACCAACATAACAGCTAAATATTTATCTATGCTTATAGATTAAATATTCAGATCATTATTAATGGTAAATATTTTTATTGTCTTGATTCAGACCATAGACACTTTCAAAATAAACAATTATATTCAGCTGACAGTATTTCCAAATATTGGTAACTGTGACCTAGGTCAAGTAAAGGGCATATAATCTTGTTTTCTTAAAGAAAATTACTCATTCTTGCATTAAAATCTGAAACAGAATCTGTCTTACTACTGTGTTCAGTTTTTCATTTGGGTGATTTTAATTATTCAAATTATTTTTCTCTGGAATTATAAAGTGATCAATAATATGCTTGGACAGAAACAATTATTTGGAATTATAATGACTTAGGACAAGGACATTTTGAATTACATTACTGTGATATATCAAAAGACTTTGCACTTCATCACATTACAGGCTACAGGCACATTACTAATTCGACAACAGGCACATCAACACATTCAGTATTTTAACTTATTTAGAGTAGTACTGGAATTCAATTGGAATTTCATACATTTGGAATTGTGACAGAACTTTTAGCAATAGTTGTGATTTAATTCACAATACTGTAAGTTCTATTTAAATTTTCAATTTGTAATATAGGGAAATAAATTATTAGTTGAATTTTACATGCTCCCTGTGATGCACTCTGCTATACTATACTAGGGAGCATACTAAGCAGGGGACCAGACTATTTGACCACCAGCTATCAATTGGATATTGTGGTCAGTTGACCACCTGCCATGTGATCAAAATTCCGAGCAAATTACGAAGTTCGTCGAAGTCTCCATGAAATGTTCTATACCACCAGTTCCTATAGACATAAACAGAACAGTGCTAATGGGCATTATGGCAATAAGATGTTGACCCAATTGCACAAATCAGTTTCAATTTTGTTGCACTGCAGGGCTAAATAAATAGTTTGAGGTACAATTTGCTCTCTTCCTTTTTTTAATATATATTTGACATGTTTGGTGGCTATATCAGTTGAATCATTTCTTTTAAAGAAAACAAAAACAACAAAGCTGAAACTTGTTGGTCCATATAAATCGTCAGGGTCCTAGACTAGTCCTACAATGTAAGCCCCAACATCCAGATATTTTTTCTTCTGGATGGGTGATGGGTCTTACTGCCTGACTAATGGAGCTGTGAAGCATGTTTTGATGTTGATTAACAGTGCAACGAAAAGTTAAATTTTCAGGAATATCACGCACAACTGGCAACCAATAATGATGCCTATCTACAAAGTAAAGTTACAATGTTTTTGTCAAATTTTACTTACCCTGATGTCTTCTCTCCAATAAATTCAAATTCTCACCAAAGAAATTGACCTGTTTTCAAGTTTGGTTGACCTAAATTTCAGTTGGATGGAAAGCAATGAAAGCCTGAGTGCCAAAATCAGGTTGGGTTGAAATATTATTCTTTAACAAAATGAATAAAAATATATTATTTCTAATGGAACTATAAGCCACGTTTCATTTTGTTCAAGAAACATATTTCAAACATGAATCTACGGGAACATTACTTCGGCATACCTTGACTACCGTTGTATTGCAACTAATTCAAAAATATGTCAAATGAGTCCATTTTCTAGTACCACATTTTGATTCCACCAGAATAAAGACACTAGGATTAATTAGTGGGTGAGTGTTGATAGACGCTGCCAAGAGTGTGAGATATTCTTGAAATTTTGACTACTCTTTCTGATGTCAACGACTTGAAAGAAGTCCTAGACTAACAAGCAGGTCTCAGCATATTTTTTTTTCTTCCGACAGCGGAGACAAACGTTGTCGGGAAGTAGTCCATACTGAAGGTTTGCGCTGTGATAACCTTCCATTAGTGTATTTACGAGTTCTCATTGACATTAAGATCATTTGAGCAACCAAGACAATAGCACTATCGTCTGCATAGTTAGCAGGAAAGCAAAACCTTTTGGGCTGCATGAAAGATACATCGAAACAATTTGCGGCTACAATTTCAACAGCTAAAAACATGTATATATGTACATAATAAAGCTCAGATGCTGATAGACGACAGCCGTACAATGTTAGATTACCCAGTATTAACCCAAGATGTTCAAGATTTTTCTGTCTGAACAGCTGTACTTTTTATTCCGGTGTAAGGCTTCAATTTCTAACCGGTGTCTGGGTAAAAGAATAGAACGTATTTGATCAAATGACTTTAAGGATCAAAGACGGGATGGGATCTTCAGGCTCCGGAAAAACGGTGGGTCTTGAATGTGCACAGTTTCTTATACAAAGTTCCAAATTCCAAAATAAAATATAAATAATAATCTTATTTATCGATCCCAATATTTTAGTAGAAAATTTGAAAGAATTTGGATAAAGGGACCTTGTTCCATTTTTTTTTTTTGCTGTAAGGTGACAGGGTAAATCAATTTTACCACTGGTACAGGCTGTAATTGTAAGACTTGTGTGTTTTAAAAATAATTATTTTAATTCACACGTACATTGCTATTGGCTATGCAAGCTCACACAGAGGAACTTTGAAATGTCAATGATGGAGGTATGGTTCATGGGCTGAAATTGGCCTAATGCAGCTTTGTCTTGGCTCAAGGTTTAAAAGTCTTGTCCATTTTCAAAAATATTTGGTGCCATTTTTCATATGAATAGGTTGGTGTCATGTACACCCCCTCTCCAATAAATGAAGGTCAAGGTCTCATAGTGAATAAATAAAACTTGGTGGCATAGCCTTGTCTGTAAAAATTTGCCCAATGAGCATTGTCTAGGATATAATTTTCAAATTGTTAGCCTCAATGTCTAATTGGTTTCAAGGATTTACCTTACAAACTCAACAAGTTAGTGTTAAAAATGGCAATAAACCTCAGTTCCACCACCATCATCATTGTCTTGGAACCTAGAAAAAGTGGTTGTTCGAAGAGATATTTTTTTTTATTTATGATTAAATCTAGTTTGCTTTGAAACAGCTTATAAATGACTATAATGACCATTCCTAGCAATTCAGTAGTTTTTATTCAATGTTCATAGCTGTCTTCTGATGTCTTGTTTTCATTAGTTGGATTTCACAGTTGGGGCCGTTATATCATTCTTATGCACACATGAATCACTTTTACCCCTGCTGAACATTTCTTGTGTTTTTGATATAAATGACACTCTTTCAGTCTCGTACAACTAGACCTTGTTCTCAGAAAAGGTTTGTTTTTCTTGTGTTTTCCTAATGTTGATTCCCTTTGATATTTCAAATTTTTTATATCTGATTTTTGGTCAGTGTGTACATTTACAACTGAGTGATTAAAGGGAGATAAATTGTAAGCCAATCATCAGGTTATAGTATATCATTATTTAATTTGCAAAAGAGAAGAAAATATTTTAGTGGGAAAATTAAAAACTTCAGTAGCTTTCAGCTGGAATATTTTAAGCCATTGACGAAAGACCTGCAAGCTACCAACACTGAAACATTGCAAGTTTTCTTGTTAAACACAATCTACATGTATCAGCTGAATCTCATGCTAAACATTTGTTCTAACAAATATTCCCAGACTCAAATATCGTTTCATGAATTTATGTCAAAATTTACAAAGTTTTTCCCTATTTTCACAAATTGCGAGCCTGGAGGGTTGGCGTTATGGGGCGGTCATTGCAGATTTTGTTGGTTTTTAACTTTGCTGCAATAAAAGATCTAAAGATTCATGTGTAACTTAATAAAGAAAAGATGAAGATGACTTTTGGAAAAATATGTTTTAGGACAAAGTACAATGAAACCAATGATAGTACACATTTTATGACAGGCAGTAAATTAACTGCCATTTGGTTAAAAAGATTTGATATGCTTTTTTGTATTGGTCTATAATACTGCTACAAAAAGATTATAAGTAGGCTGTTAAAAGTATGACTTTAAACTAAAAGAAAAAGGAACTAAAAAAATTGTTTATTGAATGGACAATGCATTTGTGTGTTAATTGTGCATGTTGGTTTAATTGTATTTTGAGAGAGAGAGAGAGAGAGAGAGAGAGAAAGAGAGAGAGAGAGAGAGAGAGAGAGAGAGAGAGAGAGAGAGAGAGAGAGAGAGAATGTTGTGCAAGTTGCAATATTTTATTTCAAGTTGAAGAGTATAGGTCACATGAAAATTTGTCAGTACATATCTGACCTCCAGTTCTGACACCAGTTTTATTTTTCTACCTTTAATTTTACACCCCTGGGGGATACACTGCATATATCATATTTAAGACATATGAACCTAGTCTGCATGTTTATTTATGCATGTTAATAATGCAGCTGTTTGCTTGTTTAAAAACAAAATTTGAGCATTAATTACATATTTTTTTTCAAGTTTATCAAATGTGCATGTGTTTATTAATGCATACATTAAATGTGTATAGACTGTTACAGACTAGTATAGCATGCATAAATGCAGCTTCAGTTTACATACTTCACTGTTCTTGAATAATATTGTTATTGGTCTCCTCTTGCTTTTCCCTTTTTGTCAGTGATTTCTTACTTGAGCTGGAAAACATTCATACATGATTTCAGGGCTGGATTAAGGCCTTTGGGGGCCCTAGGCACAGCCAACATAAGTGCCCATTGCTATCCTGCCATTTCCATTGATATGGTTACAGTACTATTAACAACACTGCCAGTGAAATCAGATGATAATATACAGGGCCCCTTGAGCCTTGGAGGCCAGCCTGTGGAATCAGACAATACATAATATATGGGGCTCCTGGAGCCTCAGGGGCCCTGAGCACATTGCCCACTTTGCCCTATTGATTTTCTGGCCCTGTATAATGTTAATATTGGCTTATAGTAGTTTATTGATAGCTGTCAAGCTGCTTTTTTACAGTATAATTATTAAGCCATATAAGAACTTTAGGGATTCTGTACTGAACATAGATATCCACATAGATTGATAATGCCCTATTCATTTCTGCATGGAGAAAACTGATGGTGCCAACAATATGGTTGTATCTTACACTTTTTACATAAACTGTATATTTTCAAAATGGTTATATTAATGGTAATTACATTTCTTTGCATCTTTGTTTCACAGTAATTATTTTTTAGTCATTTATCATCACCTTGATTAAAGATATTACATGTTTAATTAATGTGTGCTTTGTTTATTAAGTAATAAATTTATCTTCCTTATCTTTTTATAGGCATGAAAAATGAACAAAGAGACCAATGAAAATCAAGTGTTGTCTACCTGTATGTCAGTTGTTAAAAGGATTGCTGCATTTTGTTGGAAGAACTTTACAAAATGAATTGATTCTTTCCAGTGATGAAAATCCTGGATCTCATGTGGTAATTTTTTGTTTATACTGCTATCTACACCTTTGTGCAACATATTTTAATCTGAAGCAGTGATATGTATATAATTAAAATGTGGAATATTTATCAAGCAGAAATAAGTAATACAAAATATCTAATCAGCAAATAGAACTGGCAATAGTGTTTCGATCCAGAATTGTGACAGTTTCTTTGCAATGTGAATGATCATAAAAAAAACAAATTTAACTGCCAGTGTTTCATTTAGACCATAAAAAGACTGTATTGCAATTTAACTTAATTTTTTCTGCTTTTTTTGTTTATATTCATAAATTTTAAAGTTTTGTAAATTGTGCTCATATATAGTAACAAAGAAAAAAAATGAATCCAACAAGCTTTGTAAAATTTAACAAAATAATTTATTTCCCAAAAAAACAAGGTAAAAATACAAAAAAGGACTTACAGTTTGTGAATCTAATCCAAAATGAATAATAGAATGAATAATGCAAGTCCTATCACTAAAAACATTTTAAATAAATCAAAGTTCAAATCCCAATGAAGTTCTAAGATGGAAGGCAATGACATCTTATATATCCTGTTTTGTGCTGTTGTGTAAACAGTTCCTTGTTGAGTGTATGACTCAAGAATAATATTCCAACTTTAGAATTCCGAATAATTTCCAATAAATGTCTTTGTCCAAGAATTATGATGAACAGAAGCATTTTCCAGGGTGAATACATTTGAAATAAAAAATTTAACTCAGACTGGTTACAACACAGAAATGCCTTTGAGCTCCAGAGGTATCAATTTACCGCTGAATTCTGTCAATTAAATATTAGTTTTAAATGTAGTTTTGATCACATGATGGGGTCACATGGTCACTTAATTCAAATGGCACAGTAAACCCATAAGACAATTGACACATATGCCATGGATGAATTTGATTCTACCTAACAAATCTTACTGTAAGATTCAGTAATAAATTTTTATTAAAAAAAAACATTTACAACAAAGTTTACACACAGGCCAAATATGCCCCTGATTACAACCAGTGATTTTCACTCTGTGTTTACCAAGGTCAGGAACTAGGTGAGCGAAAAAAACAATGTAGCAAAATAGAACTAAAAAATCAAATAAAGCGAATAAAGTTATCCTTACAATAACAAATAATGAAAAAAAAGTAAAATAAAATTAAAAAAATTTAAAACTATCACATAAGTAATTAAATTACATACATGTAACAAAACACTTTCAAAGATAGGCTCATTTTGTTTTAGCAGTGTGAATCTCTTTGCATTGTTGCAGTATTTAAATTCTTTATCTCATGCCATGCAAGAAGACATGGTGATGATTCTATTTTTAGTTACTTCATCTCTCTAGATTCATTGTTCCTGGGAATCTTGTACAGAAACATTCTAAACAGTGCAATTTTTAGGACAGCATGTAATCAGTCATATTCATCCATGCATGTGAAAAGACTGTTTTCACATGTAGTGATGGAAACGAGTTGGAAACACATGTATTGATTTGAATAATAGTTTTTGTTTCTTTTGATGAAGATTTTGTGTTGCTGTTTATGTGTTTTTTGTCTACGTGTATATTATAAAGTGTGATTCAATTACTGTCAGATATTTATTGCTAGGTTCAGGTATAATATTGTCCTTTAAACAACTCTACACTGAAACCTTTGAAAGTTCAAATCATGTTACACTCAGCACAAGATGATGACCTCTCAAAGAAAATCGAAGTAGGGCTGTGAAAATTATATCTCTTAGGACAATCTAATGTGGCAGGTGACAGTATTTTGATAATTTTGAAGACAATAATATTAATTATAGTAACTTTGTAATTTCAATATTGATTACTTCATTATTCAAATTGTACTTAATTGGCTGAAATATTTTATGTACTGTGTATCATATTGAAATTATGCTGTCCATAGCAACAGTTACAGCAAATTAATTTCAGTGGTTGCTAACAATTATATAAGAACCTGTATGTGTACCTTGTTTTTTTTATTCACTATTACTGAAATCACATTTGTTTGTTTTTTTAGACCTTCAGTGTACTTAATAAGATTATCATATGCGTATTTCTTGGAGAACACTTGCATGTTCAGAATATATTTTGCTTTGCATTTCTTTATGTAATTGACATATGTTAGGTTTTATTATAATCAAAATACTTTTTTAAAACAATTTAAAAGTTTCAATTGTATTACTTTTGCAGGAGCAGTTTTCATGCCGTTGAAAAATGAGAACAAACTTTACCTCTGGTAGAGTTATCTGCATTTATGTCCAAGACCATTGGTGAGATATTACAAGTATTGTCATTAGAAATGTGTCTTGAAAGTAAATGATGTATGGCTTTGGTTCACTGAGAGTTCTATCCATAACCTAACTTGCAATACGATATCAGTTATCCATATTTTATGCTAAAGTTAAACATACGATTTTCATATTAGACTGTAACATTGACGCAACTGGCAGATCCCCGCATCGACACTCAAACCAAAAAGCAAATCATTTTGAAACTTGGATATATCGGTTCACTAGAAGGTGTCATCATTCGCTCCCTCTTAAAATAGGACCCCAATTCCCCCAGTCATTCCCAAGAAAAGAAAAAGCCACTCCCCGGCCCAAATGCACCCAGAAGACAAAGAACAGTGGTGACAAGATCAGGTCATAGCCCCAGTAAAAGAAACGTCTCTAGGAATAGAAAAAACCACCAAAAAATAGCTTTTACCTGCAAGAGAGGCACTTCAGCCAGGACAAAACCTTATGTCTTTAAATCATGACCTGCAGCAACGGTGACGTCTCCAGTAGCCTCAGGTCCTTCCACTTCTCTGTTGCTGGTTATTCCAGTCAAACCCAATTTGAAAGGAGTTTTTCCTAATATGATGAAAAAAATGGAAACCCTGTGTCCTGGAACTTCACCTCCAATGATGACACCAGCTGCTAAACAATGTACACTCACCCAAAATCAAAGTCTAAGAGAGATCGGACATATTACAGAGTGCACTGTTTTTATCCAAGTAAGAACTGTCCAAATTTAGTCTGTTATAAACCCCTCCACGATGCGATACACCTGCCATGAAAATGATACAACGTAGAGACAAACAGTGATGACGCATTCCACAAAAAAAAAATACCCGGGGAAAATGATGGGTATTGGTGTTTTTGTGCTCTTGAACGCCAAAAGATGTCCCTGAAAAGAAGCGCAAACCTTAACTACCTCCCGTCTATAAAGGAAAAGTTCAAATAAAAGGGCAGTCTTGTCGTTTGACTCTGCATTTGAACAAAATGCTTAGCCAAGCATCAACGTCTACTCCAGAAAAAAAGTATCGTCAAAAAAAAAGAGGAGCAACCAAAGGGGAGGACTTATTGGCGCTGAAATGGTAGAACATGTGTTCCAACAGGTTGGTTTTCCAAAAATTATCCAAAAAATAAACCCCAAAAATTTAAGATAAAAGGATGCATGTCGAGTGATGGTCTTCAGTGTATTTTCTGCTCCTGAACGCCAAAAGATGTCCTCTGAAAGATGTGCACACCACCACCATCATCGTTCTGTCCAAAAAGGAAAAGAAAAAAGACAAGGACAGTCTCGCCATTTGACCTGGCATCTGAAAAAAAAAACACTTAGCCAAGCATCAAAATCTACCCAAAAAGATTTATCATCCAAAGAAAAAGAGGACCAAATAAATTGTTTGGCAATATAGGAAAAAAGTCATCACATTTATGACAAAGCAATAGTGGTTACTGGTTACAAACCCTTCGACCTACTTGAAAAATAAGATAAAATGGTGTGTGCCAAATCATCAACATCAGTGTATTTTTGTCCAGAAACAAAGATATCACCCTCCAGAAGCTATCCCTCTTCTACTTCCAAAAGAAAGAACAGGAAAGGACTACCTCCTTGTTTAGCCTAACATTGGGATGTATTGTCCGTCCTGTCCAAAGTCCATCTCGCCCTCATGCAAATACAAATCATTCAAATCACCTCCAAAGACATCATTGATACAGTGTGCATATGTTGTCTGAATGTCTTGAAAGGAATGATTCCTTTGTCTCAACATTAGAAAGAATGCTTAGCCCAGCATCAATATGTTCTTTGCCAAATGGTCCAAAAGAAAAACCCATCTTTTGATAAGAAAAAGATGTTAGTACAACAAGGAGGATTTATGTACATGTTATCACCCTACTGAAAGCTACACTGGCACTACTGATTACAGGACTCGTGGGAGCTATTGTTTCACAAATGGCTCCAAAAAAAGGATCAAGAAGATAAAAAGGGGTCTCTGGGGTGAAAAGATCTCAAGACGTGATCATCTGAGATGGCAGGATGAAAACTGACTTTAGTGTCTTGCAAACAATGGATGGAATTCCATCACTGGCAAAAACAACAGACCCCGCATTTACCTCCCGTCCTCATTTGACCAAGATGTTCCAGTTACAACATGAATAGCAATCATTTATGGATCACAGTGATTTGTCAGAAATAAAAAAATTGCAACAACTTCAACTCTTTCCCCATAAAGCTTTAGATGAAATAGCTCCATCGACTCTTAAAAAATTTTAAGACCCTGATGAAAAATCCATCACCACCACCACTTATCAGGAAAGAAAATAGAGAAAACTCCACCAGAAAAAGTACTAAGTTAACACCACCAACATCAAAAGTTGGTTGGATTAAAAAGATGATGGTAATGTCTTCTTCCTCAGATGAGAAAAGGAAGGTGAAGACATAAGTTAAACAAAATGGTCGGTTTTCAGTTTTTGTCATAAATTTTGGTGTCTGCTCCAAGAGACACAATCTAGTGTAATTTTTTTAAAAAATGCTGTTCATAGCAATTTTGAAATTATTCTGGGGAATAATCAAATAATAAACTTTAAATGCACAGCTACCAAACCACTATCCCTTAGCATGAAATCAACATTATCTGGGTATGAAACCTTTCTTTTCAAGAGGGTATATGTACTAAACAAGATAGATACCAAAACGCCTTCTACCAAGCTTTGCAACATTTACCCTGATCTGCTACTGAACTAAAACATTTTTAATCAAGATTCACTTGAATGGACTAATGCTCTACTCAGTGAAATGAATTCCAGGAATCTAAGAAAAGACTATTTTTTTTTCCCTTTATCTGCAAAATATTGCAACCTTCTCTGATACTCTTCTGTGATAATAAGGTTTTAGCTGCTGTGGTGGACATATTGGATGTCAGATCAGCATCATTTTCATTTGTTATGTTAATTACTGTCCATGTTTGAGGATAATGCCTACCTGACTTTTGTCATGCCTCTTGGAAGTAGACAAGATCTTTATCTGAAATCAGGTTTAATGCCTAGCCTTGTTTACAAGCTTGGAATGTTCTGGAAGTGAACCTATTGACATATTGGGGGAAATTTCCATTATAAATGTGGGAATTTTTAAATAATCTGTTGCGTCTTAGGTCAAGTGAAATTAGCATATATATGATTTGTTTAGTTGTTGTTGTTTGTTGTTGTGGGGTTTAACGCCATTTTTCAGCACATGATAGGCTATACATGGCGGCCAGTATTAATGGTGGAGGAAGCAACCGGGAAATCACCTGAAAGAACCACCAACCCACAAAAAGCTACTGGCAAGCTTTCTCACATATCCACATTTGCCGAATCTTAGACTTGAGCGTAGGAAGACAGAGGTGAGATGGCAGTGATTTGTAACGGAAAGCGCTTTAGACCACTCGGCCACTCCGGGCCCCAATTTGTTTAGTAATCATTCATTAGTGTTTGATGATAAGTATCTGGAGGCATTTGTAGTTGTGTCGATATATAATTCTAGAACACTTATTTTTTAAAACTATTCATTAGAATTAGAGTGCTCACTGACATTGTGGACTAAAACATTACTTTGCCATTATTGAGAACTCATTCAAAGACATTCTGGATGATATCATTGTGGCACATCAGGCCATTCAAGACTCTTAGTACATCAGAACATTAAAATTATTGGATTTCTATTCTCTTGGACTTGCGATAGAACATTTAGGATCATTTTTAAAGTTAATTCAAAATACTTTTAAGTTTCTTTTGAATTTTCACTTTGTATTCCAGGGAAAAAATTATTTGATGATTTTGTTAACTTGTTGGTTTTGCTACTTTTTTTGGTACATAGTTAAAAACCATAGAGTCATAATAAATTTATGACAAAAAGTAGACATCACTTGAAATGTTTTGGTAAAAATCCATGGTCATAAATGAGCATCCTCTGGGGAAGGAGGTAGTGACTACAAGATTTTTGCAACAGCTGCCATATATTAGCTTATAATTTACCTATACACATGTAAAATATGTGTACATATAATATTTATTGTTATATGTATATAAGTGAAATGCAAGCAAAAACACAAGTACTTGTGCTATGGAGACTTCACAAATGCCTTAAAAATAAAAAATCAATATTTCAGCATATAAATGTACTGAAAGTTTGGAATGCATATCAAATGTCAATCAGCCAGTCAGAATATAAAGTATTTTGAAAGCAATTAAAATAAAATGTACTATAAACAACATCCTAATATTAACATGCTGTACTGATAAAGTATATAACAAATAAAAATATCCAGAAGAGTGTTATAATAACAATGAGTTGGATAAATAGAGCCATTCTAAGGGGTATAAATAATTGAGAACATACCCTCCTGAGCCAAAATGAACTAATATGCTATTCTCTTTTTGCCCAACATTACAAAGTTTTAACAGATCTGTACATATTATATTATGATAACTCTAATAATGAAAAGGAAAATAGGTATTCCTGAACAACGTAATCCAAGAACATAAATTATTCAAGGAAAACAGGCCATGCATGATTCATATAGAAAATAAATCCACTTCTCCCACTGTAAGACGCTTAATATATAATTAATTAGTCACAAAACTGCTCATAATTAATGAGGACAAGCATGACTATTTCTCTTCCTCACTTAAAACACTATAAAATATGAACAAAAATTTCTAAAACAATACAAGAGTGCCATGAATAACACATTATATGCCAGCCCCATGTTTAATAACTCTTTTGAGGTAAACTGGTCTCAATGATCAATGTAATGTATTCAATATTACTGTGCAGAAACCATTATTGTATTATTAAATTTAACATCGCTTTCACTTTTAACCTTTAGACTCCAAAATCACAGGAACAAGACTGAGAGTAACAGGACTGGAACTACTCTAACTCATTAACCCCTTGAGATTTTTCATCATTTGTGCCTCAAATGGGGGTAGGAAAGACATTTTTTTGGTTACTTCTGAATGCACCAAAATACATCTGCTTCCAAGAGATTTTTGTTTAGCCAGATGCCAAGTTGTGTTCAGGACATTTTGGATGCATGAGCAGAATGATAAAAAATTGTACCTTTTCTTTGTTGTTGTTGCTTATTGGATCCATCATTATCATGTCCTGGCCACTTTTTACTCCAAATCTCAAACATATCCTACTTTTATTTTTAAAGATTTACCTGACATGTGCTGTTCAGACTGGACTCTTTAGTTCTCAGGCCAAAAGATCTAAACTCCAGACATAAAATCAAGTTGTAACTGAAAATTTTTAATGTAAAACAATCAGGTCCCAAAAATTACATTTTTTCTGTTGTATTTTGAAATGTGAGTACAAAGTACAGATTGTTTGGTACGATTGAAGAGCTACAATTGTCTACTTTTCTGGAATACCACCCACCTTTGTGTATTGTAAATGATTTTGACATTGCAAAGCTTGGAAGTAGGGTACAACCTCATGACACATAAATGAGGCATGTAGGGGATAAATGAGTTCAACAGGAGTAACAATACTGAGAATACTGTACACATGAGTAACAAGACTGAAACTACTGTATGTAGGAGTAACAAATTGAGACTACTATGTATAGGAAGAACAAGACTACTGTACACAATAATATCAAGACTGAAACTACTGTATATATAACATTACTTACATTTCTATATAATGAACGAACAAGACAGACTACTGCATAAAATAACATCAAGACTGACACTATTATAGATAAGTAAGATCACTGAGACTACTGTATACAGGCATAAGAAGATGCAGAATACTTTAGACTCCAAAATCTGTACATCAGAGGAAAAAGACTGAGACTACGATATATAGGACTAACATCACTGAGACTGCTATATATTGGAGGAACAAGAATGAGACTAATGTATATAGGAGTAACAAGTTTGTGACTACGGTGTAAAGGAAAAACAAGACTGTGACTACATTAAACAGATGTAATAAGACTGACTACTGTACACGAGTAACAAGACTAAGACTAAATAGGAGTAAGAAGACTGACTACTGTATATAGAAGTAACATCACTGAGACAGCTGTATATAGTAATAACAAGATTGACTACTACATATAGGAGTAACATCACTGAGACAGCTGTATATAGGAATAACAAGACTGACTACTGCATATAGGAGTATGAGATTGATACTACTGATAATTAAATGCACATAACATTTTAGAATGGAGGTCCATGGAGATTGTAATGCCCATATTTTCCTAATTTAAACCACCTATCCAGCCAATGAATTTATAAAACGCCTATGGCATACATGCCAACCCCCCCAGAGGCATAAGCATAATTATTTTTATTATAAGTGGCACAAAAATGTAACTTTAATCATAAAAAGTGTAATCTATATATTACATGCCAGAATTACAATTTAGAGCAAGTATGAATAAAATACATTGTTACAACTTAACTGGTTCTGCAGCTGATAAAAATTCTTGTTACAAACGGCAAATTTCATCTGGATTAGATTCAGAATATAAACACAAATATAATGAAAACTCATATTCAGCACTCACTTGAACATGTGCATCATTCACTGAATGATTGCACTCTGGAAACCTATATAGATAGGTGCTCAGTGTTGTAATACATTATTTTTGTATTCTTCTATTAAAGATTCTAAAGTAGTGTTGATTTCTTTTATTCAGATCTGCAAAGTTTGAAAAGATCTAGTTGCTCAAACATTTTTATTCAAAAAACATCCACAACTCACACCATAAAGCATTTCACATTACATCTGGCATCATTTTCTTCTTTAAATGTTCAGACTGGTTCACTAACTAACTAGCTTTTCAATGAAATGAATCTGTGAGGTAAAGTTCACATATGAAGAAACCTGTTTTCCTAGAAATAGATTATACAGATTTGCTAATAATAGCAAAAAAGTACTCTTA
The DNA here is from genome assembly GCA_016746295.1 of Potamilus streckersoni. Classification (NCBI taxonomy): domain Eukaryota; kingdom Metazoa; phylum Mollusca; class Bivalvia; order Unionida; family Unionidae; genus Potamilus; species Potamilus streckersoni. Next base: position 973,727 of record JAEAOA010002177.1, on the reverse strand, counting down.
TGCTATTCTTACACAGCGGTCACATTTTTTGAATATTCTCTATTTTATATGAGTAGAATTAAAAAGACAATAATAAAAATGACAACAAAAAACATTTTATTGCTTTATTTTTATTTTTTACAATATGATAAAAATTTAATCCATATACAGTCTAGCATAAAATGTAATTTGGTGGGGGAAAAAAATTATTGATTGTGCCAAAAGTGTAATGATTGACATGTATGCTGTGGAGATTCCACTATTCTCAATTTTAACATCCACAATATTTTGTTTCTTTAAACTGTTATAATTTTCCTATCCATTAAAAAACTTATTGTCAATTCACCTACATCTGTCTGACAATTTCAAAATTTAAGTTACCTTGCAAATTTATGATTGTTAGAACAGGGAATTTATTAGATTAATAATATACAAATATTGCTATCAATAGAATAAAATATAGTTAAAAAAACTTTTTTCAACAAATTAGACATCTTTTTTTAGTGTCTTTTGTTTCATAAACATAATGTACTGATATTATGAAAATATAATTTTCATAATATCACTAATAACTGTTTAAGTATAAATTATATAATTGTCCGATGTACTGCAATTACATTTTAAGATAACAAATACATACAATGATGCAAAATACAGGAATAATTTTGTGACTATTGTACAGATGTACATATAAAGCAACATTCTTCAAAACAACAACATGAAATCTTACAATTTTATGTGCTCACAAACATATTAATCAATCTTGAGGTTAATAATATTCTTTAGATGCAAAATCAATAGCATTGACTTCAATAGATGATTTTAGCTTCATACAAGTTGTTTTAATTATAAAATGAAGAAAAAACATCTCACAAATCTTTAAAGAATGTGAAAGACTGATGAAATTGCAGAGAGAGAAAGAAACAATCTGGACAAAAAAAATATTTTACTTATATTTTCAACATATCTTGACCTAGATATAATAAATCCCAGCTTAAGTTTGCACTCCAGTTTTACTCTCCACATAAAAAGCAATATTTCAAAAGGAATTCATCAATATAAAATCTAAATGGTCAAAAGCTGCATGATCTCAAGACACTGATTATGGATAATCAATTGGTGAAGGCTTGCAAAACAAACCTATGCTTCCATTCAATTTTTTAAACAAATCTTCATCTTATTAAAATTATTCTAAAAGAGAATTCCATCTGCTGCCATTGAGTCATAAACCCCTGATCTGATTTCCCCAATGAACAGTTTCCAATATTTGTGAATAAAAATCTGCATTTAATTTCTAATAATAAAGTTCATCCTCACACAAAGATAACAATCCAAAGATATGTCAGTTTCAGACCGTCATCTCCTGAAAATTAAAACAGATATTCAAATACCAATACAAAAATAATAACTGAAGCAAACATTTTGTACTTCTGTCTGCACCTGACAAAGATAACCCACATTTTCAAGGTAAGCAAAAGGTAAACATAAGAAATGGCACAAAAAATATAACCATCATAATATTCGCAAAATATTTCCCTAAGTATTGTGCATTCATTTTTTCTGGTTAAGGAAAACTGATGTTTTCATTGGTACTTAATTTAGTAGATTTGAAAAAGACTCGTGTTGTTTCCACACATGAATGGATTGTTTTAATTCATGGTTTGCAACAACCACAAAATCCATGAAACTACAACCCCATAAAAACTGGTACACAATAAAAAATGAGTGAATTCACAGCAATCCCTCACCTTTCAACATTTTGAATTATCTGATCTCTCTGAACAATTTTAAATTGCAGTAGATACAGGATTTCAAAATTTAAAACATGAATAGTCAATTTGAACATCAGAATAAGTTGTCCATAAATCTTGAACTAAGATGTCAAAATCCATAAAATGCTGAAAAATCTACACTTGTGGTCAGCCTGCACAAAAGTGACTAGTGATAAAGAATATCATGATCATATTATGTTATAGTCAGTCAGTTTGATTGCTCTAATGTTCCAGTCATGGTCAGGTGATATCCTTCTGTACAGGTGGTCGCTGAATATTGTTCCTCTGTATACTGTCAACCAACCAAATTATTCCATCATCGATATTATCACTGAAATAAAACAAATGTATATATTCTTTATCTACTATGAGAAAATGGCTTTTTTCCACTGTAAAGAAAGATTAGCAACTATGAACGAAAAACAACAACAATAAGCTATAAGATATATAAACTACAAAGTAAATTACAACTTTTTGAATTTTTATTCCTTGTATATTACACCATTTTTATATCCTTTGTACACATGCTGAAGGTTGCTGAAGAAATAATAAATCCCATAAGGTTTTGTTAAAGGGGGCAATTTTAGCAAACTTATCCAAAGTCACCAAGAAAATGACAAAGTTTACTGTATTTAGCAAATTTTAAATTAAATCATATTTCTCCCATAATACTCACCCAATCATATTAAGATTAGGAATATAAACCCCACTATCTCCAGAATTCAGTGCTCCCAAAGATGAAAAGTCATCTTTTCCTCTATAAATCATAGACAAATGAATACACTGATTGAACATAAAACCTACACCAAAGGTTACCTGTGAGGGGAAGAAAAATTAAAAAGGTTACCCAATCTCTTAACTAAGAGCAGCACAACCTGAGGCAATATGGATTATGTCTGGAAAGAGTCTTAGCACTTAAAAGTTTCGAGGAAAATCTAATAAAAGCTGCACAGGGCATTCATTTTGAAGTGCTGATGTCAATTGTGTCTGGCAGCCATTTATGTGACTGAGAGACTGGGCCTACCAGATCCAGAGTGTCACTGTAGAGCCAAGTCTCGATGATAAAAATTCAAGAACGTACTTTGTGCAAGCCAGCTGAAGGCCTCAACATTATCTTTGATAGAAACATTACCATCAAATGCAAGGCTTATAGAGGTTGTTGCTCTTATTTTGAGAGCATAGATCTTCCTGAGAAAACTCTGTTCTGTTGATAAGTCAGAGTATGCCAAAAGTATTGCCCACATTAGCCAAGATGAGAGGGCTTGAGGGGATATGTCCTCTCTCCCAGATTTAACTTGGAGAAAGAGGCATCTTTGAGCCCCATGAATTGGCTATGTATGCTTCAGATAAAGTCCGAAAATAAATAATATTTTCCTGTTTGAAAATCTCTTGGGATATGTCAATACTGGAGAGAGGATGCATGATTTTTGACTGCCTATGGACAATAGCCCATTCTGGGCAATGAACCAAAGTTGCATCATAAGGACAGCCAAAACATCTGGTCAAAACTGAAGGTAGGCAGGGTCAAATGTGAGGGCACATAATTCACTGACTCTGCTTACCAAAACTAATGCTATCAGGAAACAGGTTTTGTATGAAAGGAGTTTCAGCAAAATCCTGGCTAAATGCTCTTGCATGTTTAAATTCAGCCAAGCCAGAACTTGGGAAAGATTCTGCTAAGGAAACAAAATGAGTGAATTGGGCCTATGTAAATCAAGGTTGGACCACAAAAATGGATAGATCCTTGTTATGACAAAGACCCTCTCTGCCATAATGATGGAAAATGTCCGATATGATTGAATGGTATCTCTTAACTGTAAGTGGAGCAAATTTTTCACTTCTAACAGCCAAAGAAAAAAGTCAGTTTCTTAATGACACTCAGAGGGACAAATTTTTTTGCTTTTTCTATTAATCCCTGAAAAAGAACCATTTCCCTTCTTAGGCCTTTAATGTGGAAGGGTTGTGCTAGACTGACTGCAAATTTGAACATATTGTTGGAGAGGTGGACTAACCTGTCCATTGCTGATTTCAATGACTGAAGTCAATGACTGGTCTGGGTTTGCCATCGGTCTGACCAGAAAAGCTTAGAGTGACTTTTTGAACAATATCCACTGCCTATTTCTCAATAAGCATCCTAATCTCTTGTTATAAAATCATATCTTTTACTAAGACACCAATTCCATCAAGAATAGAGAGGGTGAAAGGGGAGTGGGATGGCAAAATGAGATCCTAAGTACCTCTGATACAATTTGGATTGCTCACTCATCTTGGAGGAAGAGCAATACAATGTTATTTGAAAAACAAGAGCTTGGCACCTACTGGGTAGTTGTCTGTCAGCAGTCAGGCACACAAGTCAACAATGAGAGTGGAAGCTAGAAACTTGGTTTCCTACTCCCATGAGAAGACTGCCCCCAAGACTAAGCAGCCAATTTTCTCTCTTGATAGGGTTTAAATCGTGGCTGTTTCTGGATTGACAAATGATCAATCCCACATCCCCTCATCTCCTGACATCCGGTCTTCTAGGGAGATTGTTATATAATTTATGATCTGATTGTTATGTAGAGAGATGGAAGGACACTTCTTGGGATGCCTGTCTCTGAACTTCCTCTATTTTACCACCAAATAGTAGAGGCAGTCCAAAGGGAATGGTTCACAAGGTAAATGCATGATGTAGCTTGAGTGACAGCATATAATTTCGCACAAGAGCCAAGTAGATGAAAGCCATCAAAGTATTTGCAATTGCTTGGAGGACTGCCCAGTTAATTACTTGGATATTCTAACTATAGACTCCCAGATAGGGTCATTTCCAGCCTTGTCTTCCAGCCGGAAAATGACCATAGATGCCAAAATCCCACAACGAGCTTGTGGCCACAATGTTGTGAATGGACTTCAAAGTGGCAAGTATAACTCTATCACTTGTAAATGCAGGCAAGACATGTTGACTGCTGCATGGTTTTTGTCTAACACCTCAAGATCTGTAGAAAAGGCAGCAATATACAAAGGCTACTGCTATTTGAGTCTCAGAAATAACAAGGTTCTGGAACTGACTTAATCATGGACTTTGGCAGAAAGACTCTGGGTAATTTCACTGATTTTCCCCAGCTGCTGTAGAAGATGCAAGGAGAGACTGACTTTTCCTCATTATCAATATTGACTGAGGCCCTGACCCTTTTTATCTGTGTAGATGAGGGAGTGGTGGAAATACGAGTTTGACAATACCTGATATATTTACTCTATATTTACACTTACAACTACACTCAGTCTCTTCCATGGAGGACCTGAGTGTGAGCTATCATCAGGTATATCCCCACACTCAGTCTAAGGGTAAACCTGGTAGTGATCAAGACCTACATCTGTAAAATGCATACCCTGAGGTAAAGGCAACTTCTCTAATGTACAGGGTAAACTATAAGTAAATGACTAGCCGAATCTGTAGGAAGTAGTTCATACACTTGTCTGGACTGCTTTTCAAAACCAAAAGGTACTGGTACTGGAGTCTAGTGTATGGCCGGTAGCACAGACTGCAGCACTGCAGTGGTAATGATAGTTCTATTCATAAGATCTCCCATAAGTTCAACACTATACAGCTCTACTTGATGAAACACAGTACAGTATACTACGGAAGCCATATGGTCCCTGAATAACACTGTCAATGGGCCAAAGAGCTGGAATGAATGGTTGGTAAACAGTATATTAACAAACGTGAAGTTAGATGTTACAACTGATTCCATTCATTGATAAACCCCATGCTTCCAGACTTACAGGACATTAGACGTTGCTTGGACACCAGGGGGGACTTACACCATAGTGTTGAAATTCTCCACTAGGACTGAAGAAATCAGATAGAAAGGAAAATATGGTTAGAACTAATCAGCTCTAGCATTGCCTGCTGTACTAAATGTAATCTTTGTTATTATCTGAAACAGCAAAGAAAAAAAGAAAAATTAATAATAGTTAATGTCAACAATTTGTGACACCCACTGTGTAAGGGTATATACAAACGTTAAGTAATCTTACACCTTGCTTTTTCCATTGTTCCTTGTCCTTTGAACTTTTCTTTAGTACTGTCAACCATATAGTATCTTCGTGAGGGCTGGATTCAGGATGTAGTAGGGCTTATATTTCCTAACATTAATGTGATTGGGGAACATAGTAAAAAAAATAATACTTTTAATTCTGCCAAGAAAACGTGTAACAGCAAAACAAGTAGGTCATGGGAAACGATTTAATATTGAATTTATGAAACAAGTTGAATAATGTCCAGCTTTGGCGAGCAAAAGCTGGACGTTATTCAATGAGTTTCATAAATTTAATATTAAATCGTTACCCATTTGAGATTCTTTCTATCACATAGTTTTATTTCAGTGGAAATTATTTAGATTGATAGAAGAACAAATAATTTTGTTCATTCTGACAGACGGTGTACCTTTCATTTGTTGTGCATAAAATATAGTCCCAAAGAAAGTTGAACTAGTAAAATTAGATTGTACTGTTTTACAAACTATAAATCAAAGAAAAAGCTTCCATCTGAATAAACAGAACATTTTGTAACACAAAATCATTTTTCATAACAGAATTACAAATGCGATGTGTTGCTGCCACATTGTTTTACGGCAAGATGTCACAGTACAGCAGGCCGACAGTAGAATATACGTGAACCCTGAAATGTGTGTTTAAAAACGTTACATTGTTACGATTTTTATGTGAAATGGATTACCGGATACAAAATGTCCAACATTTGCTGCAATACATTTGTGACCTGATATTTGTAGTGCTTGATTTGAAAAATAGACTTACAGAAGACGTCAACAAATTTTTTTGTTACATCCCATATATGCTACATAAAGATGCTGTGGTTCGATAAAGATCTGTCAGTTAGGACCCATTCATGTCCAGATTATTCTCCGAACAGAGGTGAGTTCGTTTACTTTGTTAATTTAACATTTAAACCATGCTTGTATATACGGTGGATTCTATATCTATGTTACTAATATACGCACCACAGCCACCCACTTCGCTATCCCTTAGTTTTATTCGTTATTATCGTTCTTGTCTTGTAGTTTTATGGCTTTTTTTCTTATGATGATGTTAAACATGACATAATGAACCCCTGTGTGAGTAGCATATCCATATTGAGACAGCTAATATGATATTTCCTCAATTTCCATTTGCAAGTCAAGTTAAAAAAATGTCCACCAAAAAATGTTGATTCAGAGCAAACCTTTCAGAAGGCGGGGTTAAAAACGTTTTCCCACGGTCGCAGCCAATCATTAAAGACACTAATGCGCAATAATTTTATGATCTCATCTGGACCAATCAGAATCACATAAAGTGATATTTCACAGTATAATATCAAAAATATGAACCTGTATGCACTGTAGGAAAACAATACTGACTATGTGATATATATATATATATATATATATATATATATATATATATATATATATATATATATATATATAGATATATAGATATATGACAATTACCCTTTCAAAGCTGATACTCCGTTTACTCGGCAGTCTCGTTTACCCATCATTTCTCTACTGTCATTGAAAATCTTTTTCACATCTCCAACAGACATACAGTCCTGCAAATTAGAAAAATGTTATGCTTTTTATCCTTATTTCATTTATGTTGCTTACAGGGCTTTAGTCTCCATTATTTGTATTGTAAGACTTTAGTTAGTTGCCCTTTCTCTTAACTAGGGATTATGATTTATCTACTGGGTCTGGAAATTTTGTTTCTGACTCAATGGTCCAGAAACAGTAGGATCCTACACTATCCAGATCAGCATTGGCCAAGGATTAATCCACCAAGTAAGTCAAACATGCACATTGTAAATAAACTAAAACCAGGAAATTATAAATGCAAACTAAAATTTTGGACTACAACATCCTCTTTTGCTCATTAAATAAGAATTATTTATTATGTCCTGTTTTTATAACAAATTATTTATTGAATTACCACAAATAAAGGAAAATACCATATTTGACTGACCTGCTGTTAAGTGGCTATCCAATATTACCAACACACTGTGGCAGTGAAACAATGTGTTGTTTTTTTATAGCAACTGACTCTGACCCTACACCCCAATATAAATTTTCAAATATCACAATTTGGTTGGAAAGCTCAGAAGAAACTATATGGAAGGGATATCACTAGTGCAATATACCTACTGTAATATTATAAACTGCTTTGCTTTTGAAGCTGACATGTTGACTCCTATGAGTTTCACTGGGTACAATCAATTATGAAATGTTTAAACATTGCTTAAGGTACTATACATTTATATATACCATACTCATCAAACAAAAAAAGTTAATTTTGCGTACTTGGAATGGTTACTGTTGATACACTACAGTGACTGCAGAAGAGAACTGCTTGGTTTAAGAAATACATGGCTGCTGACATTGGAAGACAGGTGACTGCTGATTACATGATATTAATATAGTAAATTTGTTGGGTGGACGAAATCGGGTGACCATTAGGACAAGTTATTCTGCATTTGCGCTTTTCATAATACATGATTTGAGAAATATTCATTGCATTATTTTTTTTATAAATATTTTATATTTTTTATGAAAATCTAAATCTTTGCAACCAAATGTTTTACTCATTGTGGCCTTACATTCAACTTTTGTTAACATTGATTATCCAGTTAGCAAGAAGCAATGTGGGTTAGCTCCCTTTTCACCTCTCTTCACAGGAAGAAAGAGATATATATTTTATTTTAATAGGAGTTGGCATCAGGCATCAGTACACAATTAAAAAAAATCCGGTTCAGTACCCACGAATGTAGTCCCAGTCTATTTTTAGATCACTTTTTCCAGTCTTCATTTGGTGGTGATACAACACGAGTTAGATTTTGGAATTCTTGGTAAGGATTTAAAGGCATTTGATTATTCTTTAGAATGTGAGCTTATGGTGTGGTTTTCTGTGTGTATTTCGGCGACAGTGCACATTGAGTAATAAGATCATGGTGAGGATCCGGAAGTGAAATCTGTGTTTTGTTGCATGTTATTTTGTTTACAATTCAGCCTCTCAAAAAAATGCAGGTCAACCCTTGACAAGAACTTCACCATAAAGTCATCTTAGAAGATATTTTAGATTAACATATGATTTTTATTGATTGTCACAGTGTAAAGTTCAGTACTGAGAAACAAATGTAAAGACTATATAGTACAATTAATTGTGTTCTATGGCCTGTCAGGAAAGCATGTGAATAAAGTTTAAACTGATATAAAATCTTTATTATTAATGACATACACATGAAATTTTAATGTTATGTATATAAAAATGAAATTAAAAATAAAAAAAATAATTTTAATTTTAAAAATTTAAATGAAATTTAAAAAACAATTAAAAAATTTTTTTCCATTAAGAATACACAGATATAATATTTATTGGGAATGATATTAAATGATATCGGCATGTATATACTCCTACACCATATACAAGCTCAAATGATAGATATTTGTCAAATTTTATCAGAGAAAATATCTTTGTTAGTCAAAATGAGACCCTCATTTAAAATACATAAAGACAAAATTCTTTTTTGCTTTGTACCTTTAGGTCATTGAAACTATTTATTTGAGGTCCAAACAGTTAATTTATGTGTTTATGATGGGGTTTTCCTGAGTATATAGCTATCAGTAATTGTTTATAAACATAGTTATAGGGTATTTAGTGAGAGTACAGAGATGAAGAATTTATACTAGAACCTGTTCAAGTTCTCTACAAAATCATATTAAGCTGTCAGAGAATGAAATACAGGTCAGAGAGGTAAAATATACTTTACCCAGGTATATTTACCATTGCATGTAAGAAAACAGCAAAATGATGTAAGTTGAACACAGAATGCATTCCATTTTATTGTTCAGTTTCTTTAAGATGTTGATTGATGTAGTGCCGCATTGTGGCCCAGATGATATTATGGTAATTCTAATGATATATTTTCTTTATGTATTATTAATGACTAATCATATTTGTTAAATGACACTTTAAAGATTACATAAGTAATATTCAAACAGATTATTTGAATTTAACTTTCTACAACTGATCCTAACATGGTTACATGAATATGCCTCTGTATAGTAACACATTTTAATTTAGTACTTTGATAGAGGGTAGTATTGCAGCATCAGCTGATATCTGATTCCATTGAATCATCGAGCTTAATACACCACTCCCTCGATAACTCACGCCCGGATAACTCGCGAACCCGCTTATAACGCGGTGTCCAGCATGGCTCCCGATTTTTTTCAAAGCAAATATATTTTAAAATGTGTTGAACAGTGAAAAATGTGATAAGAAATGGTAAATTGGTAAATTAAACTTTGATATATAACTCGTTTTTATCATCGAAAATGGTGATTATTGCCCGTAAAGATAGAATCCATATTGTGAAATTTGCAATTTCTAAAAAGATATCACATATTGTTTTTTTTTAATAGAGAAATAGTTGTTAATACACTGTAAATTGTAAATAAACAGTGCTCAATGAAAAACTTTGGTAAATGCTAACATGCGGCAACCTAGAATGAAATAGACACTAATTAAATATCTGGCTAGGTGAAAGTAACATTATAAGCCTTCAATTTTGTCTCAACTCCATAATCGCAACATACCTATTCTCTTAGATGAAGGCAGGAAAAGAGTCAGTCAACCGTCACATCGAAACCCGTGAGTACTTCGGTGGGAACCTAATTACATGCCAGCTTTGTTTTGATCAACAGCGTGGGGAAGTGTTTGTTACAATAAAAGAATCAATTAAAAGAGACCGGTGTTGTTTTATTGCTTAGAATATGTATTTTGCATCAAATCAAACCTGGTAAGTACAATAAAAGAAAGTTCAAAGGCATGCCTTTAGGAGCCTACGTTCTCGTATTCGTTACCGTTATCAAATTTAATTTTACTTCACCAATCGAAAACGTTTTCACATTTTATGTATTAACATCATTAAAGTATACAATATCAGTAAGGTATCTAGGGCTGTCATCGGGTAAACCGGTATAGAAAAACCCAGATATTGAAACATAAACGCGGGTACCTGTAAAAAAAAAAAAAAAAAATTGCCACACTGGCCAACCACTTCAAACAGGTGTGACAGCTATGGCTTTAATAAGAAACCAGATTGCTGCTTAATATAAATAAACAATACGTCAGGCCGTCTGTTTTGATTAATAAAATTCATTGGCGTTGTGCAACCTGACCAACCGTTATCCCCGAGGCATTATATTCCAACGTTAAAACCTTTGTTCTACGAGTAATAAACCTCTTTGTAGACGATAACTATTAAATGTGGGTGCTAAATGATCAGTACCTAGCAGGCTCTTTTAATGAAACCCAGACGGATACCTTTGATTTCCGAACAAACATGTCAAAGAAATCCCACAAAGTATATTATGAACAATCATCACCTAGACACCTTGAAATCTTCGTAACGCATCAAAGTAATCTTTGCTCGTTGTTTTTTTAGTCGACTAGCTCTGCGAATTTCGAAAGTTAGCCATCGTACATGTACCGATATTTCTATTTGCGATACTACTACGTTTTAACCAATAACTATCTTAAGAATAATAATTCCAAAATAATAATTTATGCGACTGCGTGGTCACGTGGTATAACTGGGGCACGCATGCGTGGGTGATTCAAATCTGCGGTCAAAACGTGAAGTCGTACATGAGCTAAGCGAATGAAAACCACATGGAATAATGTTTGATGATCAATATACTGCAAGTTATCCTGAAATTAATGTTACTCTGAAGAAAAAAAATAATATATACCGATATGAAGAGATATTTATTCACTGTTAATCTTAGCATGTTTATTGAGTATTCAACATTGTAACATGCCAAGCCAACCCCACCCCCTTTTGCCTATACGTCAATCCCTTTGTTAGTTTTGTTGTTTGTTATAGGTCCCTCGATAACTCGCACCCTTGCTTATATCGCGGTCGATGTTTTTGGACCCCGATGTCCACGAGTTATCAAGGGAGTGGTGTAACTTGGTACCCAACACTCTTAAAAATAGACTAAAAATGTTCAAACAGATTAATTGAATCATGTTTGCATGTGATTTTAACAAGTACATTGTATATGTCCCACACATGCAAATATCCATCCTTGTTTACAAGTTTTTGAGATGAAAATTTCACATTTAGTTGATGATATAGGATCTATTGGTACCTATAGTTGATCTATGTGGCTGCATTTCGCTGTATTCACTGGCAATATCTAAAATTGTTTTTTCTTCATGAATAGGATTGCATATAGTAATAAATTTTAATTTGGTACATTGTCATTTGACTTTCCAGTATACTGGTATGTATCAATGTTTGCCCCAATGATCAAACCTCACCATTCCAACATTGTCTTAAACTTTATGATACATAATCTACCTGATTAGTTATTTAACCTGTAAATGGCTAAATATGCTTGTAGAATCTTCATCTATTTTTAGGATGCATTTATCACTTTAATACATGCTCATTGCTTCACATAGTGAGTGTCACTCAGTCAAGTTTACCTCTTTTACCCATATTTGCAACCTGAATGTTATTTTGAAATCACCAGATCTAACACATTTTAACTTCATTTGCCTACATCTTTCTTTTTTTTAAAATTAAGTGAAACATGTTATATCTTTTCAGGTCTAGCCTGGTATCTGGAACAAAGTATTAGATTTGGATCAATTTGGAAGCTCTCCAGTAGTCCAATGGTGATAGCAAGGTCTCATAAGGACACGTGCAGTGTGCTGCTATAAGTGACCAAGATGAGTTCATATCAGTACACTGATATACAGCATCTCAAAGACATGCCTTAGATCTTCATGAGAGAGATTCACCTCATTTTTTCAGTAAGGTGGAACCTCCCTGAAACTGTATTTTCATACTGCATTGTTGACTTTTGTAGTTATCGACATTAAAATGGAATACATATTTGCTATAAAACATGGTAGTGGTCCAATCAAAACTTTAAATTTGAGTGGGCTATTAGTTATACAAACAACTGCCCAAGTACCTGAAATAATAAAGGTGGAACATACAACCTGTCATTGTTTCTTTAGTATGTACACCTATATGTATCTGGATAGTCATATTGCAATTTGCTGTCAAAATCACTGTGAGCTATCATGCTTCAGTACCCTGGGAATAATATTATCAGTTGTACAGACCCAAAATACCATTTGTTTTAAACACTATTCATTAATCAACTTTGCTGCCTTAAATTTGTCAAACTGAATGTCATAACTTGTATGAAAATTTAATTTTTAAAAAACAAATAGTTTTTAAAATTTATATATTTATTTAAATTTCCATTTAAACTTAATATATCAATATTTTTTAATTTCAATCATATTTTCAGACAGGCCTTATCACGTATTACAATTAGGTTTTTACTGCATTGAAAACTTCCTATAATTAAGGAAGATATAGCAGATTTAGTTTTGGTTTCTTAAGAACAATTGGACCTGAAATTGCACCTTATAGAACACCAGCACTACACACTTTCTGACAGCTGTCACATGTCTTACTATAAAAGTTTGACAAAAACATTGACCCTTTCAGGCATCAGTACACAATTAATAAAATTCGGTTCAGTACCCACGAATGTAGTCCCAGTCTCTTTTTAGATCACTTTTTCCTGTCTCCGTTTGGTGGTGATATAAGAATTAGATTTTGGAATTCTTGGTAAGGATTTAAAGGCAATTGATTATTCTTTAGAATGCGAGCTTATGGGTGGTTGTCTGTGTGTATTTCGTCGACAGTGCACATTGAGTAACAAGGTCATGGTGATGATCTGGAAATGAAATCTGTGTTCCGTTGCAAAGTGTTTTGTTTACAATTCAGCCTCTCAAAAAAATGCAGGTCAACCCTTGACAAGAACTTCACCTAAAGTCATCTTTGAAGGTATTTTAGATTAACATATGATTTGTATTGATTGTCACACAGTGGAAAGTTCAGTACTGAGAAACAAATGTAGAGACTATATAGTAAAATTAATTGTGTTCTTCCTTTAAAGACATGTAACATTTGTCATTTTGCACTTATTGCTGCAGACAAATATCCTGTGGTCAATTCTGGAGTGCCAAAGCATCAGTAGTAAAAATAATTCATTTAGAACATTCTGTAAGCAGATGGTTGGTTCTAGATGATGTTGGGGAAAGACAGACTTCTGACTGACAAAGATCAAGCATAGATTAGTGCTCTGTATATTTTCCTAAATTTAATAAATTTCAGTTAAAACACAAGTCTCTTACAAAATGAACAATTAACTTCCTCTTGCATCAATGCACTTGTCTTACTCTTAAGACAGTTTAAGGGTTGAACAGCAGATGGTATTCATTTTATAGAAACAATGAGGAAATATTAAAAGTACAACAGGAGAGTGCTAAAACATATGATGGATCGACAGCCAAAAGAATCAACAGCCAAAAGACTCAGTTTTAGACCTCAAAGCCATCAACGTTTTCAAGACCGTATCTCATTCCTAAGTAAGGTATCCCTTTTCCACTACTTGAATTGGAGGGTTTCATCTAACCTCCTTCCTAACTAGGATATCTCCCAATTAACTTGAGTATTTATTCTGCAACTGAAGGCTTATAAGACAATTGCTACCACTGTGCTAAATATAAGTTACCTCCCTTATGGTACCCTCCCAGGACTGGACAGGAATTCAATATATGTATTTCATCTTCTGAAGTACTTGCACCATGAAGCAATTTTTTGCTGTGCTGCCTTTAGACACAATACAAACTTTTCGAGCTGTACTTGTCTGCCATTTAGTTTTACCCAACTGTGTATAACCAATCATCATGTGACTTGCCAAGTCTGACAACCTAATTATTACTTTGTTGGAATTTGGTAAAATACCTTTGTATGTAATCTTGATACTGACTAATTAAATTCCTAGAAGTTTGTTGATGAACATTTAAAGATTTATGCACTTTGTCTGGTTTGAAGTCATGTTTGGTTTATGTTTAATGGAGAATCTTTCATCCAATTTCTTTTCCTTTATACAAGCCTTCTTGCAAAATTTTATAAAAAAAATTGGTGCACAAATTTTAATGAAGAAAATGTGGCTCTTGGCTAGCTACTTTCCAAAGATAAAAAAAGACCTTTGGTCTACTACTTTTTACTGACAAAAAGAGATTTGCAGTCAACTAGTTTTGAATATCAGGAAGTGAATACTGTGTATTCAAAAGTCAAATTAACAATACAAACAGCCTGTAGTAAAACACAACAAACCTGTACATCTTGCTTGTTAGCCAGCAACAAGAGGGGAACTCCTTCCAAAGCTTCACTGATGATCATCTTGTCTGAAATAATTTTGATATAAGAATTCAATTCAAAATCCAGTGGACATCAATTATGAACTCAGATTCAATTTTTTGCAGATTTGTTAAGTGTTTACTTAATTATTTTCTTTTTTCAACTAGCATATGAATTTTGTTTTATTGTAGATAATTCATTGGTCCTGAGTCAGCAAGTCCTTGTCCAGCAAGTACCACTAATCTATTTAGTAGGAAACTGACACAGAAGTATTCCTTTAAATCTAGAAGAAAAAATGTACAATGTACAATAAATGGACTCATTAAACCTCATTAAACTAACGGTGTTAATTAATGGTATACATGTCAGTGAACAAAACGTCATGTCTCCTCATATGATTATATCTCCCTGACATGCCACACAATATTGCATTTTCCTATGTTCAACAATTTGGTATGACAAACAATTTATTGCCTTGGGGTTGATATGAAGATATGTTCACTCATTATCAGTCATGTTCCACTTGGGCTTTGCCATCATGGAACATGCCTTGCCTTGAGTGAAGAAACTTTATATTGCCCCATAACTAGAGCCAATAAGTTTAACTGTCACCTTTGTTTTGAATTAGGAAGCTAACAATTCTTTACTACAGGCTTTCCTACTTGGAAGTTGACCGCAAATGGATAAGATTTTTAATTTTTCATGCTGCTAACATTAATGTAATTATTCAGATCTTATTTTTACCCCCATAGCAAAAAAATAAAGAATTTTCAAACTAACTGCGCATAAATTTACATTCAACATATGTCATGATCAAATGAAACAATTAGTAACAAAGTGGCAACAATTCTTTATTCAGTATTAATTGCATATTGGAATTCTGGCCTGGCATGGCTACTTGCCTCAGTCACATGGCTCTCTAGGTAATGGTATGCTCAGAATTTCATAAGAATGGTTGGCCCAGTTGATCTGTCAGGCTCACAAGTATATAGCTTGTTCATATTGCTGGACTGGTTGGTCAGCAGTCAGATCAGTGTATCAAAGACAGTATATGCCTTGTGGTCTGACCTGCTATTGCAGTGTGGTTAGTGTGATGTGTTGAATTTTGAAAACTCTTAGAAGTATTTGTTAAATGAATTGTACCAAAGTCAACTTAATTAAAGTAGAAAGGGCTAGAGACAGTTATATGATTATTTTCATTTCATCTCAAAGTAAATTTGTTCCACGCGACTTAATTTGACAGAGTCCCATGCTATGGTACAAGGGTTTGGCATAACACTCTTCCCAAAATCAACCAGTTAAAAGGGGAAGCTTGTCAATAATTGATTGTTCAAAGGATCATTAATTACGGCATGATTAGCTGTTTGTCAATCAAAAATTCTATGTAGAAGATTTAGGAAACAGTTGATTCTGATTGGTTAATAGTAACTTAAGAGCGTAACTTTGTACGGACTTGAGGGTTTTTCTTTGGAAAAATTCTTCAGTCTTCAATCTTTCTTGTGAGAAGTTAATTCCTGTACCAATTCCAAGTACCAGAGCAAATTCTGCGCCGAAGTCTAGGTCTCGGGACGATCATCAAATCAAGGTTCGACTGGCAAGAGTCCAGGTCCAGACGACTAGACAAAGGTTGACAGTGCAGGGACGAATGGAAGATTCAATGTCCAGATAAGATAGGTGATGGTGTCGCTCATCGCTGAACTCAAAGGTCACATCTATTAGGCAATGACTAAACTGAATTAATTCTGTCACTGACAAATAATCATAATGTGAAAATTTGCATTGGTTTTTTATTTGAGTTCATGTTAGTACATTTTTCCTTCTTTTGTAACCAAGAAACTGATTTCTTTTCATTATAAATTATTTTGTTCAACTGATTAAATTTTATATTTGTTCATTGAAAGGGGGATCGATGTGTTTATTTCTTCAATATACTTGTTCAGAGATCTGCATTCTTCTTTCTATACATCCGCACTGGGTAAATTACACCACGTGAGGTCATTCCCTAGCAACGAACTGTAGTGGAAAAAGTTAGTGTGTTTTGAACGCTACCAATTTACCACAATTAGCTTGGTTGGCTAGCGATGCAGTCTGTCTCAACCATTCAGAATTAGACTCCTGACCATTATAAAATTATTTGCACTTCATTCATGTCACTAAAATGGTTGGTAAGCACTTGGAATGATATACCAAAGACAATATATGCCTTGTAAAAGGGATAAGCTAATTATCAAAGAAGCAAGGACAATGTATTTCACTTTGAATGAACAAGAATAAAGGCACTGTATTTGAGTCCATAGGGTTCATAGTTGGTAGCAGATAATTATATTGGGTTATGTATATATCAATCTTGTGTACTTAACTTTCTTCCACTTTATGATAATGGTCAATGTTGTCATAGCTTTTTGAGTTCAGAATATCCTAGAAACAGACTTATTTACAATTTGAGTGTAATTTTTCACTAGAATGACTTGTATGAAATCATTCTCATAACCCCACTGTGGCCCAGCTGAGTGATCTTCTAGAACATTCAATTGAATGAACAAGTTGCATGATCTTGGATAATGAAGTATATGTTATATAACTTAATGAAATTGGATCCATGACCATATCCACCTTATAACCGGAATGGTGTTATAACAAAGGAATTTATACAGAGGGAGTGCTGTACTGAAAAACAATAAAACAATAAATCCTTGAGTGAACTGTATTCTTTTCAAATTTAAATTTACAGTTCTTAAACCTTACCAAAGGCTTCTTTTGATTCATCCATTCTATCCTGATCTGAGGAGTCCACTATGTATATAACTGCATGAGATTCAACATAATACTGAAATGGAAAATTTTAAAATCCAAGATAAATGACTCAGAATTGATCATCTTCAAAAGTTATTCAGTCTGTGTCTCTTGGAGATCTCTTTGTGCCACTGATACATCATTCAGCAACTCACACATGCATTCATACATAATTATCTCTTCATCAGTTGTATGTTAAAAAAGGTATTTGCACATGTACATGTAGTTTGATCTGATCTCTCTAATCACTGTCAGAACAATTTTATGTTTATACTCAAGTGCTGTGAAAGCACATGCTCACTACAGAAAAATCACTAAAATTTTTTACATTGATATAATAATAAATAGGAATATTACTGACATTTTAATTCATAATGGATTAATACCCCATTTCTGTTCCTGCTGACAGCAAATAATCCAATACTTGCATTCTGCTACAATGATTATCTTACATGATATTGTATATGCAATAAACACAACTAGAAAAAAAATTGCAACAAAATATATTTACAAAAAAACTAAAGACAATTATCAATACAATCTGTTGCAAACCAAGTCAATAAAATTAGCAATATAATCTATCTGCAAAGTAATTAACTTGCAAAGCAAGTCAGTAAAATTAGCAATTAACATGCAAAAAAAGTCTTGGTAGGATTTCATAAATTTCCAACAGTCTACAAGAAAAACAATGATGACAGACCACATCCATGTTGGATTTTCAAAATAAACATACATGCTAATTATAAATTTTATACAAGAAACTGAACACTGTATAGTTCATTTCCAAACTGGAATAATTTGATTTGGGATATATAAAATGGCTAGAATAAACACATCAAAGTAAGGTTGAAAACATATGATTAACTTGTGCTTTATCCATAATCCAGATTATGTCCATTACAACTCCAATAGGGGGCCCCCGAGTGGTCTAAAGCGCTGTCCATTACGGATCACTGCCATCTCATGGTGATCTCATTAATTTTTAAGCATATGATAGGCTATTCATGGCGGCCAGTATTAATGGTGGAGGAAGAAACCGGGAAATCACCAGAAAGAACCACCGACCCAGGAGAAGCTACTGGCAAGCTTTCTCACATATCCACATTTGATGAATCCTAGACTCAAACTCACTCACGCAGACAGAGGTGAGATGGCAGTAATCTGTAATGGACAGTGCTTCTGACCACTTGGCCACTCAGGGCCCCTCACTTTCATTTGGAATAACTTGATTAATAACACTTCAATCATAGTAATGGTGTTAGGCAATTCAAAGTCACTGACAATTTTTTTACCCTCAGGGCCTCTTATCTTTGATTTCAATTTACTTATCAGTTATACAAGTATTATAAAAAAAACATGGGGTTTTAGTATATGTAGGACTAATAGGTAAGCTGTAGGCATTTATAACAAACCCCTGTGCTCACAACCAAATAAAATAGTAACATAACTGACAGCAATTATTAAGATGCCAGACAATCAAGCTAATTTAAATGAGTAGTAGTGAGTAAATTTGATTAAAGGAGAAAGTTCCATGATAAATGACAGAGAATTTTTGTGACCTGCATATAATTCTGATACCAAAAAATAATATCACATGGTCTCTGTATAAAGCAAAAAAAGCAGAATTCTGAGACTGAACATTATTACTAATTTCAGAACTCGTACACTGATCCAACGTGCAGCAAGCAGTGCCTACAAGGCTTTTATTATTGCTAATTATATGATTGGAGAATTTTTGAAAAAGTGAATAAAGTTGCCAGTGAAAAGGAGACTAACATTCTAGCTGCTATGAAAGTTTTAAAGCTGGCCCAGAGAATCATCCATCATTCAGCATTGTGTACAGATCAAAGGTAGATACATTAAATGAAAACTAATACAGTATACAGGTATATACTCTTATATATTCTTTTTACTAGCACATATACTTCAACAAACAAAAAATATTTGCAAAAATGACAGTTATATTGTTGACCTCACATTTTTTTAAATGGCCTCATTATAGTTTAACTCTTGGGCCCCAGCCCAATTAGTGTCATATCTTGGCAGAACACAAGTTAAAGAGCTTGTTGGCCAAGTAAATTATCATGTTACTTGCATGAAACTTTTCAAAAAAATACGAAGGAAAAGCACAATATCATGACACAATATCTTTCAAATCTCACTTTTGCTGTCACATATTAAATTATCTGAATTTTAAAATTAATTTGACAATTCTTCTCTTACTTTGTCCCAGAGTGATTGCAGTTCTTCCTGGCCACCCAAATCCCAGAAATTAAGTCTCACTCCTTTAATATCTATCTGACCAACTGCAATGGTAAATACAAAGACAACTTCAGCACCATTTACAAACAATTTTTAAAGCATTTTGTCTATTTCCAATGTAAAACAACTTATGGAAAAAATAAGTTCAAATAATTAAAGTTCTTCCAATCCCATTACAACTTCAAATGTGTAATCTTTCCTTCGTGGATCCCCATCACAAACTGTCACAAGTTGCCTCCCTTTGACTAACCACTTGGTCAAGGGCACTTGAAGATGGACAAGTGGCTTGGGATGGCAATTCTGGAGCATAACTAGCCCAGTCAACTAGATGTTCAATGTTTGGCAAGTTTCATGTCAAATAAATGATAAAAGCATAAAACTGTTAATTTTGAGGCATTTTTCCCTGTGTACACCTCCTTTGACTAGTGTGTCAAAATAGGAACAGTCTTTCCTTGAAGTGGTTAGTTCTGACTGTACATACGATATTACATTACAGATCAGTTGTGACATGTCATTTTTACTTACAAAAAAAGGGGGGAAACATGAAGAAGCATCCATCCAATGACATGTAAAATCACCCCATGACTGCTATATATACTCAAATTTGACACCATTTTGCTATAAAAAGACTGAGTGGCCATCTTTAGCTAAATACTACATGCATAATTAGTATTCTTAAAAAAATTTGCTAATTATTGTAAATATAACTTGTGAGCAAGAGATGCAGAAATAACATTCCACCTATTCTTAATCTACTATCCAAAGTCAAATATAATGACAAGTTTCCAGATTGGCCTTGAAAGCATGTATATGTTTAGCTTCAGGTCAGTTGGAGGATCATTTGTGTCACTCTAACACCATTTTTCAGCACATGATAGGCTATACATGGCAGCCAGTATATTTGGGGGAGGACAAACCAATTGGGAATTTACTGGCAAGTTTTCTCACATGCCCATGTTAACCGAGAAGACACTCAAACACATATGGACAGAGGTGAGATGTCAGTGATTTGTAACTACAAATGCTTTGGAAGACTCTGCCACCCAAGGCCTCAGCATCATGACAGTACAATACTGGTTATGTAGTACTGATTAAAACTAACTTCTAGAAATATTAATGTCAGTAAACAAAAAAGTTAGGAATATAAACCCTTGAAAGAAAATGTAAATATATAATCCTAAAAGATCAAGAAAAACAGTACAGATATTTGTTATAAGATATAAAAAGTAAAAGATAAATGTAAAAGATATAAATTCCTTAAAAATATTATCAAATGTTTTTTTTAAAAAAAGAAATCTTGTTCTTTAAAAAAGATCAAGATTTATTCTAGTTGTACTTTTAAATAAAATTTATTAACTGAGTTCAAATCAAACTGCAAAGATAACAGTATGTACACAAAATTAAAGAACTGTAGCTTGTGTCTTGGCCGATTGGTTAGTTTTAATGGCACTTTTAAAACATTGCTATATCATGCCAAGCAAATAAGAGCTAGGTGCCTTTCCCAAGAACACACAAATGCAGTTGACCCAGACTGACATGGACAAGTATCAAACCCACAACCCTTGGATTGTAAGTACGACACTATACCAATTATGCTAACATGGTCTCAAAGAACTGTAGTATAATGTCCCTTTTGATCCCTAAAGGATTCATGCCATTGTAACCAGAAACACTATATATACTAATAGATTTTTTAGTTTTATATAAATGCATATTTAAAAACTGAAAAGACAAAACTCCTACAATAAATCCAACCCTTATTTTCTTATACAAAAAGCTACTATTACTGCAATGTTCATATAAGCCAATAGGATTCTGCATAAATTATTTTACTGGTATGTTACCTACTGTTTAAACCAACAGTAGTTGTAATCTTGGAAAAATTCATGCCCTGGTACTTCTTTTTGAACTTTATTTTCGTCTGCTCAAGATATGTCTGTAAAGAAAAAAAATGATAAATTTGAAATGAACAGTATTTTGATTTAAAACTTGCATATTGCCCAAAGCATAATGAATGTGTAAATCATGTCAATTTGACTAAAGTCACAATCAAAATTTTTATTGCCCTTGCACTTTAATATCAATGATAATTTTGTCCTTCTGTAACTCTACTTCTTAGATCACTGGATGAAAATTCACTAAACTTGGAACTCAAGTTAGCCATATGGTAACCAAGCGCAAAAAAGTACATATATATGGTTTCAGAAAATTCACTAGTTCCATCTTACTCTTCACTATAGTCCCACCTTAACTTTTACTGGTCCCAAAATGGTAATCACTTGCTGAGATTTGATGAAATGTATATACTTAATCCATAGAATAGACAAACAAAATTATATACAACATAATTATTTATTAAAAGAATTTAATTTTTCAAAAACATTGGTTGTTATATATTTGGCTTCGTCGGGTTCATGTATATATGTTTTAACTGATGGATTTGAAAATATCTCTATGTATATGTCTGCCACCTTTACCAGCACTAAGCCAGCAGTTGATAGCTGTGTCTGGGTTAAAGTCCTCAAGCTCTGGTCCATTTGCAGAAATGTTCATCTGGGTGAATTTCCTACCTGTGCCAGTTTTTGATATTGTTTACAGTGTCTGCAAAACATCTTTCCTTCAGAGTCAATATGTTCAAGCCAGGGATAACAATCAACATAATGCAGCTGAACATTTCTCTGTCTCTTAGTAGTGTCATATTTGACATTTTTTGCCATCATGGATTGTTGCTTATGTCTCTTTGGAGAAATAGCTACCGCACACACAGTGTCTGTCTTACGTTTTATCCCTCCATTTTCAAACAAATTTACCTTCTCCAAATTGCTGTTATAACCTTCCTTACAAAAATAGTTTTACAAACTCATTTTTTATCCACAGTGTATCTATCAGCTTGCTTGGTAACTACTTCTAAAATGATCATAACATCAATTTTCTCTTTTAAATACAAACTGAAACAGCTCATTAATTAGCGTAATAGTTTCACTTCAAACATAATATCGCATGTGGAAGTTAATAATCAATTATAAATTAAAGAATCAATACTGTCATTTGATCAGTTCATAATGGAAACAGACACTAATGTCCGTAATATACCTAGCATTAATTTAATTACATTGACTCGCTGGATTAAAATCATAGTGTGTCAATCTAGACTGAGTAAACTCATGGCAACAAAACCACTTATAGCACTGCTAATTGAGCATACTGGCTTTCTTTTGTGACATGTTTTGAATTGCTGATAATTTGGTTGCTTAGCCCAATATGCAGTCAAGAGGTAACAGGATGTAAATGTCTACAGGAAGAGGGGCTAAAATCAAGTATTAAGTATGCCCGGAGGACATGATTGGCTAAATAAAGGTAGATATAGTGACTGAAGCATGAAAATAAGGACTAGTCTCACTTTTTTAAAAAGCACTTGTCTGAGACTAGCAACTTGGAAAATGTTACTTACCCAACTTAAAAAATGACTAGTCTGGAACATCAGGTAATGATATTTGCTCAACCCTGGACACTAACAACAATTCATACTTTTGATATATAAATTTTTTATGAAATTCTTGGAAAGTTGAAGCTTTTCTTTTTCATTCATCCAGTCAAATCTCTGAATTGTCCTGATCTGACAATTTATTTCCCAAGCCATATACATGATATTCACCTTAAAACCTATATACATTATATCTGCAGTGTGACAATTGATAGTCATGTCTAGCAATTAAGCATTATGAAGCAGACTTATAGTATCATGTCTCACTCAGTCACATTATCCTGACACCCGGATGACCAGTCCTAATACTAAACTCTTAATGCTGAGCATGAAGCAAAGCAGCTGCTACTACCATTTTTAGAAGTCTTTGGTATGACTCGACCAGGGGTTTGAACCCATGACCTCCCACACCCAAGGTGGATGCCCTAACCACTAGGCCACAGAAGAGGTCCAATTTACTCAGAGCATTTTATTATATATGTATTATTTGTTTCTAATGGGACAGTGAGTTCACTAATACATTTAGTCTGCCTGGAATATGATGAACTTGTACATTGGTCATTGATGACCCCCACCTTAGAAAATCCCAAACAAGAATTCAGATATCTGGTGATCAGTTTCCCTCTTGCCTTCTGATACACTTCACCACAATGGAGTCATTGGATAGAATGAGAACACCCTTTCCAAGCAGCTTCTCCTGCCACCAATGAAAACATTTTCAGTATGGCTTTTATCTGCAGGACACTGGCCTCCTGGAATGATGGAAGGATAATCTACACTTTTAGTAATTTCTCTCTCCTGAATAGCATTTAAAACCTGCCTTGGTGTTTCCATTTTGAGCTATTTGTGAATAAAATGACAAAGCACATAAGTCCATGAATTTTTGGCCTTTGGAACAAGGAGTTTTAAAAAAAATGATTTTATGTTGCTAATGATCTTTACCACCATTCTTATGAGAACAGTGTACATGTCTCATTTTATTTTCAATGGGTCTTAGTGGGCATCTGTAGTTGCTGGGTCTCTGGACAACAGAGGCGTGCCTTCAACATGAGGTCTACTGAAGCCACTTGCCATGTCCAATGACTGTCCTGGTAAATTCTGCCCCAATTAACAGCAAAGAATAGTAGTCTTCATTCCAAGACAGCATGAAAATGTTATCATTTCTTGATTTAAGGAAGCTGTCATGGAAAGAAACTGTGGCAAGAACAATCTCCATCTCTCTCCATCATCTTCACTTTTTCCTGAATCATCCTCCTGGGAAGAGAATGGCTATGAGCTTTTCTTGGTTATGTGTTGATCCTTTAAAAAGCTATGAAGTGGAGAATACTGCATATATTTCTGCCAGCTTAAGATTTACTATTAAGGCATTGGCAAGCAGATCACTTGAGAAACTCCCATGCTTGTCAAGTGAGACTCAGTGGGAGAGGTTAAACAATCTTCTGATTGTTGGAAGAATGTTACTGGTACTAAGTCCAGCAAAGTGCATACTGCCATTCTAAACCAATTGTTAAAAGACTGAATTCATCCACACTCAGCAGGAATTTTACATCACCTGAGTGTGTATTTGTCTCTGTTTACTGCAGTGTGTTTTATAGACTCTGCATCATTGTAAAAGGAAAAATCTAATGACACTAAGGTCTTGCAATTGTCTGTGTAAGTTCATCAGGCACTTAATCACATTAGTGGTCTGAATGCTGGCTCATCTTCCTTAATTAACAAGTCAGCAAATCAGGACCAACCTGTTGATGAAGAAAAATTAGTACAATACTCTGGTGGTGATCTGAAATAATTCTTTGATCGATGCATGATATAGCATTTTCTCATGCAGGTAAGCATACTGGACTAAGACATTCCCTCCTCAGACTTTAAGAATAAGATCAACTGCAGTGTTGATCAAATGCCATATGAAACGTGTGAGCAAGTCCAATCATGGTAGAATAATACTATTTTATCTTCCATGACAGTTCCTTATGCTGTGAGAGATTATGGGATATTTGATCAAAAGGTCTAACCCTCATTGGCATGATGCAAGACAGTATATGTGTTGACTTCATTTGATCTCCATCTTGCTTATATCTACTTGGTAAAGACTGGCCATCAAACTTAGTGTCAACCTTACTTTTTCTGCCAAAAGTATTGCCAGGTTGAGGCAAAGACAGTGGAGTTAGTGCTGTAGCGGAAAGTGATATCCTGGACAGCTTCTTGGCCAGAGGACACTATGAAATGTGACTCTCATACTCAAGGTGTCCTCATCTCTCAGAATGTGGTTCTGCATTTTCTTTTTCTGTTTTGAGTGTACTTCAGGTACAAATGCCAACTGACATTCAATCGAGCCCATGTATGTGACATGTTCCCATAGTAGCTACCAATGCATGTTAAACACATTGTATGGACGTCATCCACACATTTTCATGGCTTACATTTTAGGCCTTCCTGTGGTCAAAATCTGTTAAGAAGAATTTGAGCTAACAGTATTATACAGGTGTAGCCAGCCACATGTTTGGCCATTAATTGCTACCACACTAGAAAAGGTCCAGGTGGAAAACTATGCAGGTAATGACAGAGACGTGTTGCTTTAAATAAATATAAAGTTAATGATGTTATATAAAATAAATGGTGTAAATTTACCTGCAAGAAAGGCCCAAGAGACTCATTACCAGTAATGTCAATGAAGCATTGTTTATAATAACCACAAAGTAGACAACAGCACAAACATTATCTGCACAATTTAACAAAGCTATTAATGGTATAAATGCCACATGTTTAGTTGAAAGAGCAACAAAAAATTACTAATGGATGCCAGACAACAGGTCATCCCATAAGCTCTCCTGATCTATGACCAGCAGAGATAAAAATTACTTCTAAATGTGAATTGCTTCACCACAAATGACCTCTGACTATGGGTCACAATTATAGCCAAAGTGTTCATACAGTGATAAAGTATGGCAATGAATAACTTACAGTTTTTCCTGCATTGTCCAGCCCCAAAATAAGAACATTGTATTCATCCTTCTGGAACATGTACTTCCACAGGCCAGACAGCAGGGTATACATCTGTATCAACAAAACATCCAGTATAATTTCATACAGTATTCAGTTAATATATATACAAAACCAATAAAGTATAATTTCATGCCCCCCAGACAACAGAGTATAAAGCAACAAAACATGCACTAAATAACTTCATAAATATATATCTTTCTGACATCATAATGTCTAGCACTAGTGTATCATGCCACGGACATGTAGCATTGTGGCCAAGCCTGTCACATTATCCTCATACAAGGCCAATCAGTCCTAAAGCTAAGCTCTTAATGATGATCACAAAGTGAGGCAGCTGCTAGCACCATTTTTAAAAGTCTCTGATATGACTAAACCAGGGTTCAAACCTGCAACCTCCAACATCCAAGGTGGACACTCTAATCTCTTATATCACCAAAGTGGTGTCTCTGCTACTAACAAAAGTATGCACAAGCAAATTTTATTTATTATATCAATTCAATGTCAGTGACCATGGTAATCTTTCCTTACCTATTTGTCAAATTTTTTAGAGCTCAGTACCACAGCTCATTCTTTACTACTTTCTGAGTGTACTATGATATATACTAAGGTATACCTCAATTATATTATGAACCAACAATTCAATGCCTGACACATTTTCATTAAATTTCTGCCTGTCAATAGCTGCAAATATATCTTGCTCTGATTTATAGTAAAATAACACCATATTTTATCCATGACAGTAATTGAAAAAAAATATTAATTATCTTGAGTACAAAGAAACGTAAATACTTCAGCTCAATGGAAAATCACAGCTGCTCCCCAAATAATATGGTGAGTACCTCATACTTGATGAATTTGCAGTATATTGTCAATTGTTGTATCAGGTGTAATCTAAAAGTGGTAACGAAAGTTGGATGATTATACTAAAACTACAGCTGATACTGTGAAAGACGTTGTGCTGACAGTATGAAGACTACCGATAAAAATAGGAAAGGCCGATAATGAAGCCAACAATTTTCTAGCTATACTATTGATATACTAAGCAGAAAACTTTTAGGGGGATGCCAATACCCAGGCAAGATGATGGATAGTGAACAAAAAACACACTCAACCAACAAAAAAATATTTAGTGGATTTGAAATTAAATCTCAGACAGAAAAGTGTATGCCTCAAAATCAAAGGCTGATTCACAGTCTTGCAAATACATATACTTAGGAGATTCACATATTCGCCCACACATATACACTTAGAACTTTGCCAAACATATAAAGTTTACACCACTCCCTCGAAAACTTGCGGACATCGGGGTCCAAAAACATCGACAGCGATATAAGCGAGAGCGCGAGTTATCAAGGAACCTATAACAAACAACAAAACTAACAAAGGAATCGACATATAGGCAAAAGGGGGGTGGGGGTGACTTGGCATGTTACAGTGTTGAATACTCAAATAATAATCATGTTAAGATAAACAGTGAATAAATATCTCTTCATATCGGTGTACTTCATTTAATGTTTTTCATCACAGTAACATTAATTTCAGGATAACTTGCAGTATATTGAACATTATTCCACGTGGTTTCCATTCGCTTAGCACATGTACGACTTCACATTGTCTACTACGTCACTAATTTTTGCTGTGAATGGTATACACTCTAGTTTTATTGTTTGATCCAAAGTAGATGGGTTTTTTTAAATACAAAAGATCAACACATTTCGAACGAACGATGTGTAGATATTTATTGCGGTAGACGTAAAATGGAAGAAAAAAATAAATTCACAAGGGTTAACCATTACCAATATGAAATTAATGTGTCTAAAAATTTAAAACGACCTAAATTAGAACACGATAACACTTGTGGTTTGTGACACGTATTAACCATGCGTACACAGCATCATCTAAGTCATTATCGCTTGCAGTCCATGCTCGTTTCCATTTTATCCCTTCATCTGAATCAACATCATGTGAGTAATTTCGAAGTTTCCACTCATCCTTAAGCCAACCTCTAATGTTGACTCTGCAATTTTTAGTTCATTGCAAATTTTTGATCTCGCTTCATCATTATGATCACCATCTATGATGAACAGCTTTTCAGTCACTAAGTACACCATTTGTTTAACTCCTTTGCTCTCCATGATCAGATTTACAAATGATTAGGATACATTACCGATATTATATACTTTAATGATGTTAATACATAAAATGTGAAAATATTTTCAATTGGTCAAGTAAAATAAAATTTGATAATGGTAATGAATACAAGAACGTTTGCTCCTATTGACATGCCTTTGAACTTTATTTTATTGTACTTACCTTGTTTGATTTGATACAAAGACATATTCAAATTGATAAAACAACACAGGTCTTTTTTAATTTATTCTTTTATTGCAACAAACACTTCCCCAAGCTGTTGATGGAAACAAAGCGGGCATTCAATTATATTCTAAGGGAAGTAATCCTGGGTTTTGGGGTTTTGAGATGATGGTAGACTGATTCTTTTCATGTTTTCATAGAAGAGAATATATATGCTTCGATTATAGTGTTGAGATGAAATTGAAGGATTAGAATGTGAATTTCACCTAGCAAGACATTTAATTGGTATTTATTTCATTCTCTGTTGCCACATAGAATGTTTCCTTGAGCGCTGTTTATTTAGTGTATTGACAACTATTTTTCTATTTAAAAAAAGCCTAACATAATATGTGATATCTTATTAGAAATTGCAAATTTAACAATATGAAATCTATCTTTATGGGCAATAATCACCATTGTAGATGATAAAAACGAGCTATATATCAAGGTTTAATTTATCAATTTACCATTTCCTATCACGACTTGTTTCACTTTCAACACATTTTAAAATATATTTTCTTTGAAAAAATTGGGAGCCATGCTGGACACCGCATTATAAGCGGGTGCGCGAGTTATCTGGGCGCTAGTTCTCGAGGGAGTGGTGTTATTTAGTGTACCCCACCTATGCTTATACCCACCCCAAACATTAACATCATCTCACAACAAGCTACCATGTGTGCTAAAAACCACACCGCCATGTACATGGAGGTATGAAAATGTGTTGTAACTTCTTAGAGTAAAATTATGTCAGCAACCATATGCAATGAATTTATCAAGGCTGGAACACTTTCCACAATGGACAACTTAAGCATGATGATGGTGACAAAGAATGATGATGTAGGAAACATGTAGATTACTGAAGCATATATTATAACAATAAGAGATTTTCAACAACGAGGGGTCAAATGAGAGTTTAAATATATTTGATGGCAATTCAAGCAACATGGATGAACTTACTAAATAAACAAGAAGAATATTAGGTATGTTTATTAACATGAAGAATATTAGGTATGTTTATTAATTAAATATAGAGTATGTAAAATATTACAAAAACCAGTACTGCTGTCACAAAAACACAGATGCTATCTGAACAATACAAAAAAAATCTGGTGACCATTCCCTCAGATATTACATCAGCGTAACCCCTTGGGTGCACAAATGAGTAAAAAAAAAAAATCCACTTGGTCTCATAACCAGTGGTTAGTCCATCAATGAGACAACAATGAGACATAGCACATGTTTTTGTTTCAGAAGAAAAATATATGGATGATGGGGTTTACGTTGTAGGACTAAACCGGGGGTCAGATATTCCTACAATGTAAGACCTCTCCCCAGTTATTTATGGGGATAATTGGGGGGGGTGTCACACAGGGGAGGCGTCTAACATTGAAGGACTAGGTGTCAGATTGAATAAATGACAAAACTGAGGGTTAAATAAAAATATAAAAAAAAGTTCGGGGAAAGTGTCACAAAGTACCGAGTATTTGCCAAAGTTTACAGTTCTCAAAGAAAACTCTTTGCTTTACATATTCTAATAAAATATATAAAACCCCGTACAGATTATAACGAGTTAATTTCACAGTACCTGGGAATTATGAAATTAATTGTCAAAAATATAATTTCTGAAGAAAAAAAAAAACAACAACAATCTACATGACGTTAACACTTTCTGCAGCGCAGGCCGCCATGTTGATCCATATGGAACAGCTGAGTGTTTAAACCACGTCAGTTCCGGATCTGCACTAAATAAAAACCGATAACGGATCAGAAATTATCGTAAAAATTGTCACTTTAAAAATAATAACACAAAACTATCAATAATCTAAAGCATAATACAATAATGATCGTCGTCGCAATAAATCAATAATAAAAAACTTATAAAGCAGTTCCAAAATGGGTATAATATTTTTTTTAAGAATTACTTCCCTTTAATAGGAAACTGATTCTACCTGGTATTTCACACCTTATAATGAGAAGCCGGTGAATTGTAATACTTATAAAGATGATGCCATGCTTTTCTGGCATGACTTAGAGGCAACAAATAATCAAATAAACTAGCAAATTTCATTTTTTTTCAAGTTTAACACTTTAAAACATAACTGTTTATACATACATTATTACATACTTAATTACTTGCTTATTTACTTATTCACATCAAAGAAAAAATAACCTAGCTGTAACTTTCTTACATACATGGACTAGAGCTGAAATTTAGTATATATTTACACTTCATCAAGGATGTGCTGAAATGTATCTACCAGTGTATAGAATATTGTTCATATATGTATATGTTTCCCAAAAGTCACATATTCGTTTATGTTAAATATGTATGAATGCTTGTGCGACGATACCTGATTATGTGTATGATTTTGTATTGTTTTTTTTTCTTTTTAAACATAACCAATTACAAAAAAAATGAGAACTACATGGCAGATGGGTTAGTCATAACCAAATGTGTTATCCTCGTAAAGGAAAATTTTATATATATATATATATATATATATATATATATATATATATATATATATATATATATATATATATATATATATATATATATATATATATATATATATATATATATATATATATATCTCGCACACCGCGGAGACAGGAGGTGTACAATCTGATTAAAATCAGATTCGGAGGTATACGACATACTTCAACCTTAATTTTGAAACGGGCGGGTACAGTAATACGTTACTAAGTTTTCGGATTTTGTAGGAGGGCAAGTGCTAAAAAAAGTAATCGGTACCTATTTTTTGGTGGAGTAGGTGGGATGGGGCTACATAATTGCCTCTTTAATAAATACGTCAACAGCGATATTACTACTACTACTACTACTACTACTACTACTACTACTACTAATAATAATAATAATAATAATAATAATAATAATAATAATAATAATAACAATAATAATAATAATAATAATAATAATAATAATAATAATAATAATAATAATAATAATAATAATAGGATAACTAAACTGATTATTTTTTAATATTTTTATTGGTGTTATTTGTAGGGAGATTATTTCGCAAGGAGTGTGGGGTAAATATTAGGATCACTATCAATGTTTATTTGGCTCTAGGTCTAGGATATCGTAATCCCCAACCCCATGAAGAACCTGTTGCACCTGATGTTTCCCATGTTCATTATTATAATTTTAGTAACAGATTTTATCTGTTTACAAGTTTGAAGTTTCTAGAAATGGAATGTGGACCAATATTCTGACTTTACTTTTATGTCTTGGTCTATTATATAGTCTTTTTTTTTTAATTTACATTTCTTTTTCAATGTTCACTTTGTCATCTAGAGACTTAATTATTTGCTTAATTTAAGAAAATTTGCTGGTCTTCTCTATTTTCTGTAACTTGGTTTTAGACCATAGAATCGTAATAGAGGTATAGACATCCTTAATTATTTTCAACATAATTCCGATATATCGTTTTGTTTATCGTCTGATCAGCTTATCCCAACTTGACACACCGATCCCCGATTAACACAGAAGTAGGGTCTAATACTGAATCATCTTGATCTGGGTTGAGGTTTATTTTACAGTGATAGCAAGAAACGACGATAAGACTTTTGTGACCGTCAAACCTGCCTCCCAACTCCCACATCATTATTTGCGTGTTTATCGTATAACTCAATACGCTCTTTCTCTCTCCGGGGTCATCAATTACTTTATCTATCATTATATCTATGTTGGCGGCTCCATGCAATCCTTGCTAACACCTGGCCGTAAATCTCAGGCGACTCTACCTGGCTCACCTCCAAATACCTTATTAATCCATCGCTTACCTGTAGGGATAAATAGATAGAAAAACAATCTCTCTCTCTCTCTCTCTCTCTCTCTCTCTCTCTCTCTCTCTCTCTCTCTCTCTCTCTCTCTCTCTCTCTCTCTCTCTCTCTCTCTCATTAAAACCGCTTAAAAGAATTTTTTGAAGTCAATAACGTAACCTGTGACATGGTTTCCTATACTCATTGTAGAAAGGCATTTACTGCTTTTAGGCAGGCAACAAAGCATTCAAAAGGCATTTTCGCTGATGACTATTGTTGCAGCTATTAAGAAGACTACAATGGTGGCATATCTGTTAGGACAATATTTATACCTATTAAACAATAGCTAGCAACATATGACCGTTATATAAGATTGCAAATAATAACGACCATTGTTTTCGTTTCCTATATGTACGTGATTGAGTTGTCTCTATTACACATTAACTTTCAACTTTAAGGGGTCCCAGGTGGAAGATCACTCGCATCTTAACTCTGTCCGCGTGGGTTCAAGACTCAGCTGGACCGTGGTGGGTAAGTGAGATTGACAGGCTTTCCGTGTGTCAGTGGTTCTTCCGGAGTGTCTTCCCGGATTATTCTTTCCACCAAAAATATAGTGTGCGGAAAATGGCGCTAAACTCCACAAAACCAAACCAAAACTTCGATAACTTTTAGATATTCTAATGGCGAAATCATTTAAATTGTTGCCAATTTGATAAATCATTAATAAACTCATCTGGTATACCGGATAAAACAACTGACGGCACAGCATGCGGTAAGAGCAACAACGATGATTTCACTATTAACTAAAACGGAAAAATAGTTACTACCTTTGCTATGGCAGCGCTACTCTAATGTTTAGCACCAATCAATCAGTGAATAAATAGTTGGTGTATAGTTTATATATTGCCATCGTTATCATCATCATCATCATCATCATCATCATCATCATCATCAACAACAACAACAACAACAACAACGTCACCGTCATTATTTTTATATTTATTATTATTATTATTATTATTATTATTATTATTATTATTATTATTATTATTATTATTATTATTATTATTAATTTTTTTAAATGATGCATCCTGAACTGTCCACACAAGTAGTAAGTTTATAAATTATATATATCAGGGATGTTTATCGGTCAACTAAACTAATTTTTACAGGAACTAGAAATAAACGAAATACAATTAATTCTTCATTTGTTAAAACATTTTCCTAAAAAATGTCTTTATTACTGCATTGTAAAGGAAATGGAATCAGATTCATGGGCAGTGTCTAAGTTGAAAAAGTACTTTATCTACAGAAAATACGGGCAATCAAACAAAATTAAATAAATGTACTACTTGTAGCATCCATTTACAGCAATAATAATTTCTAAAACTATTTTTTTGAAAGAATTGGAAACAATATTAAACAAAAACAAACTAAATAAATAAACAAATACACCATATCAGATGCCAGTTCATGCTCTTTCCTCTAAGACAGCTCCAGTTTGTGACCACCAAAGTTGTTCTGAATTGTGTTGGTTTTTTTTTTCATATTATTGTTTCCACTTAAAAAATGGACCTAGTGCGACAATGCCTACATACCAGAATGCCGATATCTTCAAGAGGACTGAAACCTAGCCTGCTACTTGGCATGTCTGTGGGTACAGCATAGTTACTGTAGCCAGAATAATGACAGAAGACCAGTCATCCCCACCCCACCCCCACTTAACTATTGTAACAAAATGTCAACGTGTCAGATCAAGTTGGTAAAACTAAAACACTTAGAGAAACTACTTTATTTTTTTGCTGCATAAACACTACGTGTGTGAAAATTCTCTTTTTTGTGATTTGACCTTTAAATGACCGTTTACACCGCGATACGAGGCCCCGTGTGTGCTTAATGGTCAAAGGCGCCCGCCTTTACATATCACTGACATCTCATCTCTACTCGATTGGGTTCGAGTCTCGGCTCTGTCAACGAGAGAGAGAGAGAGAGAGAGAGAGAGAGAGAGAGAGAGAGAGAGAGAGAGAATTTCTGGCAAAACAATAGTCTATTATGTGCTGATGAATATCGTTAAAACCAAATCAGATCAGACAACACTAGCTAAGATACCAACTATGGTTTCCGTAAGACAATTTCACAACTGATGACCAGTTTAGCCATTAAAAATAAACCAGGCAATGGACTGTGACAGATTAGCATCTACAAGACGTAACTAAACTAAGCAGATTAGCTCCGGTAAGATCCTCAAGATGGGACTAGACTTTACCAGATTAGCTGAAGTACCTCCACCAGATATGACTGGACAAAGGTAAAGAACATGAATTTTTACTCCATCATTCGATCCAGTGTATAGAAAAACATTAGTCAATAATTCATTTTTACCCTTTACAATTCAAACATAGAGCAAGTTAGCCTAAGAATGAATAACCCCTTCATTACATAATTTAAGAGCCTATATAATTCCTCGTTAATATTACGTTATTATTTTAATGGCACGGGTTATGCATGCTAGGCCAACGAGAAAACTATTAACTTCAATTACGATTTGTATTTGAAACATGTATGTGTGGTGAAATAGAGAAGGCAAAGAACTTTCTTTTAGACTGCTATAATCATTCCGATTTGAAAGATCACATCTTACACACACTACGGCATGCTTTAACGATTTCAACTTTCTTATGGGGCAATCATGTATACTGTATGGAAAATAACGTGCAAATAATCTTGTCTGTTTATAGTTTAATTAGAAGGTATAACAGATTTATGTACTCCATAGAAATCGATTAAATTGCATCATATTGCACATTATACTGCACTAAAAGTGCACCATTCCCCCCGCCTCGTAATAAACACTTTATCGACATTAATCCCCAAATATCTGTTCTTGTATATATGTTATTGTTTGTACTTTTTTGTAACCAAATGTTCCAGCATCCAGATTTTGCTACATTTTTTTTTCTAAACTGTTGCGATACATTGGTCTAAGGCCATGTTTTTACAGAATCTCCGAAAACCTTTATTTGTTCTTCCATTTGATAAAGTTTCTGGAATAAACATGGTTTAAACCAAACTACGCCATTAAAAAGGTTACAGAAGAAAAACAACCCACGTTATTATTTATAATATGGTGAAAGAATAGAAATAGAAGCACTAGTAATGTGAGCACTTCGTTAAAATATGTGTAATGGTATTTTAGTGCACTGGTGAACATCAAACATTACACATACAGAAGGCGCCGCATTACTGTCCCATTCATTCCACAAACCTGGTACGGTGAGAAATCTGAAAGCAGGCAGTAACAGGTCACCATTTGCAAATGAAAATGAACAAACTGTACCCTTGATACGGGTTTGTTAAATCATGCAGGTGGCCGTACTACAATCGGTTTATCAAGCGCCCCCATTATTGTCGGACATCTTTGCCCCACCTGTGAGCCGTTAATCGGCGCCAGGCTAGTCTTTCTGGCGCCAGTAGTACTTAGCCACGTGAAATATACCCCTAATACGATAGGTTTTAAAATTCGCACAGGTGAAGACAAATCTGGGAAAAATCCCTAAATCTCCGCACATTTTACATAGGCTGTCAAGTGGGCCGTAAAATAGCATGATTTTGATGTAAGATTATAATTTTTCAGATTAAGTATGTTTACTTTCCAGATTATTAGTATCTTCCTGCGACAAGGACCCCTCGAAAGACCTCAATATAAATCCCAGAGGCTATATTACGAAATCATGATAAAAATTGACCCTGATGTTGGAAAACAGATTTTTCGACAAGTAAGTGCAGGAATTTAAAGAGTCTCCGATAAAAAGATGTCAGCGTCGTATTTAAATGGAAAATTTAAAATTCATCTAGGTACATTCTGATTTACATAATAATTCCAAATTAAGAAACAGCTCCTTTTGAAGTGCTTAGAACTACTATATGAAATTGATTAAAAATGGAAATAATGGTTATTTACTATGTAATTTTATACAGGTAATGGATCACTCTTAGGTTTGAACATTTAGGATCGAAGAATTAATCTTTCTGTCTGAGTGTACTATAAATTTACACACATACTCATTATTAAATGATATCATCGTTATGATTTAAGTGTGCAACTATGTATTTGAATTTAATTATAAAAAATTCCTGTGCTATTAAAAATAGTCCTGCTCTGAACTTTAGAAGGTCCCCCCCCCTAAATTGCATTTGTTGAAAAAAAAATCTTGAATTAAAAAGATAAATTGTATCTAAAATGAGTTGAGTTAATGATTTAGATTTATAAAAGATGTAATTACTAAATTCAAAAATGTTAAAGAAATATGACAGAAAAATAAAAAAATAAAAATAAATATATATATATATATATATATAAAATTATAAGAGACTTTTATGCAAAAAACACTAGATGCAAAGCTGAAAGGGAAAATTAGGGGGTAAATGGGTCAAATGCATGGAATAACTGCACAAATATCAAATCTTTAAAAATACAAAGCATTATTTTCAAATATTTACATAAGGTATGGTTGACCGGGAAAGTCGCAAAAAGGAAAGGAATGATCTAAAACATTCCAAAAGTAAGGACTTCAACAAAAAATATGTGATGACAGAATGTAGAAAAAAGAAGGGGAAAAGATATAAAATAATAAAAACTATTCAAGAATCTAACATATACCAGAGAAACCAAATATTATACTTGGATGCAAATTTTAAAAATAAATCTACTTTTATATATTATTTTTTTATAATTGATAACATAAGGGAATGTGGTCAGATAATGGTCATTCGTAAATAACCTGTCCCCTAAACAACAAGTTTTTAAACCTTTTTTTTCCCACTAAAATTTACTAATCAACCCTTAATTGTGGAATCCCAGCAGCTAATACAATAAACTAACTTTTATATTGTACAGTTTTTGAAGATAGGAAGGGACATGGAATCTGTATATGGATGAAATAGGAGACAGAAATGCCACCAGGTTTATACCACAAGGTGCCACTGAAGTGGGAAGGCTGATGGAACAGCCTCCGAAAAGTTCATGTGCATAATATGGGCAAACAGTACATAAACACATGGGGAATATTAAATAATAAAGGGATTTCATAAAAACAACAAGGAATAACAAAACTTTTATATACATAAATACTCTTCTGAAACTTTATATTTGGAATATAAATATTTGGAGTGTATGGACATAAGGCCTGGTCCCTGTCAAGAGAAGTGAGTCAAAGTAATAAATAAAAGTCACATGGCTCCTTGTAAACTGACCTTATGACCATCCTCCTATTTTCAAAACCTAGAATATGAGAAATGTCACACAAACTAACATCCACCCAAACAACAGGTATTTATTTTATAAATCTATTACACCATTTCTCATACAGAATTCTAAATTAAAACAAAATTGAATTTAAATAATTTGTCGATACTTTAATAACAACTCAGTTTTTTGGGGTATGCATATTATGCCGTCCCTGCATATACACATATATGCAGCAAACAAACAATATAGCAATACACACATAGGCGTCCCCTGGCAATAGTTACTGGAAACAAAAAAAAGTGATGAACCTTTCTGATCTGATGAATGAAATTGGAGAAGGGAGGTCACCTTTTAGATAACACTAGGGAGAAAAAAAAATACCCCATTGAAAATCTGGGTTTTTCAATATATATATATATATATATATATATATATATATATATATATATATATATATATATATATATATATATATATATATATATATATATATATATTCCTTCTTTTCACCACGACTTCAATGTGTCCCATGCGTGATTGACAGATTTATAACTCCAAAAGTCTCAGGCTCAATGAAACAGCTGTCCACTACTAAAATATGATAATGTCCGAAGCACAGATCAAATTTATCTCATAATTTTTGTTACGAGCATCTTGAGCCAATTAATACAACAACGTTTCAGACTGTGTGCATTATTTAGCTACCATAGTTTCGGTACTAATATGTCCATTCCAGATTTGGGGAAAATCTGCCAATTCTGAATTCTAATGCAGGTCTCATACTCTGTACGTGTGATTGAGAGAGAGAGAGAGAGAGAGAGAGAGAGAGAGAGAGAGAGAGAGAGAGAGAGAGAGAGAGAGAGAGAGAGAGAGAGAGAGAGAGAGAGAGAGAGAGAGAGAGAGAGAGAGAGAGAGAGAGAGAGAGAGGATTAAAATTTTTAAACGTAGCTTTAACAGTTTTTCAGCCATATCCCTAGGATATCTGCAGTGTGGCAGTCGGGCAGTAGAGAGCGATCACAGATCCTGGGATAAGAAACACCCGGTCTTCTACTAGTTCTTGTTCAAACAAAACCGGG
Organism: Potamilus streckersoni; assembly: GCA_016746295.1. Taxonomy (NCBI): domain Eukaryota; kingdom Metazoa; phylum Mollusca; class Bivalvia; order Unionida; family Unionidae; genus Potamilus; species Potamilus streckersoni. Next base: position 934,696 of record JAEAOA010002177.1, on the reverse strand, counting down.
ATACATTACTAGTACGGGTCCCTGGGATATATGGTCCCCTGCCCCTTTCGGCCCTGGTGCCAGTGATGTCTAGAATTGAGGTATCATGCCGCAGACGTTTAGCATCATGTCTCACCCCGTCACATTATACTGACACCAGCCCGACCAGTCCTAACACTTAAATCTTAATGCTGCAACGCGAGGTAGCTGTTAATACCATTTTTATAGATGTTTGGTATGACTCGGCAAGGGTTCGAACCCGCGACCTTCCGCATTCGAGGCCGACGCTCTAACTGATAACGCGAGATAAGGTCTTGACGATTCTGTAAACCAAGCGTTTATCGAAACGGAGGTTACCAATTATCTTAACCAAATAACCTTGTACCGGCTCCAACACATCAAAATGAGACTGTATCGTTAGTAATAGTCTTGTTTAACAAGACTCGAGCAGGATTCCGAGATATCTTTGCCGACCAAGAGTCTAGTCAAAGTCTATATTATTTGTTATTACTGACAGGTGTCGGTCATTTATTTATCCTTTATTTTCTTTCTTCTTTTTTTTTTCAAGTCAACACAATCTATGCCAGAAAGTTCATCAACCCTGTTTATCCATAAGCAACTAATGTAAACAGATTGATGTTTTATTAATGTTGGAGAGATCTTTGGTATCGAGCTGTGCCGGATTACCAAATAGACAGGGTAGGCACCTGCCTACGGTCCCCACTCCTTTTAGGGGCCCCGCGACAACGGATCATAACAATCTTGAACTGACCTGGGCGTATTAGGAGATAATTTGCGAGAGGGGCCTCGAGATTTCTACTGCATAAGGGCCTTCAGAGGGTTTAATCCAACACTGGTATCGAGTCCGTCAAGCTAACCACTGAGCTACCGAGGATGATCTGAAATGTCCGGTTAAATGAGACTACCATTGGTGCATAACAGTAGCGTACTAACTGGGAAGTGGGTTTGTTAGTAATTGCCCCTGTCGCCTAAAATTTTGAGGGCGCCAAAATCCCTTTTCGGACATCATCGTATCCCCGGGCACCATTTACCCGTGTACGCCTCTAAACAATCAATACACCTTGGTGATAAATGAGCAAGTCGTTTTTACTTTCCAGTGTAGAAAGACCACGGGATGTGGCAGAAACTCGGCAGGGAATTGGGAATTTTACGGGGATAATACCTTTTCTTATTTAAAATGCATACTGGATTAGGAAAAGAAATATGATTTGATTGTTTATGATGGTATACGTTTTCACAGTGTCTATCTTTGACGTTATATATATATATATATATATATATATATATATATATATATATATATATATATATATATATTCATGCGTTGAAATAAATGATTGAAACATAACTTGTTCTGTTTTCTAGAACATCCGAGAAATACTCAACTGTTTGTTTCTTTTCGATAAATGTTCGCTATATTCGAGGCATAAACTGAACCAAGCTATTTTACGACCTGAATCGGTACAAATAATGGATCGTCTTTTGCTCGGTATTAGTATAATTAACAGAATGAAAATCATACCAGAGACCGTTCTATAAATGTTAAAGTGATTTTTGTTACAAGTCCTGTACACTCTAGGTTTTATTAATAACACATAATCATTTGTGCCTTATTTGACATGTAATATGAGGCATTTTGTTATAGTTAACACATTAGATATTTCATAAATGTCAAGTACAAGAAATTAAGTGCTTCGTTAATGTACAAGACGAGTAAAAACAGGTGCTTCTCTAGGTGAGGAGACGATGAAATGAAAGGCCACAGGTGTTACATTGCGCTCTGTAGTCGTTTTAATGAACAAATATTGTTATAGATGAGAAGGCCAAATGTGGGCAGGATATCTTCAACGGACCTCATGAATGACGAGATTAAATCATTATTTATTATTAGCTTTTATTGATACAATGAGATACTAACTAGTCATATGCGATATCCCTAATGATTTATTTTGTAAAAAAAAACCGTTGGAGAAAATCTCGCAAGATGAAGTTAAAGAGAATTTTGTGAATGTTCTACACAAATGTAGTTAAAAAAACCTTTATACGTGCTCAGAAATTATTAATCAATATTTTAAAAAAAACACAACACTTTCGAAATATCCTACCTTGAGTGAACTCTATCGGTTTATTAAAGGGGGAAAAAACACTATACGAGAGTCTTGCAAAAATCATTGTGATATTAATTAGCGTGAGGAAAGGTTACAATGAAGGAAGACATGACGGTATTTAAATGCTTTATTTTGACAAAATTTGTCACATTCGGTATCTCACCAGCCTTGTTTAAGCTATATAAACATTCGCTCAAATCGTATACAATGCCTTCTTGATGCCCGCATAAGTAAATTTTGTTTTGAACATAAAAAGAATGTAATCCCTGGTTCCGAAAGACGAAGGAGCAATATTGTGATGCTTTCGATGTACTTTTGCGACCTACCATTTCCGTTTTAGGTGCTGTGGGACCTGGCTCGGATTAAAAGAAAACAAACTTGCTCTCAAATAGCTTGATAAGATGATCTTAATCTGATTTATACAAAGAAAACTTTTTATATTTGCAATGCCCCAAGCCTCTTTAAAAATTGAAATTGTTTGGCCTTTCTTAACTGTTATTCCATCTCGCTTGTTAAGGCTGCTTAATATATGCACGAATGGATTTTACAATGGAATGAAATGGAATACAATCCAGAGATGGAGAAAACAATACGCTGAAGAAAACAAATAAAGGGGATGGGGTGCTATATACAATTGTTATATGTGGCCTTCAAAACACTAAAATGATGCATGCCTGGCGAACAAGTCTGGGAAAGTATATCAGAGCCACCCTACATGAGCATTGTTTTAAATCCTAGCAGATTTTATTTATACCTTATCATCCTTTGACATCACTGCATTAACTTCAGGTTACCATTTCTGATCGTTTGCTGCTCAAATTTAGTAACAATGACAGGGTACTTTTGTTGAAGACATACTTTACCAATTTATTAATAAGTCGAGCAGCAAAGTATTGTAGTTTTCTGGCGTCTGACCCAACTGCAAACAACATAGGCCATAATAGGTCGTCGCATAATCCACCAGCAGATATGGGTCTATGCAGATTGTTAGGAGTAGAGAGTAGAACAACGTTGACCCTGATCTGCCGGAGCATTATGTAGTGGCAGATTAGGATATATGTTGTTTGATGTTGGACTGCACTTATAAACGAGTACAACATTATATATTGTATTTCTGTCTCGACCACGTTTTAATCGAGGTAGAACACCTTTGTCATAGTCTGCAGATTACATTTACATCGGTCTCTGTTATTTGTTCAAGCTCAAATTTGGAAAAAAATATATTGTGCATGGCATTTAAGATATATAGCCGCAGATTTAAAATGCACCGTCATATCCTGGCTTTTATAATCATATTTTCACTACATGGAAATGTACATTGGACGTAAGGGATAGACAATTTAATTTCCCTGAAAATTGGGAAACTTAAGATGTTTTAGAAACAAAATTTCCTCATCCCAAATAGCTCTTTAACACAAAAATAACCCCCACGTGTTCGTTCATTACTTTGAAGACATTACAGTTAAAAACAAAAACAACTCAAAAAGCTTCACTACAGCGAACGTTAATGTACTGCAGACAAGCAATGCATTTTGCAATTAAATTGTGGTCACCCTAGCCGTTGACAAAATTCCACGTGCTTAATGTAGCTCGATATCATCCATTTCAAAGAATAGCTGGAATTCGTTGCCTATCTTTAAAAGGACTTGCCTTAATTTCGGAGGTTGGGGAGGATGTCTGTTGACATATGAAACTGAATTAAGGGAAGGAGTCCTTTTACATCTTGAGAGACAGTCAGATGTGCAGATACAATATGAAACCTATATATCGTTTAGGAGCAGTGAGAAGGACCGTCGATCGCCAGGTCATGCAGATTGCGACTGACGTTTTGTAAATCGCCAGACGATGTATTACAGTTTAAAAAAATTCTCCCTTACATCATACCACTGTTTCACAAAATATTAATTTTAAAACTACATTGTGCATATTCATTAGACTGGCAGACAGAAAAAAATATATTTTTCATGATGCAGTGGGAAACGAAAGTAAATACGTGAAGTGTCATATACTTGACAATAACATGTTTTGAACAGGTGTACTCCATAATTATTCAAAGCTTTCGCAATATAAGGGTGTGGTCTCTGGTAGGATAAAATTAAATTTAAAATAACATCACGTGTCACTTTGAATAGCAGAATTTTGTTTTATTTACGGCATCACTTACTCGAAATTGTGTATTTATTGCTATATCTAAACATGTAGTTTGATGGACGTGCCAAGCTGCTTTATTCAATGACTTAAGCTTCCGTGATCTCACTTTTATGGGAGTCATATAAGATATTGTACAGATTCTTCATAAAAGTTATAAGTATTGGTTAACAAAAACAATAGCAAACATTTGCTAAATTTTTTTAAAAAACCGCTGAGGAAAATTTCAAGACCAGTAAGGTTTCTAAAATGCAGTTTTGAAAATATTCTCACATTTCTATGGTGCGAAATTAATCTTTCAACAACAAGCACGAAAGCAAGGAGAAAAAGCTACAGGGGAAACTTTGGAGCTGGAAAGGAGAAAAGAAAAAAGCCTTTATTTTCAACAAAAACATCATGACTTCTTGTATAGTTTTGATACTGAATTTTTTTTATTTTGTTTATCTTATTTATACACGCAAAAACTGTCTGAATTAGTTAAGTTAGTAAATTATTTAAAAAAGATCCTGAGCAAATAGTAAAAAAAACCATTGCATCATACATGGATTTATTGAACTTAAGCAAAACAAAAATACTTTTTATATCTCATGCAAACACGATTCAGCTGAGACATAACACAATAAAGAGGCATCGCAGTACATAAACACCTAAATACAAATATGAATACAACTAATTTTGGGCGGTATATCTCCCAGTAGTTGTCGTTTATACTAATCTCTCTCTCTCTCTCTCTCTCTCTCTCTCTCTCTCTCTCTCTCTCTCTCTCTCTCTCTCTCTCTCTCTCTCTCTCTCTCTCTCTCTCTCTCTCTCTCTCCATTTTAATTGGATGTATTCAAGACTCGAACTGTTAGGTTTGAATTTTTATGTATATTTATCTAATCTTTGATTGATTTACGTATGTGTGTGATGTTTAAGTTAAAATTTAAAATATGATTGTTATAGCTATCGGTTTAATATATTGCTTTGAGTAGCAATGCACCATTCTTTAAATCTGACATCATACACTTTTGCATGATACAAGTTTACATTAAAAATGACTGATTAATATTAAAGATTTTTAATTTCATTAACATTAAATCCCTTCTACCCTTCCTCATCTGAATGATTAATTTCAACCCATAACAATGACATTTTTAAAGCCCAGACCTTATGAAGGTATGAAATTGCGTCATTAGAAAAAAAATCAATTTATGCGTATGTGTGTGTGTGTGTATGTGTATATATATATATATATATATATATATATATATATATATATATATATATATATATATATATATATATATATATATATATATATATAAGATCTTCATATATGTGCCTGGGGTTCATAATTGAAAATTAACAGTTTTTTGTTGTTTTTTTTTTAAAAAAAACCTCATTCATTAATGCTAAACGTTTAATTTTTTGACATGCCAACATCAGACGCTGTAGTTAGGATGCACTTCAAACATTTTAAATATAATATAGTAAAACCCCGACAGTGATAGTCCCTTACTAGGAACGTAATTGTTCAATACTTTTTGTGTTCAGAAACTTTTGCCTTTCTACTTCTTCATTTCTTAAATTGTAAGTATATATGTATGTTCATAAACAAATTAAATTATGAAAACTTTAAAAGATTTTTCATTTACGCGTTGTTTGTTTGTGTTATTTTTCTGAGTAAGTATTACACGTAGTGGCGGATCGTTCAAATTTTTGTTAGGAGGGCAGAGAACAGTTGTTGATGTTGTGTGCGGGAGGATAGTCTATCGAATCTGGATATTTCTTTATTAAATTCACCTTATGATATTATTTACATTTTTAAAACTAATATAATGATTATACTATCTTCTTTTATTATGAGCGAGAATATTTTTCAACAAAACTAAAGTCCGGACGTTTTCTTTCTTCCAAAAATCTTAGCTGTCTTAAATAATCAATCTCTAATAGGTATTCGTTCTTTAAACTCAACGACCAATCAGAACCGTATAACTTGAATTCCTCCTTTCTTACGGCATTGTTTAACTGATAAATTAGACCATTCCAACCGGCCCAAGTACTGAAGTTTATTTCAGTCAATCAATCTTCGTAATCAATGGTGCCTTAATTACGGAGCACTATTCGCGACTATGCATGTTAAGCTATCGCGACTATGCATGTTAAGCTATCTCACCCTCCAGCAATTTGAGTGAAGGAATGCATATCGTTCCGACTTGAAGATAACACGTGAGACGTGTTAGTTGAGCACAGGTGGGCTCTAGACACTCTGGCGTCGCGGATTTACAGTTCGCACTGAATGTAAACAGAGCAGATTTGCTGCCCGGCTTACGGCTGTGTTTTTCATTGGTGTTTTTGCTGTATGTAACAATGCCTTATCAATCAAGACGGGTTCAGTTTTATTACTTGAAGACTTTGACCCGAAGTGGGGCAACTTCCAATGGATTTAATTACACACACCTGTCTGGTAAAGTCGCTATAGAGTTTTTAAGAAGTGGATTTTAAAGGTTTTGGCAAAGTTTACGCATTAAAGTTAAGAACATACGCTATAAGTAAGTTGTTATATGTATATCATGCAAGTTCGTCTATGAATCAATTTATATAAATACGTTTAAAAACAAACAAGAAAACAAGTTAGAAAATCCTTTTAATTATTTATGTTGTAAAGAAGATGAATGTAAATAAATGCCATTAACGATCCTATTTTGGTTTTACACAAAACATAACCCACCTTTTAGTGTAGTTGGTTTATTCCTGTTTAAAAATCAATCCACGCCGTTATACGCGCTTTTGCAATTCTGTCTTCTTCGGTGTTGTATTTTTGACGGTGATAATGATTATCTATCTTTAAAAATATAAAACTAACAGAATATTAACATTAAGTTAATGTTAAATATTCCATACATGATATAACATGCTGGGACATGCACATACATAAGACAAAATACCGAAAGAAGAGAGACATACGTATGCACATGCCGAAACAAATTTGCCATTTCCCTCCACAAACGGGTCACGTAAACAGGTGCGGTTTCATTAGAGTCCATGCCCATCAGTCTGCCATTAAGAACATACCATTGCAAGTGTAAATAGACAATCGATGGTGAAAAACAATCTCCTTTATCTCTTCTCAGTATCTTCCTAATTTATGATCAATTTATCGTCGACAGGTGTTTCATGGCCGAAAAATAACCGGGTAGTGCCCGTCATAAATTGCATAGTATGAACGTTTCCACGTGAATTTCATATTTTAGCTGTAGAGGCCGTCTTAAATGTTAAAAGCGAACTTGATATTGTTGTATAGAATCGAAATTTGAGAAATTCATGTTTTTTTGTCATGTAAACTTTGAAATGTGTTTGTCATTAGCATACACCTGAATGGAAAGTGCATGTTTATGCATAATATGTATACGATATGATTTATTCTAAGCCCCCCCTCCCGCTCCGTTCATCTGTATTTGCCCGGGGTCTCGTGTGACCCAGTGGTCTAATTAAGGCACTCGCCTTACGTATCACTCATGTACATTTCTCCTCTGTCCCTTAGAGATCAAATTTGGCTCGACCAATGGGATAGAGGAGAAAACTTGCCTTAACATCCCGTGGGAAGGTCGTTCTTCACGTAGCCTTTATGGGTTCTGCCTTTGGGAATATACGCACAGTCATGTATAGCCTATCATGTACTGAAAAACGGAACTAAAGCCAACAACAACAACAACAACAACAACAACAACAACAACGTATTTGCCCGTAACATGACATTTCATACTCAGTTTTCTCAATCTGACCATTTGTTTCCTTTCATTTTTCTTTATTTCATAGAAATGAACTATTTCAGTTTAGTTTTTGAACAATTTTTTAGTTTTGATTATGTTACACAAAAACCTGCATTTAGTTCAACTTAATTTATAAAGTTCTCTTTGGTCAAATTTTATCGGACAAATAGACCAAGAAGTATAAAAACCATAAACACATGCATCAGGTTTTCGAGCGACCATTTAATTTTTGTGGATCGAGACGGGATTATGATTGGGGCAGAGCGACAACGGAGATTTTCTTTCCTACATATATTCTTGTTTACCTTTGATCACAAGAAAATTTTTCTCAAATGATGAATAAATTAAGGTATCTTTCCTACAAATCAGATTTTGTTTTCAAACAATGTGTGTGTCGCAGAGTTGAGGTTGGCGAAACTATTTGTTTTACAAAATAATTAAATTTAATGGCCTAATAGATGACCTATCTACTTTGGGATCAAGCCGGGGCTGAGATTTTATTTTTGACCAGGACGTTGTTATTGGTTGTTTTTTTTGGGGGGGGGGGAGGGGAGATAGGAGGGTATTTCTTTGATCACATTTTTAAAGGAGCTTTCTCAAGGAAATCCGGCAACCCTTCCCTCGTTAAAAATCTGATTTAATGTTCAGTCTTAAAATTTACAAAAATGAACAACTTTTGAGAAGATAAAAAAGGTTATAATAACAGTAAAAGGAATTTCTTTAAATAGGCGACTCGAGGGTGTGAGTACATTACCTTTACTTTGCTAAATAGAAGTTTTATGTCAGTTACCACTCATACCTACAAGCTTTGTGAGGTACTTGCCTTCGTTACATTAAGGTGAAGCTGACTGCGATGAAAATGTCAGGTGCAGAAAACAAAACACAAAAGCTTCAGCCTGTACCCCCTTGATCTCCCTTCTCCCTCGTGCCGCCACTGTCATTTACACATGCAAAGTATTATTGTACAACAGAAATGTGTTGACTGAATAATACTAATACTAATACTATACTAATAATAATAATAATAATAATAATAATAATAATAATAATAATAATAATAATAATAATAATAATAATAATAATAAATATCTTTCTTATTCAAGTCAGTGGCGAATAAAAATTTGAAGAGATTTTGCGTCACACAATAAGAGAGACAGATTATGTACGAGCCAACTAGTATGCCATTTAAGCGAATATGCATTCGTATGATCTAGCCTTTTATATATTCAATTCTTATATTTTTCGGCCACTTAAAATTTGAAAAGTCTGCGAAATATTTCTAGCGCTTTTCGCACGAAATCAATTTATCTCCAGACTCGTGATTATAAAGGCGAAATATACGCCGTTGTATGAAGTGATTGAAGTCATTAAGGAAATCCCACGGATATAAATACCTACGATTCGCACCATGTGTAGATATTAAGTACGTATATTTTTGAAGTGCAATTCAACTCGTAACGACACTGTCGCCAGTCTGTCGGGAGAACACCTGAGGCCCGCAAAAAGCAAGCACAGCTGTGGCGAGCGGTTTATCAATTATACTGCCAATAGAAAATAAAGGCTCCTGAAGATTTTCCCATGCAAACCAGTCTTTTTCAGATTCTTAAGTGCATGAAAATAAAATACATTTGTCTTATCTTTGTCTGTTTGATATCAACCAGCAAATGAGCGTTTTTCCCCTGAGTTGAAGTATCTGTTGAATTTTGCAACAAAACACTGAAACAATCGTTTTAGAACTGGATAATAGGGATGACCCCGTTTTGTTCGGTGCAAAATCCTCAAGTTCTAAAACTTATTTAGTTTCATTTGTGTTTGTTGTTTTGGTTGTTTTGTTTTGAGTTTTTTTTGTTGTTTTAATCGATGGCAAGAGAGATTTTTAACAATATCTGGCTGTTTCCGTTCATGATATCCCTACAAAATCTAAAAGGGACCATTATAGTTGTTGCACGTGTCCCCGCCCCTCCCGTTATAGGAAAGCACGTGTCTGCACCCCCCCCCCCTTAAATTTAAATGAATGACGAATGTCTGAAGTATTGCTCTACGGATTTTTTGGATAATTGATTGACCATTTTATAAGAGAAGAGGGGCTGAGGGGATTATAGCCTTCAAATAGGTTGAAAAATATTGTTGCTCCGATTTATAGAAAAAAAAAACAAAACAAAAAAACAAACCATTTATATTCATTATATTAGTTAAAAGATTTAAATGTCCAGGCTAAACAAGATTCGAAAAAAAAATCCGTATGTCTGTTATAAAAGTGTACACATCGAACATAAATGTTGAACAGATCAAATGTTTACCACAAAGAACAGGAGAACTAAAATTTTGTTAACAAACTTTTCCTAAGAAATCCGAGAATATGTCACTTGTACCACAAGCTTACAACATCAAGTTGACGACCAATAGACCAATATGACGTATATTTTTTTTATTTTTTTTATTTTTTTTAAACCTGAAGCAATCAACATAAGAAAAGAATAAGGATCTCACATTAGTGGTCATTTCAGACAAAACTAATGAAACAATTAAAAGAAGCTTTATCTTTTAAGCAGTTGGCGAACTTTATACATTAATTTAAAATGAACACAAATATACAATTCATTTAATCATGCGATAACAGTGGGAATGACTTTAAATTTTCTTCGGATGAATGAGGTCATTTGTGGCGTCAAGCCTTGATATTTCACTAGTTAAATGTATATTATCACATAGTCAGTACATTTTGCCTACAGTGTGTGCAGTTTAGTGTTTTTGATATCATACATGTGAACATAAGCAGCAGGGAGGGTAAACCCTACAAAATTTTGTTCGAATCTTTATCGAAATAAAAAGGTTCATGCAGAGGCTGAAAAAAATACGTCAACAACGCTAAACCAAAGTCTCTAACTTCTCTATTTCCATACGGTTAAGTACTGAGGTTAGCTCATTTTTGTTATATTATTGTTGACGTATTTTTTTTTTAATGATTTTGTCAGGTGATTTTGTTTATGTGATTCTGATTGGTCCAAATAAGCCCATGTAATTATTGAGCAGTATTCTCTTTACTGATTGGCTGCGATCGTGGGAAAACGTTTTTACCTCCGCCTTTTGGAATGATTTGTTTTCATCGAAATTTTTGGCCGCTACTTTTTTAATCGACTCGCGAAATGGAATTGGAGGAAAAATGGTATCGTTTGTTTAAATATTGCCAATTTATCCCCACAGGGGTTCCTTATGTCATGTATAACATGAAAACTGGCAACGTCCCCGAGACAAGAACAAAAACAAACAAGTAAAACTACCGGTGTTGCTTTGATGATAAAGAAGGTGAGGATGAGGATGCATGGGCGGTATATCTGTAGCATGGAAGAATGTAGACATTAACCGGTCTCTTCGACTGACAGAACTTATCTAACCACAGCATATTTACGAGGTAAATAGGGTATGCAAGTCCGACTCAGAGAGTTATTTTCGTCTTCTGCATCAGTACAATCTAATGTTCCAAATCAAATACTGCAAATTTCAGGTCACAAATACAATACAGTAGGTATGTGTATTTCTGCATCCAGTAATCTTTTGGCACAAATTATTAAACAATATTATGTTTAGTTCTCGAATTTCAACGTAAGCACTGGCACTGTGTTGTGTTTGCAAACCTCAAACCGGTACTGTGCACCGTATCAAACAATCACACGCACTGGACATTTTGTGCAGACAAATGTTTTGTCTTTTGTAAAATGTTCTATTTTTTTGGACGGACGCTTATTTATTTTTTTTTATTTATAGTTATTAAAATGTATAATATTCTGTTACTATTTCTTCTTTGTTTGGGACTATTTTTTACGCACAACAAATGAATGATACAGCGTTTGTTAGAATGAATGAAATTATTCCTTCTTCTTTCTATCGAAATTATTTTTACTGAAATAAAACTATGTGATAAAAGACTCTAAAATGGGTAATGATTTAATATTAAATTTAAGAAGGCTCGCAAAAGCTGGACATTATTCAACTCGTTTCATAAATTTAATATTATATCGATACCCATTTGTGATCCTCTATATTCGAAATGAGTTAAAATGAAGTGATAATCGATGACATCGTGTGATAATAAATAATAATAATAGATCAGGGCTCACTGATAATATGATGTGATAACAGAGAAATGATAGATCAGTGCTAATTTGAAATGAAATCTATGACATATTTAAGACAGATTGAAGAAGGAAGTGATTCAACAACGTAAGTGATTTAACTACGCAAGAATGAAAGTTTATGTGTATGCAACGAGAAGTGTGTGAGCGTGTGATATGAACTTTTAACTTAGCTGTAAAATGTTTTCAGTCATATTCCTATGATGTCTGCAGTGTGACAGTTTATAACGAATTCCAGCAATGGGGCATCATGCCGCAGACATGTAGCATCACGTCCCACCCAGCTACCTATTCTGACTGGAGGCCAACCTGTCCTAACATTAACCTCGTAATGCTGAACGCCAACTGAGGCAGCTGCTAGTACCAATGAAGAAAAGACGATTTTCTTGAAAAATTATTCATTTCCAGATGGTGTAGTCAGAAATTGAATCAAGTGCTGCTAAGGTTACATGTTTCCACGCCTAGTTTTACTGATTTTCCTCTTGTCTTTATTCTAACCTGACGTTAGTGTGCTACTAAAAGGGACGTTCTCTGCTGAAACGGGATTTTTCAATTAAAATTCTTATTTTACACTAGTTAAAAATAAAAAATAGAACTAACAACGCTGACTACAACAGTTTTTGCAATTCCATATCTTAAGAGATAGCATTGTATCACAAATTTTCCTCTGATTAGCTGATTTTTATATTCATTCAAGTTGAATAATATATTTATTAGTTTATATTTTAAAAAAAAAAAATTCCAGGAGCCCATGTCCAAAATATGCGTTGTTTGCTGACAATGACGCTAGCCCAGTCAATATAAAACATGCATTCCAAATATTTTTTCTACAAAGTTCATACCTTTTTCGTACAAAATTATGTCACTTTTTTAACAAGATGATAGAAAAATTATCAATCTGCACGCATGTTTACAACTTACCTATTCGCTGTGTCAAAAATGGACATAAATTGAACATCAATCTTTGCTCGTCTAAAACATTCTAATTTTTATCTGCAGTCATTGCATTGGATATTAATTGAGTTTTCTCCGTCTTAAAATATTTTATATCCTTTAATCACTTGACACTAAAAATATAAAATAATAAAACAAGACTTTCTATACATAAGGATCTTAGTCTACCACAGACGGTAAATTAAAATAATCTTAGAACAAATTAAACATTCACATACAGCATTACTCTTGAGTTGGGAATTCACGGATGCCATGAAGCAGCACCATGTCCTTAATAGATTTGCTTCAATTTATGTACTTTTCAAATACTGTAATTTTTATTGCATAAGAACTCAGGATAGGGTTTCCTTGTACGAGATATTCACGTATCGTATTTTAGCGTCCATTGCGAATAAAGAAATACAAGATATTTGTGTATCGTATTTTAGCGTCCATTGCGAATAAAGAAACACATTAGCCACCCATTACTGTACTGCATTATAGGCAACGTCTCTATTTTTTTTCATTAAATATGTAACAACAGAACGATACAGAATAAAGTCGACGGTCCACCTGTGTTGCATTCTTCGAAATGGGACTGTACTCATTGCCCTCAGATGCCATGTTGTAGTCAGCTTTACACGTGCAGCTGTATCGAGGTATTTGGCTGCAGTAAACTCACACTAAAGATCAATCAGTACTTTGCAGTGCTTTAAAACTTATTTGTAGACCACGTTATGTTTGTTTTATTTCGATTGTTTGGGGGGAAGAAACAAATATTTACAGGACTTGGCCAGGGTCTCACAGTAAAGTTGCGTTGAATGTCTTGCCTTACCCTCATTGGTAGTGAATGGAGACATTACACGGACAATGGGGGACTTAATCTTAGAAAGGGGTATATCCACTATAAGTCTGTTCGATATGGGTTGTTACCGCCCCTGAAAATAGGGACCCCTGAAGAGCTCTTCAGTGAATTGAAAACAGAACCATAAGCGATAACTTAACAATATCTATTTCCGGTGAGCAATAACCCCTTACGAATGCATCAATTTGAGTGCTTTAAGTGTGATTGCGTGTTTATGTAATTCATAGACTGAATTTATATTATTTTCATTAAAATTCAGCCCATCACACATAAATCCTCCTATTTAAGACATCGTCGTCGTCGTCGTTATTATTATTATTATTATTATTATTATTATTATTATTATTATTATTATTATTATTATTTTTATTATTATTATTATCATTATTATCATTATTATTATTATTATTATTATTATTATTATTATTATTATTATTATTACAAATCCGCCATACACATATTCGTTTTTTTTTCTTGGCAATCCTAGTTATGTAATTAGTAGTTTTTGTTTATAAAATATATTTTGCGTAGGTGAAGATGATTATGAATTAGATTTGTCTGGATTTGACACATTAAAAAAACCCAACACATTTTCATTTCTGTTTGATATGTAATAAGAATGTGCTTTTTAAAAATATCAAATGAATGTTTAACTTAGATTATTAATGTTAAAACTGTTTCACTTGTGAATGAATAAGTCATCTTATATACCTTTAGATACTTACATGGCTAAAAAAAAACCCCAGACATTAAAGTTTTCATGTTTTGTTTTCCGTCAAAATCCATTCCCTAGATTTACAGCACGTCACGTTAGTGGACATTGGCAACAATCTTGCAAGTGGCTGAACCCAATCAGTCCAAACATGGACGACAGGGGACAAAAACATATAACGTTAGACATTCATGGGATAGTTCAGGTTGAAAAGCATCGACGATAGGATGTAGACGATTCTACGTTAGTCCACATCTTGTAACGTGAACAGATCAGGGGAATGAAGTGAATCTCTGTTATTTATAGTGGAAAAGCGAATCGAAACGATTAAGTTTTTTTTTCATCAATCCTAACACGCGTTACAAAATTCAGCCACGGTGTGGAGTCTCTTCCAGTCCAAAGAGATCTGCCAATGACGTCACATTCCCTTTATAGATGCGCTAGCGTCTCTTGCGCAGTGAATCAATGCAGCAGAGAACAGGACGGAAACAAAGGAGACGATGAATTGGGGTGCACCGGCCGTGAAAACTAGGAGTGATGGCGTAGCAGAGGCTATCACAGCAAACTTGAGCCTACTTCCAGAAGAGACAGATTTTAATTGGGATTTAGTTGATTTTCTGTCTTCTTTGAAAGTATTTATTACGGTTTCAGCACCTTTGCCACCTTCTCCTTCTTTATCGTACGTCGACGATTTTAAACAGAGACAGCAAGAACAATTTGAAATTTTTTTTACAACAGCAGAAAGAAGGAAAACAAAATTTTCTCCTTTAACAGCAACAGCGAGAAGAAGAGGCAAGAAGAAAATGACAAGACGAATAAGAACAGAAGAAATAATGTCTAGGAGAAAAGGAAGACGTCGAAAGACAAACAGTGACGGTACTCTTAGATACTTTGGCAGAGTTAAAGAGTCTGAAACAAATGTATCAGTCTTCTTTATTACGACCCAAGAGAAAAAGACCTTTCCGAGTCAAACATCCCAACCCTGTTCACACATCTACAATGATAATAGTTATCATGACTTTTGTCTTTTTGGACACCTGTCTTGCTTTTTTGACGTTGTCGACATTTTGAAGACCAATGCTCTTTCTTCTGATAGATATCAGCAAGTATCTGGACTTTTATCTCGAAAGGAGGGGAGTAGTCCGTCGGCTTCTCTGAAGAAAACCTTCGTATGACACATAGCAAAGCTCTTTTCGGAAGTTCGATCTCTGCTGGCTCTTCCATTTTTCTGGTCGGTTTGAGAGTAAAATGAATATTTGGAGGGAAGACACTGGTCTTAATTAATATATTGGGGATGCTTCAAAATGTTGTCATTTGACTTTGTGCGCTTAAGACAAAACGATTGCATTGTTTCGTGGAGAATGGACAATAAAGTAAGATGTAGAAATGCGACCTATAGCCTCGCACAGTAGCTGAAGTCTTGGCTCAAATTCATGCCAGCAATTTTGAAGATGACACGAGTGAGCCAGAATCCAGACCTAGAGAGTCTATACCAAACCTAAGTTCACCAGTACTAACCCCTGAAAAGTACTGCCCTATTCAAGCGACGGATAAATGCTTCTCTAGAAAATTAAGAATCACGGCCTACACGTACAACTGAAATTTAAAAATTTCCAAGTCCGACGTACCTTTGGAAAATGCAAAATCACTGATGTGTGGGATTTTTTGTTAACCACACTGAAACAGCAATGTCAAGCTTGACACTTTCCATTTATCACAGCAGTCTGAAGTCCTCAGTTTGGACCTGAGTTTAGCAGGCTATCAGAATTGACACCTTCCAAATACATCTACAAGGTTCAACACGTGAAGCAGTCCAATGACACGTTTACATCACCAATGGAAAAGCGACACTGTACATTGCCCACGTTTCTCTTCCCAAAGGGACCAGACGCAAAAAGTTGTTATTGGTGGACGACGATCGCAGCATTAAGTGCATCCTCTTTCACGTTAGCAACCCTAAAGACAAAATGTGTTTAGCCAGGGCCATCGTAGTTGGACGAATGTATTCCGACATCATCAGCACGGCATAATGGATAAAAACCAGGGAGTCCATTCGAAAATCGAACCATACCAAACAACAAAGAGAAGCAAAACTCCTGTTACAGCAACTGGGGCTGTCCAAAGGCATACCTTGTGGTAATCATGAAATGCAAAAATTGCAAGACATCTTAACTCCTTAATATATGTTGATGGTGCACCCTTAAGAACTGTGCGGCCCTCTGTTGTTTCTAAGCAACGATTTCAAAGACGGAAAATACATTCACGTCTATCATCACGATTGACATTTCGATATCATTACCAATATCACCAGATTCCAGGGATCCAGTTATTATTGTGAGAAATGTGACTATGGGTAAAACAATCGAGAGCAACACAAGCATTTGGGATCGAAATGTGAGGGATGTTTAGCTTTTAATCCCTGTCTTGATGGAGGACAACAACAGCTGCATTGCCCAATTTTTAAGCGTATGTTTTCAACCCATCCTGTTACCAACAATATTTGAAGACGCAAGGTTCACACCGGAAAAGTGCTTGTCAACTCCTGAGATAGTGCCCTACTTGTGGACACTGTATACGTACCAGTCTTGCCAAGGCTCACGTATGTCGAGTAAAGAAGTGATGTCACATTTGTCGCCAAATCGTGGACTTGGAACACGAATACTACATTCAAAAATACCATTCCAAATATGAAGAATATCCTTCCTGGTGCCACACTGCCAAACAACAAAAGAAATTCAAAGAGAAATTCTTGGAACAGGAACGTATAACTTTAGAGCACACGAATGAAGGCGATCGTTTGCCAAAGTGATGTTAAATTGCTTGAGGGGCAAAATGGTACAACGAATGTATTAACCCACACCTTAGTATTTGTCTGATCCTTTTCGCTACTTCCAGATGATTCAAGACAAAATCAAAACTATCATACACGTGGATGTTCTTCGTAAAAAATTGATCTTGGTCAATTACGACAAAGAACTGGATTTAATAGAAACCGACGAATTTGGAAATGTCATCGCTGGCGCCTAATTAATACCCCATGCTTGAATAAAATTGTACGAAGCTTTCGAACTGTTAGGAGATCATGTGCTGTATTTTGACACAGACAGCTGCATCTACTACATTCGCCTAAGTCAACGTCACCTTGTCATAGAGAGAGACCTTTTAGGAGCCTGTACAGACGAGCAACCCAACGACAAGATTCTAAGTTTTGCTAGTGGCGGTCTCAAAATTTTACGGCAACGAATACCAGGACGAACAAGGAAAAGTGCACACGGAATGTAAAGTGAAAGAATTGATTCTCAGTTATTGCACTAGTCCAGTGGTGAACTTTGGGGCATTTAAAGGAGCATTGCAGTCTGGTGAGGATCAAGATTTTAAAATGATCACCTACCACCCTCACAATATTGTACCTTTAAACACACACGAAATAGTCAGTCATAACTTGGAGAAAGATCATCACATCACGTACAAGAAGATAATGCGACTTCCCAATCACTTCACTTTACG
This sequence comes from Potamilus streckersoni, assembly GCA_016746295.1. Lineage (NCBI taxonomy): Eukaryota > Metazoa > Mollusca > Bivalvia > Unionida > Unionidae > Potamilus > Potamilus streckersoni. The sequence continues at coordinate 916,538 of JAEAOA010002177.1, read as the reverse complement.
ATACGGACACACTAGTATAAAAATGGTTCCATGACCATTGCCACCAACAACAAGGATGACCTCGACTCAGCAAGAATCGATCGAAGGACCCACTGAGAACTCTAAGTTCATACAATACAAATATCATGTCCTCTTGCCTGGCTATTGTGATTGTGCCAGTCGATTTGAAACGTTTCAAAAATGGGTTAAAGATAGTTAAGGATTACCTACTTCTAATGTTTTAGTTCGAACATGATTTGTCTACTTGGGGCCTGAGACTGGAACGGGATACAAATTACAGTCTTTCAGTTATGGTCTGAGGTTGCACATGGATCGATGTATATATAAACCTTTCCTGGAATATGCTCTCTCTATGGTATCCGCACTGTCCTTACCTTTCTATGGCATTTTCTCCCGTGACACAACGGTACAGGTGTGACGGTACCTTGGATAAGGCAGTATCGTTGTCCAGGAAGAAAAAAAGAAGACTTCCTAAACGAGGCATTTAAAGGAAAGATATACAAGCTTCGCTACGACTAGTATATAAAGGAAAAACGTCTATGACCGACAGTTCATTGTGACTATCATTGCCAAGCGATAAAGACGAATCCTAACAAACAGACACCATTCAAGTTAGGTGATTCAAGTAGTAGTAGGAGAAAGTAAGAATCCGAGCTCAACAACCCCTCTCCCCACCCCTCCAGACCTCCAAACAAATACAAAATACCTAGGTAACGAAATAGAACACCTGTTGCAATCAATAATTGCGCTAAGAATTCGAGCTCAACAACCCCTCTCCCCACCCCTCCAGACCTCCAAACAAATACAAAATACCTAGGTAACGTAATAGAACACCTGTTGCAATCAATAATTGCGTTAAGAATCCGAGCTCAACAACCCCTCTCCCCACCCCTCTAGACCTCCAAACAAATACAATAGAACACCTGTTGCAAAATACCTAGGTAACAGGTAAAATTTAATTACGTGATCTTCCAGAATAAGCAAAATGATATGTCAGACTCAATTTTCCAAATCATTACGATTTAGCAGAGCGTGGCGATTGTGGACTAAATTACGCATTAGAATTCCAGTAAGGTAAGTGGTATTATATAAAATTTTATGTTATATCATACTTCTTTTGATAATCTTTCTCATATTTGCTGATCCTCATGGGTATAATATCTGTTAACATGTTGTCAATAATACGAAATTCACGTATACTATATTTTACTCCTCTTAGGTAAGATCTTATTTGATTAAGGAGTTTCTTGTAAGTTATAATTGATGTTAAGCAGCCGTGCTTTTTATCGAAATTTTAGGTTCAACTTTTTTACAAGCTGCTGTAAGAGAAACACCAACACCGGATATGATTAACAAAAACGGGTTTAATGATATACCACTTGAAATTATGCCAGAACTAGTCATTAACAAGGGTAGATATGATATTACTCGAAGTATTTTGTTATAATATTTGTAACATTTTTTAACGCACCAAAGTTTTTTTATGATAATATTTGTAGTATTGTATTAGTGCGTCCACATCCTGTCCTGGAATATCTTTTGAAATATGATTGAAATCAACTATACTTTTTTTCATTATAATATTTGTTCACATAAACTCAGGCTTGATTAAGTAACTAGTTGAGGTGTTTCAGCCACAAATTCCAGACAATACCAATATGACGCAGCAGTTAATTTTTTGTCATCTGCTATTAGCATAAAAGTTTCTTCAACATCTTTGTTTAACACAATAGACACGGTTCCAGAGAAATTATCAGTCGAATGACGCCATGGAAATAAGGTAAATATATTAAACTTTGCACTGCTAAACACGGACAATCTATACACACCAGTGACCTCTGCAGTATGTTTGAGAGTGTTATTTTGCGGCGACCAAGTAGACATTCCAGAAGCAACAGTATAGACAATATTTTTAATCTGCTTGTGAGGAATTTTAATCATACTCGTTTTCTCAGCAATACTAGGAATTCCACTAATAATATCGTTGAGTTTTGTATTAATATTATCGAGTGTAATATCAACAGACGGCGGACTTCCAAAAAATTCGTTATTGGTTTTGTTTACGTTTCTGCGAAAATTTAAAAACGTGGTGATGTGATTAGTAAAATCAGTATTGAACCTTTTGATTTCATTGTTGATATCATCAACATATTTCTTTGTTACAGCATCAAAATCAAACTCTGGTGTTCTAAGGTTAGTAATGCTATTATTGTTCATGTTGAGAAACGCGTACATTATACTACCACGCACCGACACGTACTTTGATTCCTGATCATCAACATATTTCTTAGTAGCAGCGTTATTATCCTCAGTTGGATTTCCAAGGTATGTGATCTTGTTCTGGTTCATAACAATGTTCCCCGTAAATAAATCATCTGCTTTTCTAACATAATCGTTAACTGACCTACCCGAATCTTCTATCTTACCTTGATTGTTAAAAGTAACAATATTATTAGCAACTGCAGTAGGATTTCGTACAAGTACATCTGACAGTTGTACATTACTCGTCTTTAATCGTCCTTGTTTGTCCTGGAAAACTACAACTTCATTTGGATCTACACTTGCAACGTTTAACAAATTGTTGATTTCATTTTTGAGCTTATCAAGAGTCGCATACTTGGATAAGTCACCCTGGTAACCTTCTGTTAATAAATCTACTGCTAATGTTCCAAATTTTGTATAGTAGCTCATTATACATATCGTTATACACAAAATTGTTGGTTTAATATAACATAAAATTATACGATGGCGAAGATAATAAACTTTGACACCGAGCGATTGGTGAAGCATAAACATAACAATGAACTTCCAGACTGTCATTATCTTATTGTTGGGAGAACTGGATCTGGTAAAACAAATTTGTTATTAAATCTTTTACTCAATAATAACTTTAACTATGGTAAGGTGTATATTTACACCATCAACCCCCAACAAGACAAATACAAATTATTAAACGAGTATAATGATAAACTTCGTGATGAACTTGGCATTGGTGATGATATATTTTTGATAAAACAACCAGAAGAACTCGTTCCAGTGAACGAACTCGATTCGTCAGAGCATAAGATAATCGTCTTTGATGATATTCCGCTAAACAATGAGGAGATGAACAAGATTAGATCATATTTTTCACTATCACGTAATAAAAGATGTAATTCTGTTTATCTTGCCCAAGGTTTTTATAATGTTGATAGGTTTATTAGGCGAAATACGGGTTGTTTCATATTATTTCCCGGACTAGATAATGTGGATGTGAGAAATATTGCAAACGAACAATGTGGTGATGTTACAAAAGATAAATTTATCGAATTATATCATCGAGCAACTAAAGATCGATATAGTTTCTTTTTATTTGACAAGCTAGCGCGTGATCCAACCAAGATGTTTCGTTGTTGTATTAACACGTTTTTATAGGTAATTTTATATTATTTATAAAAATAATGGACGACCGTCAACAAAGAATCGAATTACTAAAGAAGTTTCTTGAAACACGAGCGGCTTTTAAGGAAAAAGTGCAGGAAGCTCGACGTGGGCAAGTTCGAGCAGAAGAAGAAACTACTAAACTCTTCAAACCTATTACCGAAGCAGTACTTGGCAAGCAACCAGAAATATCAACATTATTTCCGGAAGAACTAGCAAAAATAAAAGAAAAAGGTTTGTTAGGTTTACTAGGAGAAAGATCGAAAGAAGAAAATAAAAAAAATTGCAGAAGAACTTGTAAGAGACATTGTTGATCCTATTGCACGACAGGTTGAATTTGATAGATTAATAAACAACCCTCTTGCACTTCAGCAAGCTATAACAACAAAGGCTGTTAATCCCGACGAGTTAAGGAGGTTAATAGAAAAAGTGTCAGAACAAACTGAGAAATTAGCTGAGAAACAAAAAACGTTACAAGAAAGTATGATAAAAATAATGCCTCTTGAGGATACTATCATATTTTATAGAAAGAAAGCTAGGGTAGAAATAGACGATTCCGAGTATAACGAGTTTATGAAAAAATATGATATCACTAATATTAATAGTATTCGAGATTGGTCAAAAGAAAACTATGATAATTTGATGGAAAAATTAAGAGAAATTATAGAAAATGGTTTACGTGTTGATGAAGAAATTAAAGATCAAAAAGATAGAAAGAATTTTCTAGTATTATTTGATCAGATAAGAGAAGGAATTATTGCTGAGATTTTACATAAAACAGCAAAACAATACCGAAATAAACTAGGAGGTTATAGTAAAGGTTGGGATTTTAAAAGACTACTCAAACAATATGAAAACATGCGAGATAAAAAATTACCAGAGGAAAAGAATGGAGGTGGAGTTAAAGTTTTTACATCAAACGCAGACATAGTCGATCGGCTAATGCTGTTGATATTCTCTAAAGAAGCTGGTAATGAAAGTGTAGAGATTGATAACGAAATTATTGATATACTTGATCATCTAAGATCGAGTGGATTACTAACATCATCCGAGTATGAAATTTTACACCGCGATCTTATCTAAAATATTAGTATAATGCAAACAATATTATTGCTTGATTCATCACAAATAACAGGAAACAGCGCGAATTTTACAGTAAATTACAACCCACCAATAGAACTAGATCCTGCAAAACAGTATGAGATTGGATTAATTTCTTGTACTTGTTGGAACGCCATGCCGAATATTAAAACTGGGATTAATGATGAAATTTTAATCGTTAATGTTAAACAATCTCCAACATCACAAAAAGAGTTTATTGATATACAATACAAACTACAGATTCCACAAGGAGCTTATAACATTACTGATCTAAACAGAACAATAAAAGAGCTTCTAACAAAAGCTGGTGGGAATGCTGATAATTTCGAATTAGCGGCGAATTATAACACCTTACGAGCTAGGATAACAGTGAAAAGAAATATGAAAGTCCTCTTTGAAGAAAGAAGTTTTGGAAAGATGTTAGGTTTTACTAGAGTTTTATACTATACCACCGGTGAAGATAAATCTTTGACATTTGATGGAGAACTACCAGTAGATATCACAGAAGTAAATACAATACTCATCAATTGCTCTATCGCATCTGGATCTTATACGTCAAAAGGCAACCGCGGACAAACGATCTACAGTTTCTCACCAGAAGTCCCACCAGGTTCTCTCATGCAAATCAATCCGCGACAGATTATCTACTATCCAATAACACCTGAGAATCAAATTACAAGCATTACAATGCAACTCACAGACCAATCTGGACGACAAATAGACGTGAACAACGAGATAGTCACGTATTACTTACACCTACGCACTGCCTAGGCATGTGATTTTGTGTACATAATTTTATAAAATGAGACGAAGAAAAAAGTATAGAAGAAAAATAATAGGTGGGTTTTTTGGAAACATTTTTACAACAATTGCAGAGAATATACCAGGAATTGCTCGTAAAGTAACACCAATTGCATTAGATGCGGGTAAAGCTTTCGCGACGGGGGAAGCCAGTTCGGCAGGCACAGCAGTAGGACAAAAGATTGCTGAAAAGATCAAAGGGCCTTCAACAACACCTACGGTGTCTGAAATAAAACGAGTAATATCAGATATTGCGCCAACAAAGGAAACAAAACAGGCTATGATAGATACAACAAAAAAATTATTATCACCACGTGGTGAAGAAATAGTAAGTAAGCTCGTAAAGAAAACAGCGCCGATGATTCATGCTGCCTTTTAATTTTGTGTAGCGATTATAAAATAATGTCAGCTAAAAATTACCTCGATCTTGCTGAGGAATATGATACTGATGATGCTGTAACAGAGTTCGAATACGTTGAATATCTTGATGAGAACTCGAACGAACCAAATAAAGCTGGTGTTAGGACTTTTAATACGCGTGACGAGGATATGTTTCTACTTCCGCATAAGGCAATGCTAGAAGTTCGTGGTCAAATATTAACTGCGATAGGTGGTGATATTGCAGCTAATGCAGAAATTGCTCTTGTTAATAACGGTTGGAGCTTGTTTAAAAATGCACGATATCAACTAGCCAATCAAACGGTAGAAGATATTTCGATGCACTTGCCTATTGCGAGTACGATACTAAACATCGTATCGTTTAGCGATGACTATTCCAGATCAGTGGCCACAAACATGATGTGGTTCAAAGATACCTCATTCGGGACAGCTGTGTCGAACGAGTTTAAAACTGGAGAGCTAGCTGATGCTGATGTTGCAAACAGACTTATTCTAACCCCAGCTGGAGCTAATGCAGCTGCACAACATACTGTTCCAGCATTAACCGCAGATGCAGCTGGTGGTACTATAGTAGCGAATGCAATAAGAAACGCAAATAAAAATCTACGACGATTAAATTTTAACGAAGGATTTGCTAAACGAAAAGCACTTGCCGCAGAATCTCACCAAATCACGATGATGCTTCCGCTAAGTACGATCTTTGGATTTTGCCGCGAACACAGCAAAGTTTTTCGAGGAATAAAACACACGCTTATTTTAGATCGAGCTGATCAAAACGATTGCATAATACGCGCTGGTGGGATTGCTGAAGGACAATTTACTATTACTAAATTAGAGTTATGGATGCCTCGAGTTGTCCCATCTGTAGCTAAAACAATGGAGCTTGAAACGTTACTGACCAATTGGACAAAAAAGATACACTTCCAACAAAACAGGATTTATCAAACATCCATTCCTAACGCAACCTATTACATTTGGCGCGTTACAACCACGCCCAGCGAACAAATACCTCGACATTTGTTTGTCGTATTTCAACGACAGGCACGTCGTAATGATCAGGAAATGAATAATTCCGTATTTGATAACCCAGATGTGAGACAAATATTTGTTAGAGTTAATTCTAAACAATATCCCGAACGTGCAATCGAATGTAATTTTGCTGTAGACGCCACCAGAAACATATCTCGACCGTACATGTATCTTATGGAGGCTATGCAAAAATATCAGGACGCGGACAGTGGATCTCAAATATCAGTAGAAGAGTTTCGATCACTCTATCCCATCTTTTATTTTGATATATCAAAAGATTCCGAACGAACTATTGGATCAACTGCTGATATCGAAGTCACATGGACGCTTGGCACAGTGCTGGCCGAAGTGTATAATGCATATGCGTTAGTTGTCAGTGATAGATTCTTGACTATTGACGCGCCGAAAGGAAGAATGATGGTACAGGTTTAATCTAATAATATAAAATAATGAAAACCAAGTATACAACCAGAGAAATATACCTAACATCCGGGCAAGTTGAAAAATTATCAGCAGCTGTTGCTAAACGCAGTTCTGTTTCTTTAATGATATCTCCGGAGACTTCGAATAAAATAGCGGTTAAAGTAATGCTTACGGAACACCAAATCGATAAACTCGACAAAGGAAACCCGTTTGTACTGAAACTATCTGTTTCCCAGGTAACTGCAAAGTCGAAACAAGGTGGTTTCTTCGGACCAGCACTTTCTGTACTACTACCAAAAATATTGCCAGTACTTGGTACACTTTGACTTGCGGCTGCGTCAGGGGCAGTATCTGGCGCAACGAAAAAATCAGCGGGATTAGCGGGAAGTCTTCTTCCAAATCTATTAGGAATCGGACGTGGAATGACTCTACCAGGTACCAGACGCCGTTGAGTAATTTTGATATCAAAAAATTGAATGATGTTGCCGGATTTCGCGGAGTATTTTCAAAAGACGAACTCGACGACGTATCAATAGGTGGTTCGTGTGTTGTAAATATAGAAAACTTTAACGATGGCTCTGGCACTCACTGGGTCGCTGTCTACGATAACAATTATTTTGATTCGTTTGGACTTCCTCCGAGCGATCTCATAAAAAAGTATATTTTTAAGAAATTCAATAAAATTCATTATTCGTCTAATCAACTACAGCTGATTGGAACATCAGCTTGTGGTTATTATTGTATAATGTTTGTCCGACAGATGTCGCGGAGAGATCTTGATTTTATAAAGTTTATTTTACAGTTTGATGAGCAACCCTCTCACGCTAATGATGACCTTGCTTGTAATTTTATCTAAACGTACAAGTATACAATGTCAACATACTGTCTCAAATGTAGAACAAAAACAGAAAAAAAGACGAGACGACGGAAACAACAAAAAATAATAGAATCATGTTGAAAAGTATTTGTACCGTTTGTGGTAGAAAGAAAAGCATGTTTCTGAAAAAGCAAGCCGGATCTGGTGTAGATAGAGTTATCTTGATTGACGATTAATCTAATAAAACAAAATAAAATAGAATGAAATGCAATTGTGATTGTGATAAAGACCTTTGCATTGAACATGACAAAATCGTCACGTACTGTAAATCATGCAATCGCCGTGAGATCATTGGCAGCGGAATTGACATTCACAAAATTATTGGTAAATTACCAAAACCAAAAGGAGGCTGGACCTTGCCAGGTCATAGGTATACTGGACCTTATAATCCGCTAGATCAGCAACTGGATGAGAACGATAATCCACTGCCAGGACAAGAGCCTTATAATCAAGTTGATGCAATAGCGATGCGTCATGATATCTGTTATCATGATCATGAAAACTCAAAATCAGACTGCGATAAAGTGATGTTAGACGAACTTCATGATATGGAACCGACAAATCTAAGAGAACGTTTTGATAGAAGATTTGTTCAGGGAATGATTGGAGCAAAATACAAACTTGGACTCGGAGAGTCTCGGCTCGGGAAAGAATTCGCAGCACAGACGCTAGCGTCTGAGCTACACAGACCTAAAAAAAAGTTTCCGAGACGTTAAGTTGTCGCTAATGCTGTAGATGACATTTGGGCAATAAATTTGGTTGATGTATTCAATCTAGCTTCGTTTAACGATAATAAGAAATATTTGTTTAATGTCACAGATGTTTTCAGCAAATACGCTTTTAGTGTGCCAGTTTCAGATAAAACAGGAACGTCAATCACTGATGCGCTAAAACAAATAATGAGTACCGAAAGAAAACCAAACAAAATCTAGACTGATCACGGAGCAGAGTTTTTCAACAAAAAGTTTGAGCAGTTTCTAGAACAAAATAGTATAAAAAAATACGTAACAGGAAACGAAGGCAAAGAGTTATCGTTGAAAGATTTAATCGCACGTTAAACGAGCTGATACATAAACACCTGACAGCTAAAAACACCAACAGGAATATCGATGACCTTTCTCAAATCGTAGGCGAATATAATAACACGAAACATCGAACCATCAAAATGTCACCCAATGACGCTATCAAAAATCCAATATTAGCAAACGAAAACATGTACCGCAGACATAAATTTAAGGTCGGGGATAAAGTTAGAATCTCTTTGACTAAAAAGATATTTGAAAAAGGATTTACTCCAAACTGGAGCGAAGAAGTATTTGTTGTTGATAAAGTACTTCTAACAATACCGGTAACATACTCGTTGAAGGATTCATTAGGTGAGCCTATAATCGGAAGTTTCTACGAGCAAGAATTACAGAAAACCGAACAAGATGTTTTCGTTATCGAAAAAGTGATCAGGAGAAAAGGTAATAAAATCCTCGTCAAGTGGCGTGGGTATAGCGATAAGTTCAATAGTTGGATCCCAACCCGATCGATTTTATCGACTGGGAAATAATGTTTTTGTAGATTTCCTCATACTTTCGTTTGATAGATACACCTTTTACTGGTTTGCATAACGATATGTTATACTGTCTGCGATCGTCAGAGATCGTCATCAGATTACAAAGTTTGACAAAGATGAAATCAAATTTTATATTTTTCTGTCGACCTGAAATGTTAATGTTTAAAAAAGGTCTGATCAGCTGCCAAAATAGTTGTTGTTCGGCAATGGTAAAATCAAATTTTATCATTTTTTTAGCAATGTGATACTTGACATTATATTTTCCAGTAGTTGGTCTGCTATAATTATATCTGTTAATGACGGTGACTATTTCACCATCATCAGATTCGTTGTTAGATAAAATATCATCTTCGTTATTACCAACAGATTTGTCTATCATATTGTAGCTAGCGTTTTCTGCGTATAGTTGAGCGAGTCGTTTCATCAAGTCCATATTATAATATACTTTTGTCTAATTTTTATTATAAGATGACTGACAAGGTAAAATATCACCAAAAAGTTAATATAATAAACTACCACGAACTGACCGAAGCAGTAAGAAAATGCCTGTCAGGTTATAGTTCATATTCCGTTGACGTTATTGTAATGCAAGGTGATTCTCATAAAATATTACTAACAGAAGCAGAAAAAAAATTGATGAAAATGCAGTAACGACGATAAAATTTGATTGCGATGATATTATAGCATTTGCTCATCATTGTTTGACTAAAACCGAATTACAAAATATTATTAATCATCATATCTAAAAATAATACTAGCATCATATTTGTTTGAAAAAGCTGATTTTGTTGCTCCATCAGCTACAAATTTTACTGCTCTGGGATTTATATTATAATATTTCGCCGCAGCTGTAATTGATTTGAATTTGATCTCCTCATCCGTTTCAAGGTTTAACGAAATAACAGGTTTTATTGGGCATCTAAAATTAATACCACCACCTCGTCCTTTTCTCACATTTTCCTGTTGGGTCACTAGCTCCAGATTTTCCAATCGATTGTCTGTTTTTACGTTATTGATATGATTAATAACCAGACCATTGGGTATAGATCCGTTGAACACCTCGTAAACAAACCTATGACCAGTAAAACAAACTTGATCTGTCGATGTTCCTCTAACAGTTACTATAAGATATCCCATATTGTTCATAGAACTAAGAACTTTTTTAGTTTTTCTGTTTCTAATAATACCGCGATCGTTAGCCTCGTATAAATCAAAGACCGGATGCGGCTGAAACTCGTCTTGTAAGGATAAATTTTCAATATTATCATCAGTGATTTTACCGTTATAATGATATACTCGTTTCCCCTCTGGAATGTCATCGCAAAATAACGTGTAAATAAAATCTTTTCTAAACATCGTAATCCTTTCAGTATTATCTCCCTTTACACTAATCGTATAACCCGCTGACGTTGCTTTACCAACAGATATTCCAGTAATGATATTAATAACCGAACCAAGTGCATTTCCAGCGTACAGATTGTCCTTTTGGTAAACGTGATATTCCTCTTGCTCACGTGCGCTTGTCAGATTTTGTAACATTATACTAATAGTAATTTTTTTATCTCTAATTGTTTTTCTAGCGCATGCGCAGTGTGCGGTAAATTATCAATTAGATATTAGACTATAGTATAGCGATGTTGAAATTGCGTGATATAGCCAAGAAGAGACTTATTGGAGAACCTGTTAAAATAGCGACTGCTTTTGCAGGTTTTGATAATAGTTATCAGTTTGATAATCAAAATGCCTTAGTAAATTTTTCTGAAACAAAACTCTTTCATCTGCTACAGACGACTGTAAAACGTGAGCTTGAAAAACACAAGGGTCTAAGATTGTTAGTGCAATATCATGTTGTATTTTCAAAGCTGCTTGTGACGGAAGAATCTACTAACAAGGAAATTGCAGACCCTTACATCAACGCAAAATCTAGACGTGTTTTACTTGGTAGTGATCTTTTGTCACGATCTAATGAAATACACCAAGAAATTTGGAAAAAAATAGAAGAATTTACTGAATTAGGTTCGGGTTGGAAGTTTGAAATGATCAAGGAAATTTTATTTCACACGATGAAATATGACGCATTACGCGGTAGTTCGTATATCGACCTGCCACCAAAAATAAAAAATAAACAGTGCTGTATAAACATAAAAAACGTCGATAGCAAATGTTTCCAATGGGCTGTTCTTTCCGCGCTATTTCCAGCAGAAAAAAAAATGCTGATCGTGTTGAGAAGTATATCAGTCACGTGTCAAGATTAAATTGTGCTGGTATTGACTTTCCAGTGGCAGAAAATCAAATACCAAAGTTTGAAAAGCAAAATAATGTTTCGATTAACGTTTTCGGATTAGATGACTACAAGTATGCGCTTGATGGCGGTGTTAGTTTTATAAGAGCTATGTCAATTCGGACAAATCATCATAAGCTCGAAACAGATGTCCTTATCAAACGCGGTTTGAGCAATTTTGATGATAAACGTTATTGTGAAAATGGGGTAGATACACTTGCACTTGGGTATTGTCATGATGATAGAGATATACTTGACATTATCTTTGCAAACTAAAATTTTATCTAAACTTAAGAAATAATGTTTGAAAATTTGACAGTGACAAATAGCTACAGTTGCAAAATCAAATATCTAATGATGGACGACAAACCATTGACAGTTGAAATTAATAATGAAACATCAGGCATATGCTTTAGTGGTACCCGTGACAAGTTAAAACTTTCGCTCATCAGATCTGATGACAGCGAGTATTTTAATTATCTCGAACAATTGTATCAAAAGTTGCTTGCGGAATTTAAAAACTTTCACTGTCCGATTAGTCAGCAAAAATACACCAAACTTACAATTGATCTCGATCGGTCAAAGGTGTCTTTTATCGACAAAAAATACCCTCTTAACAAATCACAAATAAAAGATTTGTTTGAGTCCCGTCGTTATGTGAGCGGTAAAGTAAAGTTTAGCCTCTATTACCATGATAATGAAATATTTTTGATATCTACAGTTGAGACATTAACAGTTGGTAATGAGGTATAATACCACTTACCTTACTGGAATTCTAATGCGTAATTTAGTCCACAATCGCCACGCTCTGCTAAATCGTAATGATTTGGAAAATTGAGTCTGACATATCATTTTGCTTATTCTGGAAGATCACGTAATTAAATTTTACCTGTTACCTAGGTATTTTGCAACAGGTGTTCTATTGTATTTGTTTGGAGGTCTAGAGGGGTGGGGAGAGGGGTTGTTGAGCTCGGATTCTTAACGCAATTATTGATTGCAACAGGTGTTCTATTACGTTACCTAGGTATTTTGTATTTGTTTGGAGGTCTGGAGGGGTGGGGAGAGGGGTTGTTGAGCTCGAATTCTTAGCGCAATTATTGATTGCAACAGGTGTTCTATTACGTTACCTAGGTATTTTGTATTTGTTTGGAGGTCTGGAGGGGTGGGGAGAGGGGTTGTTGAGCTCGGATTCTTACTTTCTCCTACTACTCAAGTGGAGTGCGATGCTGTGCCTTGCGATTGCAGGGATGATGTAAGCTATGACCTTAGCGATTCAATAAAACATCATGAGTAGTTTGCTATCACTGTTATTACTACTACAAGATCTACCATGGAAAGTTATGTTGTGCGTGTCAAACTTGACAGATGCGAAAGCGATGCCACTCTTTATCGTAGACTCTTTACTGGTTTTCATGTTCAATATCATCCTCCACATAAAACCATGCCGCTACCACCCTACGTATGTCATCCATGCCTGAGCAAACTACTGATGATTTCATCGTACCATCATCGAAATGAGCATGTGAAAGAAGAGAATTCGTTCCCTGTGCATTTCCCTGAATTCCTTGTGCATTTCCCTGAATACTGTAACTTTGAAAGTCGTTTCCAAATTTTCCAAGTAAAGTGGCCTAAATATCTGGGAGGACCTACCTCCGTAGAATTATCTAGAAACGGATTTATCTACTTGGGCGAGGGTGATACAGTCAAGTGCTTCAGTTGTGGTGTGTCACTTCACCAGTAGGAATAGAAAGATTCCGCTTATCAAGAACAAGCTCGATGGTGTCTGCACTGTCATTATCCACCTTTAGATGGACTTAAGAAATCTCTGGATGTATACTTTACAAGAGAACATTGGTGGTTTGCCTGTGGAGTTGAGAAAACGCATTTACCGAGAGTTTATCAATTAAGTCAAACACAAACAACATTTGTATCCGTTACCTCGCCAATGTTGGAAACACTGGTTCCTGCATGATATAAGAGGACCGATTCATTAGAAAGCATTGCAATCGTCAGACCTTGTTCAGCTGGACGAGGATGATATGACTTTTTTGCTACTAATCCTACTTGTTACACGCTAACCATACTTAAAAGAATTCGAGAGGAAAGAGAGGATAATCAAAATCTTTTACAGGAACAAATTTTGTCTGTAGAGGAAAAATTATGTAAGGTGTGTGGTGCGTGAACCAGTCACATAAAATTTGATTCGCCACAGGAGTACGATTAGTTCTGTGCAAGCAGTACACTTATTATCACAAACAAAAGAAAGACATTGTTGTGAATGTCTGGAGTACATTCAGAATCTACCTCTGAAACTGAGATAACGCATTTACCAAGAGATGGTAAAAATACAAGTCAAACGGAAATAATATCTGCATCCGTTACGACAGCGATGTTGGAAGCACTGGTACCTGAATGTTATATGAGGACTGAGATTAATACAGTTTTGGATGCTATTGATTCCAATTACAGATTGACCATAGTACAACGAATTCCAACGGACGAGTTAGAGGATTACCAAATTCTTTTACATCAAGAAATATTAGTTCAAGAGCAAACGTCTGCACGACGTATGGTGTGTGAGTAAGTGTCTAAGCGCTCTTGGTGCGGTGTTGAAATAAAACCGATTATGCGCAAAAAATACGTTTATTACCTCCGACAAAAAGAGGTATAAAACATCGGCTACCATGTGGCAATCTGTATAACTCGTGATACAACGATTGCCCTGGAAGAAAATTAATGACAATATTCAGATTGTGATAGATTTCCAATTCTTTTTACGAGGAATGTATCAATGAATTTGGCTTGTCGTGTAGTGTGTCTTAGTGACTTGCATTCTGGGATTTCGTTTGACAGCCGATTCCTTGTGGACTCGGTACGATTTTTATAATCCGGTTGGACCCCAGTGTGACTGTACAAAGAAAAGAGTCTTTAGGAAAATGGAAAACTGTCCCGGGGACACCAAAATGTTGTATTGTGACTTGTGTGTGTGTGTGTGTGTGTGTGTGTGTGTGTGTTCGATGTACATAACACATTGGCTTTGAAGTAATTTTATGTTTCGTGTTACATTTAAAATAAATTTGCAATCAACGTGTCTTGAGAAAAGTATAAAAAAAACTCTTGTCTTGTATCTGTTCGTGTCAAATGTGACATTCCCTGCACTATGGCTACCTCTGCTGTCTTTGCTCCTTCTTCCTCCACTTTCAAAGTCATCGACGAAAACTTAGATAATACCAGTTGGGAGGCCTTCTTTTTTTTTCGCCATCTCTTTAACAAGCTAATTGCTGGACCAAGCGGTTCAGTCAAAACTGAATTTGTCAAATTTTGATTGAACATAAACCTCATTTGCTCGATCGAAGACCTCAACGTGTCGTGTGGTGTTACAAACAGTGGCAATCGGCATGCTGCCTTCAGCGAGAAAGTCAAGTCGATTATATCGTGTTTGTGGAAGGCATTCCTGACGTGGACGAAGGGATCGTGTCTGACTCATCCAAACTCATCTGGTTATTATCGAGGAGAAGACGAAGAAGAAATTAAGCTATGGTTTACGCGCAAAGGGCATCGTCGTAAGGCCAGTGTCATTTACATCAAACCAAATTTGTGTTAACAAAGTAAAGCCCATCGCACAATCAGTCTAAATCCACATTGCTTGGTCTGTTTAAAGCCATAAAGATCCGTCACAAGTGCATGTCTTAGCCAACAGTTAGAGACTCCTTCCCAGACACATGCGTACGACGATGCCACTCAAAACCACACGCCTATTTACTTGTGGATTTAAAATCCACCACCCCGGATTATTTTCGATTTCGTACTCATCTGTTTCACCACTAGTGCAAAGATGGAGGGCCTATCGTGTACACGTCCCAGTCAACTGAACAACATAAATCTATAAAAGTAACCTCGGGCACGTTCGATCTGTCTCACACATTGTCAATATGACGTCCCTTCAGTCTCATCTTCCCATCAAATTGATTCCTGTCTTGCACCGCATCAGTCGCGAAAAAAATCCACAAATAGGTGCTTGTATCTTAGAAGCCAGTCTCAGAGAAGTTATAAGATGGTTTACATGCACAATACGTGAATTACTGCAAGGTATCGTTCACATCAATTCAAATGCTGTTTGGAGAGGAACAAAGTAGTCTTGATTCAACTGGCACCCCCCCCATTGACACTCAAGCCTGAAAGCAACGTATTCTGAAACCTAGAGGTATCGTTTCCTTAGGAGGTGTCATCATTCGCTCCCTCTTAAAATGGTATCCCGTTGCCCCCAGTCATATCCAAGAAAAAATACACTTCTTGGCCCAAACGTACCCAGTAGAAAATGAACATTGTATCATGACCAGGTCACAGACACGGAAAAAGAAACGTCTCCAGAAAAAGAAAAAGAAAAGACCCAGAAATCAGTTTCTACCCGCAAGAAAGTCACTTCGGCCAGGACGCAATCTTACATCCATAAACTATGACCTTCAGCGACGGTGACCGGATCTTTAGTAGCCTCAGTTTTTCTGTTGCTGGTGATGCCAGCCAAACCCAATTGGACATGCATCATTCCTAATTTGATGAAAAAAAATGGAAACCTGTGTTTCCAGAAACTTCTTTTGTGATGGCACCCTCCACTTATTTAAATGCTGTGACAGCTGCTAACAAAGTACCCTTACCAAAAATCAAAGACCAAGAGAAATCGGGCATATTACAGATTGTACTCTATTTATCCAAGCAAAACTGTCCCGATTAGGCCCGTTGCGAACGCCTCCACGATACATGATGCCTGCCATGAAAATGATACGACATAGAGACAAATAGTGGTGATGTATTCCACTAAGAAAAGGCCAGGGACACTTAGGTAGTACCAGTTAGGAGGCCGTCTTGCTTCGCTATTTCTTTAAATATTTCTTTGCTGGACCAAGCGGTTCAGGCAAAACTGATTTTGCCAATTGTTTGATCGAACATAGTCATCATTTGCTCGATCGTCCACCTCAACGTGTCGTGTGGTGTTAAAAACTGGGTACCCAGTCCGAATTGCAGTGTGTTATACCATACATCCACATGGCGTGGAGGCACTCTGGGTTTTTCAATGAGACTACAGTAAAGGGTATTTAAGGTCTACAAGAAAGGTCAGCACCATCACCAAAAGCCCAGCTCAAGGGCTAAGTGCCTCCCTGGACAGCAATGTCACTGAAAAGGGACATCCGGCTAAGGCGGTGAGCTACCAAGTGGGTTAAAAGGCCCATGCACCGGGGCAAAAAGTGTCTAGCATTGAGACACGGGTTAGCTCGGCCTGGGAAGGAGGAGAAGCCACTAGCCCTTTTCAGGGCTTTAACCAGTCATAAAACACGAGTGTGTATACATGACTATAACACTGATATGATGATGATGACTCTAGCAACACCTGGGTGGATTCCTGCGTACAACAAGCCAGTGTGATACAAAGATTTTCTATCATAAGCCCTTCTCCATCTCCCTTCTGTTTATAACTACCTTGATCCTTTGGACTCTCTGTCATAAAAAACAACAAAGACTAACGATGCGTGACCATAGAATCACTGGGTTGCTGACACCCACCTGGCAGTTATAATTTTGTCATTTGACGTACGCTTAGTACACAAATTCTAACTACATAAACCAAGATTAGGCAATCTTCAACTCAGACGTTAGGTCAATTGCACAAGTGGTCTATACAATACTGAGGATAGCGAACGTCCACTGGAACAACTGGACAGAATTTGACACCCTTCTGACAGGCAATTGAAAACAATGGAGTATGCAACATTAATAATTTGAAAAAGTCAAGGCCAGAATGAGAGAGATGATCAGACAAGAAAAAGAAGAAAAGGAATAAATAGTGGAGAAAGAACAGATGAGAGCAATGCAACGAGAAAATAGGAAGAAATAAAAAACAATGAGAAGAGGAAGAAAGAGGAAATAGTAGAGAAGGAGGAAGATAAGGATAAAAAGGCCAAGCAAAAGAAGAAAATTGGATAAGGAAGATAAGATGTTGGTAGAGAGAAAGAAGGGATGAGTGAAAATAAAAGAAACACAAAGGCCCTTTTCATAGCCATTCATAAGTCTCGAAAAGATTATTTTCTTACTAAATTTGTGTCTGTGTTTGTCTATATCTATCTGGTGATATGGCCCGCCCCGCCAGGCGATATTTGCGTTTGTTGGTCAGTACCGACGGAAGTTCGTTCCCACACCAACAAGCGTTATAGCTTTTTTACTTTTCATTCTGTCCCTGTTTGGTCTGTTTCAGGTCAGCAATTTGAAATATTGCTGCCAATGTCCAGTAACGTAACTTCACCCCACCTGTTCCTTTCATATTGTCCCTACACAAACCCAACCTGTTATATTCACATTATCGCTATAGTTGATATAATATTTCCCATGTTAAATTCCCTGAAAAAAGTGAAAACCATTAAGCTTTGTATATTTTAACAAAACAATTTATTTCCCTAGACAACAATGTAAACATTGGTAAATAGGACTTACATTTTGTGAATATAATCAAAATATGATTCTAAGAATAAAAAAAAACAAGTCCTATCACTTAATAATCCTATAAGAATCCAGGTTCGAGTCACCGACGACGTACGAATATGGAGTTCGATGACGTCAGATGTAGTCGAATGTATTAATATCAACAATTCTTCACTTGAATCACAATCTTTGTTTCAAAATAATTCCAGAATAAACTTCCATGAATATCTTTCAGATTTTTTTTATAGGAGAGTCAATTTGTTGAGTGTCCGGGAGAGCAAATTATTGAATCCAAAAATCAGACGAAGAAAAAATATTCTGGCAACAAATTAAAAGTAATATACCTTGTTCCTTCGAGGTTTTGAATTATTCTGTATGAAAAAATATATGGAATGCGTATTTAAAACCCCTGACTTCATTTCAAGTCCCGAGAGATTGGTCCTGTGGTCTCTTACTGCGCTAATTTTCACACGTAGGCCAATGTCACTCCACTTAAAACCAGTCATAAGAAGGTTGAAGGTTGTTTACAAACAGTGATCACGCGAATAAAGTATGTCCGTGATAATGACCAATCATTTTAAATTCCAGTTGACACTGTTACCAGGGTAAGACGAACTAAATGTTAATTCTCACGTATTTCATCTTCGTCTTGAATAAACAAACTTTGTGCTAAAATATATGTCACTACTAAAAAAAGAATCCCGAATCCGATAAAAATATTCATTGCAATTAAATACAATGAAACAAAAGTAAAATAAAAAGAATTTTAAACCTTACACACAAACAATTTAATCATATATGTAACACTCTATAGTGAATATACCCCTTTTTAACATAGTTGTCCCTATAGTTTCTCCATTCACTACTCAATTTTATCACAAAAAAAACCCCAAACGGTTCAATACTACCTGAAAAGAATGTGATGTGATGTGATTTAATGTGATTATGATTTTTAACGTAGCTTTAGCAATTTTTCAGTCATATTGCTGCACTGCTGTGGCAGTTTATAATGATGTCCCACCCAGTCACATTATCCTGACACCAGGTCGACCAGTCCTAACACTAACCTCTTAATGCTGAGCGACAAGCGAAACAGCTGTTAGTAGCATATTTGTTAGTCTTTGGTATGACTCGACCTGGGATCGATCCCACGAAATCCCTCATCCAAAGCGGAAGCTCTAATCACTAGGCCACCGGAAACTTAATGGTAGAAATATAATGCTAATTTATTTAGAGTTTGCTTTATGAAAGCATTACGTAACATAGAATAATCCCAAGCATATATATATATATATATATATATATATATATATATATATATTCTGTTTATGTGTTGGAGTAGATTTGGGTCAGTGATTTATAAAACGGCTTGTTTTCTTTGGATTTTTGTGGGTTTTAGTACAGCTTAATTTTTTGTCTAATAAATTGTTGCTTACCCAGTTCAGAAACAAGAGACCATTGCAACGAAATAAATTTACGTATACATGACATGAAAATCAAGAGAGGTTGGCCGGGGCACCGGCGAGTGATATATATATATATATATATATATATATATATATATATATATATATATATATATATATATATATATATATATATATATATATATATATATATATATATATATATCTGGTTCGAAGGAAATTCATCCATCTTATTAGTTAGGGGACAAGGCAATTGTCATTTCTGTTTGTTACTAATTTAGGATTTATTTATTGGGATATCGTCATAAAATGACCTGTGATTTTCAGATTATGATCAAAGATTTAATAGATAGACCATCATTCATATCATATTTTATATTTGTCTGTTGAAAATATGTTAATAAACAAGCAGATAATAATAATAATAATAATAATAATAATAATAATAATAATAATAATAATAATAATAATAATGATGATGATGATGATGATGATGATGATGATGATGATGATGATGATGATGATGATGATAATAATAATAATAATAATAATAATAATAATAATAATAATAATAATAATGATAATAATAATAATAATGATGATGATGATGATGATGATAATAGTAATAATAATAATAATAATAATAATAATAATAATAATAATAATAATAATAATAATAATAATAATAAATCGAATGATAATATTAATAATGATAATGACTAGAAGAAGAAGAAGAAGAAGAAGAAGATGATGATGATGATGATGATGATGATGATGATGATGATGATGATGATGATGATGATGATGATGATGAATAAAAACGACGGTGATGTTTTGTTTTTGACATATTTTGAAATGTTTTATTCTTTTGGTTAGATCTAATGATAATTGCTTCATTAATAAATCAGTACAGCAAATATGTGTTGTTATATTTCAAACGTTATATTTGTAACAAATTTTTTTATTCTTAAATAGATACAAGATTTAGACATATTTATTAAAGCTTCACATCATTCATTAATTTGTGATTAATGAAATCTTTCTTGAACATTATTCATCATTTTGTTGAAGTGCGTTCTAGTTAAACAGGACAGATCCGTATTTGATCGAGCAATCTAGTGCATAATTTGTTTTTGTTTTCTCGGTGAACTTGATGCTTTTCATTAAGATTCTTTTGTAAAGACTGCTGTTTTCATTCCTATGTACGGATTATAATGTGTTTCAATCACAAAGCGTGCCTCTGCCTGAATAACTGATGGACGAAAACTTGACAAATGAGCTTTGTAATAATTTAAAATACTTCGGGGCTCTCAATTACTTTAGGACAATGATTTAAGGATCGCTCTAATAATGTATTATGTAAACTAATACCCCCAAGGTGTAAAAATGACATTGACACTATCTGATAAGGAAAAATAGCATTTTCACCCGTATTTTCTACTAGTTCGTCTTGTCTCATTCAGAAACGACTTCAGGCTGTAATTCGTGCTATATACCGGTGAATGGGAATTGTTCACTTGAGTGACATCGCAATTATTGCAAAGCGGTATTGAAACAGTTATAGATTGTGTCCTGGCGAAAAGTATATACCTTGACAATAAATGGGAGGTAAATTAATAACTAATACATATCTAAGTTTGGTGTTTCACATGACAAGTGAGTCTATTTGTTGTGGTCTGGAAATGTGTCTATATATCATAAAGCAAGAAATTGAACTAAGTACCTAAAAGTTACCATATGTGTACCAAACTACATCATTGTCACACACACACACGTTACCATATGTGTACCAAATTGCACCATTGTCACACACACACACGTTACCATATGTGTACCAAACTACACCATTGTCACACACACAAAATATTTCCAAAAAAGCTATTTGTTGCTTTCCATTTAAACGATTGCATTTTATCAGTGTGTAATTCGTTTGCTTTAATTGTTTAGTGCAGATGCGTTTACTAATATTTGTGAATTTATATTAACAAGATTGATTGATTGATTGATTGATTGATTGATTGATTGATTGATTGATTGATTGATTGATTGATTGAATTTTAACGGCGCACCAGCACTTTTAGGCTATTTAGCGCCATACAGTAGGTCATATTTGTAAAATGAAAGGTTCAATATCGACCAGCGATATAGTAAAAAATCCATAGTAGTTAAATATAAAATGGTAAATGTTGGTAACAGTTAAAGATATTGGTTCCCGATCAACGGGAAATGTAAATGATGTATCTTGATGAAAAGATGTAAATAATAATGTAATAGTGTTAATAATAATATTAACAAGAAAAATGAAGCAACACAGCATTTCGTAATAATGGTGTTCAAAACCGTACAAATCATTATTATGATATATATATCCTAATGACAACACATACCCAATGTCCATCTAATGAACAGTATTGTAAAATTTGAATTATACTGCTACTGCAACAATTAATACTAACACAACAACTACTACTAATACTAAATAAAAACCACAATCTCAGCTTATGATGCCGACCGTACATTAATATATTATGTAATTAATTTTGTGTGGCGTGTGTGCGTGTGTGTGTTTGTGTGTGTGTGTGAGTGTGTGTGTGTGTGAGAGAGAGAGAGAGAGAGAGAGAGAGAGAGAGAGAGAGAGAGAGAGAGAGAGAGAGAGAGAGAGAGAGAGAGAGAGAGAGAGAGAGAGAGAGAGAGAGAGAGAGAGAGTTGTAACCGCTAGGTAATCGAGCTGTTTCTCAAAGAATGAAACAACTTTTAAAAAGCAAAGACAAAAACGTTACACAAAACAAAACATAAAAATAAAAGAGTAAAGGACGAGAAAAAGTAACTGATCGAATGACAGGGAACTCTACAGAAAATGAGCCGAATAATGAACATGAAAAAAGCAGAAAAAAAATATCAGATGGAAAACTATCAAATACCTGCTCTCCCTATTTTAACCTATTTACAGGCACAAAAATAAAATGGACGGAAACCATGCGTGAATGAAAACAAAAAAAGAAAGGAAAGGAAAACCAACGCTAGCTAAGATAAGAAACAACAACATGCACAAAAATGATATATGTGTGGAGAGGGTACTAACTGAAATGTACCGTAAAATTGTTTTAGCTGAATGCTAACAAAGAAATATTAACACCACTACCACGACCAACAACAACAATAATAATAATAATTATTATAATAATAATAATAATAATAATAATAATAATAATAATAATAATAATAATAATAATAATAATAATAATAATAATAATAATAATAATAATTGATTGTCAAAAGTCAAGGTGTATTTGTGTACGGAGCATATTCTGGTGTCTGACTACAATATTTACATGACTGCATTGAAGAGTATATATTTGTATATCAAATCCCCATGAATTCTAACTGGATAATCCTGCGTGTGCGTTTCTTATCTGTCCAACCTGGGTTAGACTAAATTGGTAACATCACTAAGGACTGTGAAGGATGCCCAGCTGATTTCTAGCGGTTGACGAGCTTCCGTTGAGTTTATTTGTTTTTGTTTAGCAATATATTGTTTCATGCATACTTTGTGTCATTCATAAAATTTCATCTTATGTATTTTTTGCTACATGCATATTCGATTTTGTTCATGTTCTGGTCATCTTTACTTCATGACTGTATTTCGTCTCTTTTTTGTTCTAGATCAAAAACATATCTCCATGGGCCAGTCTTTTCTTTCCTAATAGTCTAGAATAACATATATCAAACTTAAGTTCCAGAGAATTGTCAAATCCAGCATACAAGATGATGTTCACTGTTTCGTCCAGCGCTATTGCAAACTTATGTTCAACACGAAGTTGGCCCTATTTCATGGGGTGGAAACGTCCTACGTCACCGCTCTGATCTGGAGTGAAATCAAAGCAACGTATAAAGCATACCATCCTGCATAATCATCGTACGAAATACCGAGGCTGGTTTTACTACCTAACTGCCACGGGGATTCAGATGGTACCAAGAAAGATTTCGATTAATTTTTATGGGAAAAGTTATTTTCAAAAGGTCTGGCACACAACGTTTAGCCATCTCGAGTTACTTCTATTATAGATACGTTGTAGTTCTGGAACTCGAAAGGACTTTGATCGATGGGACGACGCAGTTGGTGACAATGCCAATGAGCAAACGTTTGCGTAATTTTCCTTGGAAAACAGGATCTTCAATTTTGGATAGGAGTCCAGAGGCAAAGGTACTGGTTTTCACTTCTGGATAATTGGCTGTCGTTCTGCGATAAATAGTGTCGTTTTCCCCTTTAGAGAAAACTTCTTCACTAGTACGTGAAGTCGAGTTCTTCGATAATGTGTTTTTACTCGTTTACGTTGTCCATCAAACGGAAAAACACGATACTACTTCGATTCAGTAGTCTAAAATCTTTCCGTAATACAAATACTTGTCTTGCCACCACATGTCTAAATACAAACTACCCATCAGTTCTAAGCTGCGTCCTTGTTTGATTTTGTTGCCACGGTAATTAAATCCAACATTGTGATCTGCATCATCTGCAATCAATGCTGTGTCGTTGAACTTGTCCAACGTGTCAGTTTCCATACCACCGACGTACTTGGATTCTTTTCCGTACGTCAAGAGATTTTCCAGGTACACTCAGTTCTGGTAAGTATCCATGCTGCCAGTGACTAGTTTATTATTCAAGTACAAAAACACATGGCTGTACAATGAATGCATGAAATTATTGAGAAGAGCTTGATTAGCACCTGCACCTGGATTGGTGTTCTGTCCACTTTGAGAATTTTGACAGTTAGATACAAGTGACGGTTATTCTGATCGATGTAATCTTTGGCTTGTTGTTAGTTTTCAAATTCGATAGGGGCTGAGGTAGTCGTACATTGTCATCATCTCTGATAGCATGGCAGACAGATTGAGTTTTGATTTGGTGCATTCGCAATCTCTGTGAATCATAATTTCAGTTTTTAATCAAGCAATCCAAGTATCTGGCCGCTCCTTTTTTTTATTTTTCTTATTTGTTTTCTCTTAAAGTCTTTATGACACCAGAAGGGATTTTGTCGTCTCTTTCTGCCTCGCCGTTGCTGTAGCGTAGAAGTATTAACAGTTCTCTGGAAATAAAGCGTGAAGTGAATTTATGGAGGTTGCTTTGCGAGCCAAAAATCAACGATCTTTTTCAATTTGAAGCAACACATTTTTGCCTGCTGTCATAAAAGCTTTTTTTTTCTTTGTTGATAAGGAAGTTTGAGGAAATTATTTTCCTGCGTCAAAGTGGCATCTTTAAAAATATGCAACCATTTTGGTTGTTACAGTACGAAAAGCTGATTTTTTAAAACATATCTCATATACCATTTCCTCGTTGTTGAGCGACTCTTTGTACACACTATACATTTGTTAAAATGCACTGGAGTCTCGTTTTCAAAAATGTAGTTTCACCGTGAGTTTTCTTTTGAGAAATGAATATTTTGTCCAAGGTCTCATTTTACGCTAATGTTGACATTGTTAAAATAGAATATACTGACAAATTCAGAATGAACTACGTGTTTTCATTTTCCTTGTAATCAGCGACGACAGAATCCATTTTAAAGGAATGACACTGAGTAACGGAGAGGCTGTGTACCCCACCACGTTGTACTCGACTAAATTGAAGTATACAAACAATAAATCGAGTCCTTCGTTCATTCCACAGGTTAAAAAAATACTTGTACAGTCGATAGTTGTTGTAAACGTCCTTCATGGGAGCCAAAGCAGTGTATCCACCCAAAAAAAGCCTGAATAAGAAATATTGGACATTATTTTGCCATCCGAAAATGCATTATTTGTTCTTTCTTAATCATTCTGTTCTATATGTACGACATTGCTTTCTTAAACTTGAAATCTTTCTTCCATTGTTTCAGTACCTTCTACCACATTTCCTTTTTAATTTCATGTTTATTTCTTGCTCAGATCCTATGTGAACTCGTTTTCATAGATTAGTGATACACAATGTGTTTGGTTGTTTGGTAAAGTTAGGCAGACCCTGTATCCAATAATCGAAGCCAGCACTTTTCCAGTCACGAATGTCGATATAGTCGTAAATTTATTGATGTAACCAACTAGTTATAAACACGTCTTAAGTACATAATGTTCTTCAAATATCTCCTTCAATCTGATGTACACAACATGTTTTCATTAATGTTCGCAACTTAATATGTATTTAGTACACAGATAATGTGTGGTTGGTGATTATGTATTTGTTGCATTTAATGATATTAAGAGTCCTCAATGAATTTGATGGGAAACGAAATCCGAGTAAGGTATTTACTAATAAGCACAGCACACTGAGTCCGAAATTCAATGGAATCATTGTACTTGGTATCAGTCATTTTAAAGGTTTTGGTAAGCAATTAAGTCATAAACAGTTTCACTGACTTGCTTCCACAGAATTTGATACAACAATGAAGACAAAAGTCGTAGTATGGTAAGTTTGTATAGTAGTCCTTCACATCAATGCTTTTATTTTAGAATAAATAGTCTTACCGTATACATATAATATCTACTGGGAGAGCATCAAATATATATATATATATATATATATATATATATATATATATATATATATATATATATATATATATTTGCTATCACAGAAGTTGAAGAAGTCTCGTCTTGAGGTAACACTTCATGTACACAATTATAATCCTGTAAGTACTCTGTATGAATTCTTTGTCATAATGCAACCTTATAGGTAGAAGTCGTAGCATCGAAGTAGTGTGTAGTTGATCATTGTCCGGCCATTTGAGTACTTTCAAAGAAATCAACCAACATAATTATAGCGATCAGGTACAAGTGGCTAAAATGTCTATGTTGTATAGGATGAAAACACTGTTCTTTGCGTTTGACTTGCATCTGTACAAATTATTTGTATATGCGTTATCTTTACGTAATAGGGAAACTACGAATGTTTTCTTTTTTATGGATCTGGCATGAGGATTATATTTTTGGACCGACCAGCGGAAGATAGTGACAGCTCAGAGATCATCTGGCATGTTCCGTCTTATACTTCCATTCGTGAAGTGTCACACAACAACTAAAACAGTGTATTTTATTTCCTTCTCCCATGTAGACAAATTCAGCTCTGGATAAAGGTTTGAAAGTAGATCCTTGCAGATACTGAGGTCATTTCCCTGAGAACATCTGGAATATACTTTTAAAGTTAAGAGAACCAGAAAAACCTATAGGAAATGTGTATTCTTCTTTGAACGGTACATCTGGATGAGTTAGTGGTATCCATAACGGTTTGTGTGTGTGTGTGTGTGTGTGTGTGTGTGTGTGTGTGTGTGTGTGTGTGTGTGTGTGCATGAACAAGATCCGTACTGATGTACAAGCACGGCATCATCAAGTTTACTAGTAATATAGAAAGGTCGTGCTGCATCCATTTTGCTAGTAGCGTAGTAAGGTATACGAAAGGTACAGATTTCTATGGCACAGATGAGCGGCATGGTCGTACTGCATTACTGATATTTTAGGGTTTTGAATCACCCTTGTCGCAAGTTACAGAATGGAAATGGAGTTCATGATTGAATTTGGAGTTAATAGTGGATCCCTCATTCGGTTGCTTTCGAATTCCTCTGTATCACTGAAATTGTGCTCTCTCTCTCAAAATTAAACTTGGAATTCATAATGGGTCCCTCAATTATTCATCCTCTTTCTCCGTCTGCGTTTGTAGCCACAGTGACGCGTTGTTCTTGGAAATTTCCTATTTTTATAGTGGAACTCGGCTTGTCCGTGGTCTGGAAGTCGCACTCGAATTTGGTGCACAGTTTGATTTAATCGACAAACGATTTGGCAGCTTTGAATGGATCCAAAATTTTCAGTCTAGATCTTGTCCTGGCAGTAACTCTTCTTTCATTACGTCAAAGTTCACTCGATCGATAGTTGTGCATCTGTACTATGGCTTTGCATTTGGTATGAATCTCTCCCTGTCGATCTTTGTATTGATATCCGTAATTTTGGGGGCTACCATTAGTAAAACTGACAATAGTGTCTCCTGGATGCTCGTCCATCCATGCACATATGCGGTTCGATTTGATATTTAGGTGATGGCTAGACGGTGATGAATACAAATGTGAGCATCAAAGTAAAGGACTCAGTCTCCTAAATGTTCTAAGGCATAGTACAAATTTAAACGAGCATTGAGTGTCATATAAGCTGCAGTGATGAAATTTCCCAATGCGTCTTCACGGACGATCTCTCATGAATTTTCCTTCGTCATCCACCAGTTGAAAGTACGTCGCACCATATTCCCCATAAACAATTTAACATGACTTTGGCAAACGATAGTCTTCCTCGCTTTTTTCCACGTCTTCCTAAGAGCTGCCTTCTTGGGAAAAATGACTTTTTATGAATTTCTCGTTGTCTTCTGCAGTTTGACAAGAAGATGAATAGCCAGTAGCTTCCAGTTTCAATTGGTTGACGTAGACTGAGAATATTCCTGGATTTAATGCATTGTTCTGGTAAAAATAAATTGTGCCAAATTTCGTATAATTTTTACAGCTGATATCAAGGATCCAAGGTACAAAACAATACTAAACTTACCCTTATTTCTGTCAAACATTGGACTAAATATAAGCCATCCACAGTTTATAGCATGTTTGCATTTTTCAAAATAATCGTCTGGATCAACAGGTTTTTTTCAGTGGACATGGACTCATGGTTTTCTGGCAGATCAGGTTGGGAATGTTGGTTGGGGTTCATTCATGTCATCTTCGAAATCAATGGCAAATACTTAGGCTAACATTTTGGCTAGCGTAAGAGGCGACACTGAAATTGTCGTGGCCTCTAGGCTTCTTCTTCTGGTTTCTCTCTGGAGCAGTTTAATCATTTCATCTTGATTCTAAATGTGAGGTGACACAGTTTTAAACACACTTGATCCCCATGTAAAAGGAGATTTTCAGCCTAAGTGTATATAATTCTTTCATCTTTCAGAATGTGAAAAAGAAGGTAGAAGAGTCAAAACAGATCGCCCTAATGGTCAGTGATTTACGAAGTCATTGGAAAGTATACTTCAGATAAGACGTCAAAGCAAGGGAAATTCAGGAGAAATATGGATAACGGTAAAGATACCTGTTATCGTTGTCAGGAAAACAACATTGGCTTTCAGTATCCCCCAAGAAAGAAACCATAAAGGAAGAAAAGTGAGAGGAGAGTTTGTCAGAAACAAAAGAACTCGAACCTGTCAAGAAATGTAAGAAATCAAGACAAATAGAAGAAACAGCAAAAGTGAAAGAATCATTTCCAGTTACGAAATTAAAAATGAGAGACAGACAACGAAATAAATAAAGAAGGACATGGACTTTTGTTATAGTGTTTGATATTTTCATTGTAAATAAAAAAAATAATAAAGAAAACATGTTGTTTGTGTCTTGATTTTTATATACTATGGATAAGTTACTTAAAAACACACTCAATACACAAGCTATTTAATCATGAGGAAAGGTTTTACTTGATTTAGAAATCTTTGAGTAGTGTCGCTGTTCTAAGAGGTATAGGTGGCTCTGAAAACGACTGTTTCTTGTGACAAACGTATGAACTTGACATCATTAGGTTTAATTGTCTCAATCCATTTCCACATCCTCTTGTTGCTGTTACTGGTTTGGTAGTGTCAGTAGTAATCGCTTCTACTCCTGCTGGAATCTCAATGGAGTTGGAAAGCTTAGAATGGTGGCGCTAGAAGGTCTCTTTCTCTTGGGTTTCGTCAAAGAAGCCCGATACATTTGTCTCAGATACTTCAACTGAGCCAAAATATATTATAGCACACAGTTTTGTTTTCTCTCCCTTCCTTTTGTCCTTCACACTTCTTATTTTTCTTCTTTTTGTTTGTTTTCTTCTTTCTTCTTTGTTCAGTTGTTGAATAAATACATCTTCTGCTTCTTTCTGTCGTTGTGGCAGGTTCTCCATTTCGTCAATCGTTCTCTTTCTGAAATTATCAATCAATAGTAACAATGAAAAAGAGGCAAACATACTTGCAGAGACTACGTAAAATCAGCCAAAGGTAAATTAAACCATCCTTTTCTGGAAGAAATATGCTGGTTATAGCTGTATAATTAGAAATCGCACTTTCACTCCGTGTATACGAGATATCAGAATCATGTGCACCCCAATTCAGTGTCTTCATTATTTCATCTATATGTACTGTAACGCAATGATAAAATGTTAGATTACTAACGCGATATCACGCGTCTCTTCTGATTGGAAGAGACACCTCGCACTCTGACTGAATTTTTCAAATTTCGTTTGGATTGCTGATATATTTCAATTCTTTTTGAACCGGTCTTTCTCAAACCAACTAAAAGTGTATATCATATGTACCACTGTCAAATTTTCTATGCTTGTTTCAGCCTTTCAAGACTATGTGAAGATTAGGGACATGAAAGAGATGACAAGGGTATCTGACGAGAGTGTTGCTGTATGGTCCTGATGAGTGATGATGTTTGAAGAGAAGATGAACAATGAAGCGGTGTGGCATGTGTTAACTATCTTTGGTTAATAACTCCAAGGTCATTTCCAGGGCCACCCAGATCTTTATAAAAGGGATGTAAATCTTAATTACTATTTGTGTTTATATATGTGTTCTTATTTGTGTGTGTTGTGTTGACAAGCTAAAACTTAAACCTCCTATGCCACTTCTATTGTGATAGTTTGTGTTTACATGTAAGGATATTGTAGTGTGTCTATAAACACTGCTTGGCCGTTATGGGCGATATCATGTTTGTACTAATATAGAAAGTATGTGTAGCCACACTTCCTACCCTTTTCGTTGGAGGGTAAGGATGTGTGTTTGGATTATATATGTGGTATGTTTGTGGTATATATGAATCATGTTTGACCCTATCAACATATGAATCCATGTGACATAGAAATTTTAGTTTGACACCATGCCGCCTCCAGCATGGGTTGATGTTAATTCCCGTTTAACCGCATACACTTTTGATCCTATAAACACTTACAAATCACCATGTATAACAAATGGACCAGTTATGCATACTATTTTCCATACGTCCCATAATGTGGCTCAGATTGAGGTC
The DNA here is from genome assembly GCA_016746295.1 of Potamilus streckersoni. Taxonomy (NCBI): domain Eukaryota; kingdom Metazoa; phylum Mollusca; class Bivalvia; order Unionida; family Unionidae; genus Potamilus; species Potamilus streckersoni. The sequence goes on along the minus strand of JAEAOA010002177.1, from coordinate 885,706 downwards.
ACTCTGATAATGTTATGTAAAATCAAATGAGGTCAGCCACTTCTAACAATGTTACTGTTTACACTCACTAATATTCCTAAGCACCTGTTTAACACAGTATTTCTCGTTGACCCCTTCTGCCTCTCGCATGTTAGTATATGGTCTAATGCTAATTTTCCTTTGTCCCTCTTTATCCTCAGCTAACTAGCATTAAACGATTGTGATATGTGACCTGTCAGTGACTCCACCATAAACATTTTAACTGCAGTCCTAAGTTCATTATTAAAAGAAGATATCTGATTTGTTGTCTTAAAATACAGCTTTTAAATTAAAAAAAAAATCATTTTTTTTCAATGCTTGCATATGTATATAGTTATAGTTTCTATGGGGTTGATACTTATAATCATCATACGTGTAATGCTACACCATATAAAGTCATCGTGTATATATTGCTCATTGATAGAGGAAAATATCTGTCAAAGTCAGGATGAAGTATATATTGAAACACATAAAAACATATTTCTATTTGACATTGTGCCTCTAAATCATTTATGCAAATTATTTTGGTCCAAGCAGTTAATTTGTGTTTTCCATAGGGTTATTATGTAAACAACATATATCTGCCTGTATGACTTACAGTAATTGTATTATTGTACATAATTATATGGTGCTTAACGAGAGTATGGGTCGAGTCTACTCGGGAAGTCTGCTAAACCATTTTAAGCTGTAAGAAAATAAAAATGTCCGAAAGTAATTTAAGCCAAAAGGATAAAATAACCCCCAAGTTTATTTACCTTGTTTGCAAGAGGAGCAAAATGTACTAAGTCTTACACGAAATACGTTCCATTTTATTATTCATTTTGGTTAAGACACTGATTAACAAAGTGTGACATTGTGGCATAAGCTCAGATCCCATTTTACTGAACCATTTTAAATTATTAATTATTAATTTCTAAATTAACAGCCGTTAATTAGCATTCTAAATATTTCACCAGAAATGTTAAACGAATCAAATGAATTAACTTTGTAGAACTGATTTTGACATGGTTATCCAACATAAGCAAATGTCCATATATTTTAGAATTTTCGGGTCAGAATTTCACATTCATATAGGAAATGGTTGTACTATAGCTGATATGGTTAACGCGTATTTGGCTGTATGCATTTAAAATATCCGAAAGTGTTATTTCCATCTTGAATTTGCTTATGCATGGTAATATATTTTAATTAAGTATTTTCACAGAGTACATCATCAGATGAAGGAAAAAAACAAACATGGCAATAAGCCATTTTACTTAATAATTGTTAACCGGTACTCATAACAATACCTTATAAATGTTAAATAAGATAGTTTAATTTAATTCTGGACAGTCGATCTTGATACGTCCATCCTAAATGGTACATGTCGCACGTTTGCAAACGTCCATCCTTGCTTATAAGTTTCACTGATCATAATTTCACATTCAGTTGATAGTATATGATTTATTAGTACGTATCTGTGAGTCACATAACTGGCTGTATTCACTTGAAATGTCAAAATGCTATTTCCGTCATAAATTAGCTCACTTAAGGTAATATATTTTAATGTAGTACATTATCACTTAACTTCCCTCTATATATTACTTGTTGACACGTGATCAAACATCCCCATCCCTACATTGCTTTAACTTTATGATAGCTACTGTACTTTATTAGTTATTTAGCTCGCAGATGGCTGAATTTAATGATACGCATACTTCTAGTAACTTCACATATTTTGAAAATGAAAAGTCGTAGAAATGCATGCCCATTGCTGCTCATTTCTGAGTGCCACTATGTCACGTCTGGTGGTCCCCCTCCTGTATTTGCACCTTTAATTTATGATTCGTGACTGTACCCTTAATGTCGTCTAGAAATCTCCATATCTAGCACATTTTCACTTAATTACAACACACTGATCTAAGCGATTTAGCAAAACATGTTATATATTTTCAGGTCTAGTATTGTATTTGAAACAAGAGGGAAGGGTTGGATTAGTTTGGCAGCTCTCCTAAAGTCAGGTTGTATACCAAGATCGCATAGTCCCCTTCCTAAATTGCCAGGATTAGATCATACTATCATACTGATGAGCATTTTCGAGCACAGTGACTAATGAGGCATTGTTTATGGTCCATAAATGAATCTACGACACACTGCACCTTGTTTTGTTTACATTCGATCCTCTCAACAGCATGTCGTTGTTGTTGATTTAGTTCCAGCAATCCACACTAAAGCACGCCTCTCTGCAGACCGAATTTCATGCGCAACTGCACGATGGGTACCATATCTTCATCTTATCTAGCTGGATCTAGTTCTGGTCCTGTCAATGATGAGAAGTCAACAGATGGGGATTCTGATTTTGATTACGACTCAGAATGGTAGGAACAGATTCTGTTGTCCAGCCAGTAGATGAAAAATGTTTTGGATCAGTTGGACATTGCTCTGGTCAATACATAGTGGCCATGTGAAGAGGTATTTAATAAATTTCATTCTTTATATAAATATTTTATTTTGTATTATTCTTTATTTCCAAATTCCATTACATGAATCGCCATTTTAAAGGCTGATATTAATGTTTAGCTGCATTTACCTTTGAATCATTGATTATATATATATATATATATATATATATATATATATATATATATATATATATATATATATATATATGTGTGTGTGTGTGTGTGTGTGTGTGTGTGTCTGTACAGCATGGCCTAGACTTCAGGTCAAGATAATAAAACAAACACTTCATCATTGCTAAAACAGAAGAATTTCGGTATTAGGAGTTACATATATGTATAGTGTTGTGTACATTTAATTCATATTCTGTGATTGACATTTGTCTGTGACTGAAAGTAGTTTTTCTGTCCATGTGATCTTTGTTATTTTTTAAAGTTATAAATTAGTTGTTTACTGGTATTTTAGTTCAAGGTCTAACCATATTTACAAACAAATTAGAATGTTCTAGAAGTGAAATTATGATTCACGTCCTGGTCATTTTATTGTATCAGGGTTTTATACAAGGCTGAGGTAAATAAAATTATTCACCCATATATTAAGTTCAGTTTGTGGAATTACTTACTGTGGTGTTCAAATAAAATTTGAGAAGAATCTTTTATTTAAATTACTCACTCGAATTGCAAAATGCTCATCAACTTTTCGGATTCTTATTGACTCATTAAAAGGGCTTATGGATTACATCATTGTGGTACCACAAGGCTATTGGTACATTAATTCATTCCACTATTGGCAGATGAACACGTCTAATATTGGAATTCACTCGAAACACTACACTTTTGGACTTGCAATAGAACTTTTAGAATTATTTGGGAAATTTTAAGATTAACTGGGATTAAACTCACAATACTGTATGTTCCTTTAAAAAATTTTCACTTTGTGTTCTTAGGAAATAAAATGTTTGTTGAATTTAACAAAACATTTTAGTTTTGCTTTATTTCGAACCATAGTTTAAGACCATAGACTCGCAACAGATAGGTAGAAGACACTATACCTTCCTATCATATTACGGACTGCATTATACCCTATGTAAGATGCTGTATTTCAATAACCTAATGTTGTATCAAAGTTCGCATTTGGAGTTTCCTCTTGCTAACATAATTTGCTCTAAATCAGTACAATGTGCACGTGAAAAAGAAAATAATAAAACAATAACAATAACAACAACAAAATAAATATACATCGCAAACGATATCGATAAGTCGCTTTTTATTTCCTGAGAGCAAACTATGGCATGGGTTGTCATGTATATTTTAGTCTGCAAGACTTAAATTTTCATCAGTTGATTTAACAAGAGGCAAGTTTTCAAGGTTGCCCAAATCGACAGCACATATGTATGAAAACATATGTAAATAAATAAGACACTCCTATTTAACCATAAGAGTTAAGTGTACAACGCCGAGATTAATCGGATGATCAAATAGTTACTGAAACTAACACCTGATGAATTAATTTACATAAAACCTTTGTATACATGCACACACAATTTACAGAAGAGTGGTCTAACGTAACGTTGATACCAACCAGATGAAGAAAAAATTATTGAAAACAAACACCTGAAGAATTAATTTGAATAAAACGTTTTTGTACAACAAATACGTAAACAATTTAACAAAATGAATCATTGCAATAACAGGATGCACGTGCAATAGCAAGGTCCATTTAGAATAATATTATTCACAGGTGTTTTTGATTATGGAAATTTACATACTTTAAATATTTTTTATGAATGTTGAGAAAGAACGAAGATATGATAAAGTATATGATAATTAAATGTGTATGCAATGATGGAAGGGGGGAGGATAATGTCGCTATCAAAATATGGCTTTGGGTTATGGAAAATGAAACATGACAACTTTTCTTATATTTTCCTAAGAGTAATGGTCTAAGTTTTCTTCTTTTGTTTCCTTTCCCCTTTCTTCAATATCAAATGCAATATATTCTTACAGAAGGTAAAGAAATCTTTATGTTGTCATAAATTTGATAAAATCTATATGACTATACGTAAGTAATATAATACAAGGTATTATAATTTTGTCGGCCATTATGTTTTATCTGTAGACCTACCGTGAGATTTATAAAACGTCAGTGAACCACAAAAAAAATTGTATAACGTCAGCATTGATGTCGATGTCAGTGAAAATTAAATCTCAAACCCTAAGTCACAGTAGTTTTGTTATTTTCAAGCTTAGAGCTTGTCAGCGCTAAGTCTAACGGTAGATTCAATAGTAGAGCACTTTTTGATTGGGTGACACAAAATTTCGAACTCAAAATGCATGTCAGCTCTCAGGACAGAACAGGAGAGAACAAAACATAACTGGAGAGAACTGAACATAACAGGACAAGACAGGACAAAACAAAATAGAACAGGACAGGACAGAACAAAACAACAGAAAAGATTATTTACTGCACATCCATTTTTCTCAAGCCACGTGCAAATGGCATAGGAGATCATCTTGATATTCTTCGCATAATAGAGTGACGTCATGAAATATAAGGCATCGCAATGGTTTGTAATTACCATTCCGGATTTATATGTAAATGTTATGAAATGAATAAATGACTCCATCTGTGTTATTCTCTCAAAGTGTTCGCTGGGGTGATATTGCTATGAGGTGACTGCGTGGGTCGGTGAGGAAGATGGTATGACACTGATGTGGATTGACTATGTGGGTGGGTGAAGAGGTTAGTTTGAGATTACTATAGGTTGACTATGAGTGGAGGTTGGTATGAGATTACTATGGGTTGACTGTATGGGTTGGTGAGGAAGCTGGTATATAGATCAAGTCATGGAGACTTCTTTTGAAGACAGTGATTAAATAGAACTGCTTCACTGAACTTAAAATAGTAACCTTTCTGCCGTTTCAGTGATATGAGATACAATCTTTATTATACACTCTGCATATTACATGTATATCCCATATTTTGGTTGGCTACAACTTTTAGTTTGCTACATTTTTATTCAGTGACGGCATATTATCTTAATTAAAAAATCTACGGAATATTTCAAAGGTAAATCTTATTTAATATATGCATTGCTTATTTGTTGTGTCCTTCATAGCAAATAATGCTATTCATGCAATGTCTTCCGTGTTAAATATAAACAAACTCCAATTTTATCTACCGAGCAAAACCAGTTCTTCAAATGAAATGACAGTGACATCCGATTTGTTAGCACAAACAATGACATGGATGGATGGTTGGTTATTTAGCTTTCAACGGTACTTTCAAAACATTATGGGATATATTCTGTTGAGGAAATGGGAGCTTAGTGCCCTAACAAAACACACGATGGTCGGGTCGGGTTTCAAACCCCTGGATTATGAGTCCGATGCTCAAGCAACTGATCCACCGCAGCTGCAATAATGGCATTGACTGTAAATTATGATGTTGGACTGAGGTATTGATTCATTGTCTGCGGACACAGACACAATCCATTGGACAAATAGAAACGATTATGCCTGTTCTCTGAAAGAAGAAAGTAAACCAAAATCTACACTGAGTGAATATTTAAGAACCAAAATGTCCTTTTCATATCCAAATAATAAATCACTACGTGAAATTATTCATTTTTTTTTCTTTCAACTTTCAGATGAATGGACTATAGTTACCTTGTTAAAAAGGACTTCTAGTCAAGTTAAGCATTTTGATGTCGCAGGTAGATTTAGTTTCAAAGGAGGCATGAATAAATAAACACGTGTCGCATACATCAAACCTAGGTTACCCTCTAGACGTTTTGGCGACACAAGTACTAAAGACAGCATACCTTTACACTGAGATTTAAAACTCCTTTCTTAATGGTTTGAAAAATCACCCGTTAATTTGCTGGTTAATAAAGGACCCACTTTGCTTCAATATGCCTTTGTGGTTTTGCGGTAATGTCACTCTTTGTGGATAGTCACCGAGTCTTTTGAGATGGCAAACATAAAATATAATACAGGTCATACAATGGAATCAAAAATGTGCATACAAGATAGGAGGTACTAGTATCGTATCTCTGAAATATATCGAATTGACATTTCGAATTTCTCATATGTCTAACAAATATCGAATTAGCATCTCGAATTTCTCATATGCCTGGCAAGTATCGATTTGACATTTCGAACCACTAGTATGCCTGGCAAGTATCGAATTGACATTTCGAGCTACTCATATGCCTGGCAAGTATCGATTTGACATTTCGAACCATTCGTATGCCTGGCAAATATCGATTTGACAATTGGAACCACTCGTATGCCCGAGAAATACCGATTAGATATTTCGAACTACTCGTATGCTCTAGAAATACCGATTTGATATTTCGAACCACACGTATGAAAAATACCGATCAGACATTTCGATTTCGAACTTCGAACCATTCGTATGCCTGAGAAATACCGATTTCACATTTCGAAACCGCTCCGGTGGCCTAGTGGTTAAAGTGTCCGCCTCGGATGCGGGAGGTCGTGGGTTCGATCCCCGGTCGAGTCATACCAAAGACTTACAAAAATGGTACTAACAGATACCTTGCTTGGCGCTCAGCATTAAGAGGTTAGTGTTAGGACTGTTTGGCCTGGTGTCAGGATAATATGACTAGGTGGGACATCATGCCCCATGTCGGCGGCATGATGCCCCAGTGCTAGACATCACTATAAACTGCCAAACTGTAGACATCGTAGCGATATGACTAAAAAATTGTTAAAGCTACGTTAAAAATCATAATCATAATCACGCGAACCACTCGTATGCCTGAGAAACACCGATTTGACATTTCGAACCACTCGTATGCCTGAGAAACACCGATCTGACATTTCGAACCACTCGTATGTCTGAGAAACACCGATTTGACATTTCGAACCACTCGTATGCCTGGGAAACACCGATTTGACAATCGAACCCTGATTCATCATCCTTCTTAGATTTAAATAACCAGAGATATGAAAACTCTGCATGAGTGACAAATGGACGTGCAAGTTTTGTCATTCACAATAATTCCTACCTTACTAAATTGAGTTTGCTACCTGAATCCGAGATTACGGGCATGCAATTTATGCTAGAATAGAATAAACAGTTATTATCTTTTTACATAAAATAATTACTTATCTAAGTTTACTGTTTGCAGTCGCTTTATACCCTGCGGTCCTTATTTGACTACTGCCAATACCAGTACGGTCAATGATCATCCATTCAAACACACAAACACACACACACACACACACACACACACACACACACTTTGATATCTAGAGTTCTTTCTTTAGACACAACGAGCACGGTTAACGCACAGCAGAATGTTCTTTTTATGAAAATATAAATAATTTTGCAACTGGTCATACGAGTTTAAATAAAGTAAAACGATAAGCGCATTAAATATTAATCGAACATTTCGCCAATCCTTGAAGTACCTATGAATTAAAACTTACCTTAACACGAAATTAAACGCTTTATCTGACAAGTTACTAAAACTAAGTAGGTCAGGAATTCCAAAGTTCGCTGGAACATGGACCGTTAGCAATGGTTTTGTTAGATCTACTTATGATAAGCATATATTGATTTTAATAAATATTTGTATGCGATAGAACTGGTAACACAATTGTAAAGAGATGGAACTCAAAAGGCAAAAGATGCTGTTTTGGAGGAGAGGAAATCAATGCAACGAATACGTTCAAAGACGCATTTAATATTACCTCTTAATTTCAAATAATACATATTTCAATTTAATAATAGTCAGCAATAGAATCAAGAAATAGTGCCATCTCCTAGACAACTGATGGAGTCCCTCATAAACTTATTGCTCAATCGAAGGAATACTAAGTATTGTCTCATTGTCTATACCCAACCTCGTAATTCTGACTTTCTATACGGATAACTATTTTTTATAAAACAAATCCCAGCTATTAGTTAAGAAACTTAGTAAAGAATAAACTAAATATCATTTTATGACATAATGAACACCTATAAATAAAACACAGATTTGTGTTTCCTATAGTCACTGTTGCCTAGCAACGGCTACGACAATTTCAAGAAGTTGTAAAAGAGAAAGTCAGAGACAAAAAGTCACAGACAGAAAGTAACATGATAATAAGTTACGATTAGAATGATCGCTATTATGAGTTTTAGGACAAAAAGTCACAGCTTAAAGACACGCTTTGAATTTTGTAATATTGCAGGTTTGATATGAACAACACAACTTACTTAACTTCTCCTTCTTCATAATAAACTTTTCTTTGATATAAACCTTGGATTTGTATATTTATTTGATAGGCCTGTATTTGAAGCCATGGAAAACAAAGCCGTTTAGCACAAAAAAGGTTTCATTTATTAATACACTTCTTTAAAAGGTATTTATAGATTTAAACCGAAATTTATATGTATATAAATGAAATAATATAAATTTGAATATAATATGAAAGTTACCTTTCTTGAATGAGAGCAAACCTTAAATAAAACTCAATGATCACAGTGTAATAGGCTTGTTTTACAATTTACCCAAAAGACTTACGTTGCTAAGCAATGACCCTCTTCCTGTGAAGCTGCGAATTCATTGTGATCATTAATAGCTATATTTAAGAATAATAGAATATAATGAGTTTGATACATTTTTGCAAATACATTTAAAATTAAAAGTGTGACAGTGTCACTTTATCTTCTGCGATTTTTTTGTCCTGCATGCCCACAATTTCTATATTTTTTCAAACTTTTATATTTTGTCCTGCGGCTTTCTGTATCGTGTATTTGTAACGTTTTGTCCTGTTACATCTTGTCCTGTGAACAAATTTCCGGCGAACAAAATGAAAGGTTCTCTGTAAATTACTGCGCCGACATCATATGTCCAAGATATATTTCTGTCTCGCAGAAATGGCCGACTATAACGAGAGAATATGAACTTTTGGGGGGTGGTGAATAAAATGTATTATTTTTCTGTAAATTACTGCTGTGACATTCATTTGAGGCCTTTATGTCTTTCAGAAATACTTCCGTATTGTGTTCAAAGATCAATACTATATTGCCAGGAAACGTGCGAGTTTATCAAATAGAAGTGTATAATTCTCTAAAGCTTGTTTTACAAGCAGCGTGGAGCTAAATTGTTGTTTGCAAATGATCGCAAAGTTATTGGAGTAATGGGTGCTCTTTTTAATCAAGTGAAGACTATAGAAGTGTTATGAAATACCAAGACAAAACAGCACTAAGGCAGTCAATGGTTTTATCTTGATTTATTCACTGTATTCGTTTTTGTCAGTCTTTTAGACGTTTTTCAATCGCTACAAAGCCTGCATTTACTTTGTTGCCAAATACTGAGTAGTCTAAATTACGTTTATCTTACCTGGCATCACATTTGGTTTGGTTTTGCAAGGTTCTTATATAAGAAATTGTTTGTGCCTCTCCAGAATAAAATCTCACAAATCCATACGAACATTAAATAATATAGGACTCTTACACAAATAAAAAAAGGCAAAAATGTGTTCATTTATCTTCTTTTTTGGCAAAAAATAAATAGTTAAACAATTCTGAAATAATAATGCAATAATTATGGTCGAAGAGCGATACACAAGTATGCTGAAACCACTAAGGATGGCTGGGGTTTGTATAAACGATTTAAAATTACGTTAATATAAAAAGGATATCCCTACCAACAGATGAGTCACTGGTACAATAGCCAAAAACATTTTCACTTTGATCATCGACTGACCGTTTTGTCGACTTAGATGAGTCACTGTCACAACCAAATTGCAACCATCCATAGTCTTAATCATGATTACATGGCAAGTTGGTTGATAGGTGGACGTCCTGGTCAACATGCAGACAGAGAGTTACAGACAAAAACTACACAAAAAAACCCCAAACACATTAGGGGGACACATGAACATATACAATCCAATATAAATTTTGTCTCAAATGTGTGGACACATCAACGGTTTCCAGCTAACACAGATGTGAGCTTAAGAGGTGCAGATGTTATAAAGGACATAAAGTCACAGGACAAAATGTAACACCTCAATTTTAAAATATTTTTTTAAAAATGTATTAAATGAAGTATATTATATTGTTCTTAATTAATACAATTAATGATCACAATGAATTGAGGGCTGCACAAGAATGGGGTAATTGATTAGCAACTAAAATCTTATGGGCAAATTGTAACCCTATCATACAGCATTAAGATAGTTGGGTTTTTTTTTTTAAGGCTTACACTTACAGTGGGAAAAAGTAGCTTTGATAAGGATATACATGAAAGCTCAATCTCTAATATTTTTTAAACCAATTATGTTAATATTTACATGATTAAAATATATATATATATATATATATATATATATATATATATATATATATATATATATATATATATATATATATATATATCCACAATTTAACAATTTAAATAAAGCTGAACATATGTCACAAGATTCTGTTTAAAAGACTTAGTAAATATTAGCTTTTGTTTCAGACTGCTTACCATATTAAATTTCCAGGCCGTGACTGACGGACACGTTTTCCCTCCCCGCCCTTTGCAAAAATAAAATCCCGCGGGCGCCCACGTCTTGAAATAAATTCTTACTTAATAATGCAATAAAGATACGAGTTCAAGGTTGATTTTGATCGGTATGGACATCAATTGAACTACCACCCCCTGGACTCTCTCTCTAGGGCTGGATCAGTGTCAAAGATTAAAGAAGTTATGCACCATCCTCCAGGAGAAATTACCAAAATAAAGACCAATAATAAATCTTATCCATCTCTGGTGATGCAATGTCCACCTGGGACATACTGATAATAGCCAAGTTTTATTACAATGGTTGAGTCCCATAATTGTAATCGAAAGTCTTTGGAAGTTAATTTGATTTAAGGTATTTCTTGTGTATATATCCTGCAGGTATTAATTAGAAATTTCAGATAATCTTTTAGAAAAATCGCTTTGGAAATTAAAATATTTGCAATTATTGTCTTCTACAAAAGTCATGTCAGGTAATAAGATCCTAAGTTAAAAGTGAGCCTTAATGTAAGATTGGTTTGTAATTTTAATTCGAATCAAATGAATTGAGATTTGATTTGTATTTCTTAGACAAAGCTAATTATAGGTAATCACATCCGAGTGACACTGACCAACCCCACATTACCATCCTTTTATTTAGTAATTAATGCTTTCATATTTGAATTTTGATTATTATTTGCCCAAAAGTTTTGGATATCACTGGTTCTTATCCACAAATATGTTCCAAGTATTTGATCAGTGCGTTATCCAAGTTACATAAAATTTACCTGCAGGGTAAGTACACAGAACCCCCAAGCCAAATGTCTGCAATTTAGAAACAAAAACAAAATAACATTCAAAGGAAATCAGCAAGGTAATGGACAGAAATCGCATTTAAATCGAGTCACTGATAAAAGAAAATTTAAATTAATTGTTGCGGGTATGCAATTCATCCCTCCATCCTGCAACAGATTATAATAGAAGAAAAATTTGACAAGAGGCTGGAAATGCAAGAATTATATATAAATAGTAAATTTAATTATGTCAATTTAGATTAAGAAAAATCAAAATCTGTCGTCGAGTTAGAGTTCGTAAATCCACAGCTATGGTGAAAAATCTTTATTATATGGACAAATTTTAGATGTGGTCAGGATTTTGCTGTGAGACAGAGTAGCAATGTCGTTTCCTTAGCTGAAACAATACGATACGATACAAAAGTACCAAACAAACGAACGAGAACCACGCCCCTTCCCCCAATACAAAATGTATATTCAAAACATTGAAAACTTTGAATGAAAGAATAAATCACTTCGGATGTTGGAGAAGTTAATGTTTAATTCATCGAATTAATTTTGCCTGACCATGTAGGACTAAATGCAATGCTATTTCACAAAAGTCCAAGGAGATGATATAAGTGAACAAATGTCGAGATCAAACAAGGTTTTGATGACACTTATGTAGCCAAGATTAAAAATGGTCTCGGTTAAAAAAAATTCTAGGATGCAAATTGCACCCTCGAGGATGAATAATATGCACTAGACATCATGGGCCCAGACGTAAATCCCCGTTTACCCCCTTTCTCCATCGTCGTCGGCCCTGACAATGCAAATTAAGAGGTTACCAAGAGAGACAATATGGTTGTCCGTGAGAATAACTTCAATTAAGGAGGTCTTAGAACATTAAATAGTGTGCAGTTTTGCTATATGTTTTCAAATGTTCACGTTTTAATTTTATTCATATCACTTTTTAGGACTTTCATCAACATCTGTGCCTTTTATGCCGTGTATCAGGGTGTATAATATTGAATTTGGCAATGGTCATACCGTTACTATTTAGATAACTTGTTTTTCTTCTCGACACTGTATAGACAAAACTGTGCTAATGTGCTGAACGCTCTACATACATACATACATACATACATACATACATACATACATACATACATACATACATACATACATACATACATACATACATACATACATACATACATACATACATACATACATACATACATACATACATACATACATACATACATACATACATACATACATATCTAGGTCCGTCAGAGGATACTAGTCTCGGGCTACTTCCAGGGTTTGAGGCCCCATGTTAATGAGAATATTTAAGAGATCTAAGAAAATAGCTGGTGAAAACCAAGGCCCCAAGGGGCTAAGGTCCAGACAATACGCTCCCCCTTTTTTTATTGGGCCTATATTTATCCTACATTGCTGTCGTTTGCTGGTGTACGCCATCAACTCCCCTTCGAATATGACTGCTTCAGGTAGTTTCTTAACATTGGCCATTGCTTGAAGTGATATCCATATTATCTCCCTCTGTATTGATCGTGGTGTCAAGAATGCTTGATTAGATGTTACAAACACAAGGGGATGATTTTTGTTTTGAAATAAGTCAGCTTCTTGTCCAGAAATACCTTCGTACTCGTCGGGTTGGAGTTCAAGTTTGTCACTATAATATGCATGAGCGGCTAAGCTGTTTCTCTCAGCTGTGTATTTACGCGTTTACCAACATTTTCATAGCTTGTGACTATATGGGAAATCTGTCCTGGTTGAACATACATAAATATAGACGGTTAGTTAGGATTATTTTGATGGCGAGTGGCTTCATATGTGAGAGATTATATCCTTGACAGTATTGCTCTTTTGAGTTGTTTGCAATTCTATCCCCCTCCCTCACCCTCTTTTAAGGCACAACTTGTCTCTACATACATTTTCCATTTAAGGTAATAATTATATATGTGCCAACTCGAGAAAGACTGAATGAAAAAGACGACACCACAAACACTGCAGTGTACCTTTAGTATGTAATAAACACAAGTTATTTTCGCAGAAAGCTTTCCATCTCTATTCTCAAACGGTCGCATTAACTTCTATATCAAAATATACTTAAACAGAATAGTGACACTTTAATTGTGACAATTGGGTTCATTAAATTTGATTATCCGTATTTCTGAAAAGTTATTGTGCAGAAAAGTGAAACAATAACCCCGTTCTTTTAATTTAAATGAATCAGAAATTTATTTATAAGACGCTTGTAACAGAGTGGTTATGATATTTGACAATTTATCTATCAGAAAACGCGATTTCAATGCCGAGGTCTTCTGAAAATCACACAGTTAAACACATAAAATTCAATATTTACCTCATTGATGTATCATCACAAAATATAACTAAATATATTTCCATGCAGGACAACATCTGCTTATTTGCTTGTTGTTGTTGTGGGCTAAAAGCCGTTTTTAGCACATGATAGGATGCACATGGCGGGACGTATATACTGGATGAGGAAGAACTCGGGAAAGCCCTGGCAAGAACCACCGACCCACAAGAAACTACTGGCAAGCTTTCTCACATAGCCATGTTGTCCAAACCCAATGCTCGAAACCACGTGGATAGATGTAAGATGTCTATGCCCATGTTATATAATTTGTACCAAAAAAATGTTCATATGTATTACAAAAATAGGTTTATATGCATTATTATTTCAGTCCTAATTTGAATGACAACTAAGACTAATCCACTTATTTGAATAAGATAATTTCGAAACATTCTTTAAAATTGTCGGCTTTTTTATTCATGTTTTTCAGACAAGTAATTATTAATAAGAAATGGTATTTTTATGCTGTTTCTAATAAATACATACTTATTCATATGGTTACTAATTCAGAAAATGAAGTCAAGAAAACTATACAGATGATATACACGATGGTATTAAAAGTGTTTTCATCGTACGCAGTTAAGTTTTTTTTTTCACTTTTTAATTTTTTTGTAAGAAAAACTTCTTTAAACGACGTTGTTTATATTGCAAAGATCAGAATATATTGAAAGTAATTAATGATAAAAGTGCCGGCATTTATATATCAGTTATTTTGCATAATCAAGTAATTTACGCGATATCGGAAAAATAATGTGGATTGTGATGTGCAAGATAGGTATATCTCATAAATCTTGAATTAATTTGATAATTTGACAGTCAACAAACTGTTGTTAATTTAAATTTATTTATCGAATAATCGATGTAATTAATTTTTTGTAATTGATAAAATTTGCATGATTATTTGTATATTCGTTTAGGAATATCTACTTATGGGATATCGTCACCAAAAACTTGAAAAAAGATCAGTCAGACAAACAAAAAATTGAAAGGAAGTGAAGTTATGAAAAGCATGACATTCTTGGTAACATAACTGTATTTAAACAAATCTAAGATAATTGTTAAATAATTCAAAATGTAGAACTATGATATGACTAAACGAGGAGACAAAAACTCATCCCATTAATTACTGTCTCGATCTAAAAATAGAAAGAAAAAGGAAAGAAAGAAAACAAAATCAACATTATCATTAAAATACAAAGTTAAACAACACTACAACTGTAAGATATACAATTCATCGAATTATTTTTCAGCGATGCACTGTAACTTCAAAGATATAAATCTCCAATCAACAATGCGAACCTGATTTATCCTAATAACATTATTACAACATGTTCTCGAAACCAAATGAGAAAGAGCACAAAAACTATATTTAATTTAGCAGACCTACCTACTTTTACCATAAAAAAGAGCCAGTTCACATTAAATTTCAGGTGTACGCCATTTGGTCTGCACGTTACGTGTACTCTGATCACTACCTCGAATTTATCGTTTCCAAAAATAAAACCACGAAGAGGCCACTTTCTTTGGTTGATTTTTTTTTCTCTCAGCTGAGAGAGAGAGAGAGAGAGAGAGAGAGAGAGAGAGAGAGAGAGAGAGAGAGAGAGAGAGAGAGAGAGAGAGAGAGAGAGAGAGAGAGAGAGAGAGATGCTTGTTTGAGGTTATCTTCGCATGTTCTGAATTACGTTACGTGCAATGACATACTTTTACCATGAATGTGTAAAATTGCAAACGGTCAATTGGTCATTACGTATAGTGTAATAAAGTTTTTACGTATTGTGTAATATTATCACGCTAAGGATCAACAACGTTTATAACAACAAATACTATGGCACAAATTCTTTTCTACGTCACCTGACCTTCAGGCCACAAAGATGCCATTGCATAATTAATTACATATGGAACTAGAAAGAAAAAAAGTACTTCCACCTTCGAGGAACTAGGCCAATACATTTTCTTCAATGTCGGACTTTCATATTATTAAAGAATGAAATGTCCGGACTTCGTAGGCTTATTACCGGATGTCCCCAAATGCTACATGTGATATAAAACAAGGCGCGTTGTAATGCACAAAGCAAAAGTCACATTCATCCAATTCACGAAGGGGTTTGAATCTTATTAACATATTTTTCCACGATTTCTCAAACGTATCGGAGCAAGAAACTCAAGCCCAAATTCCACACTGCAGAAACTTTGATATATTGCAACCAGAAGTAGAATAAAGTTAGAATCATAAAAATTTCACGAGTTGCTTTACGTTGGTTCATTTATTCAAATACTAACTTTCAGTGCTGAAGGTATTCGCTAAACATCATATTTTCTTTGGGGATGCTGAATTTAAGTTTGAGATGCTTTTGGTATTGTTAGTTGACTGTAGGATGATTAACTCATACGCACTACAAACATGGTCATATGACCAGACTTGTTGATCCTTACATGTCAGTCCAAACATCCTCTGCCTTTTCCATCAAGTCGAGAAAGAATCATCGACTGAAATTCGCCGCCATTGAGAAACACTATTTGGAACTACTTTGTTCAAGTGGTACAATAGTGTGTCGGGAGGATACAACGAAAAAATCTGGCCATTGTCGAACTTTTTAGTCGTAAAATATGTGGTTTACTCTGCTAGTGTTTCTTCAACCGCATCCAAGGTTTATTCCGACTTAACAGAAATGGCCGAACGATGTACCAAATGCATAAAATATATGACACGGAGTCAGTGCAAAAAATATAGATAATTTATTAACATTGCCATAACCATCTATTTTAATTTTCTTTTTGTTTTTATCCCTCCTAAAGGATTTAAAATTGTTTATATTTTTTTCAACGACATTCTGCCAATAGATATCAGACACTTTATTTGTTTTTCGGACATCTAAGTTTTATTCACCATCACTCTACCAGGCTTCCTAAAGTTTTGCAATCCATCGTAGTAGCGCTGTGATTTCTTCCATGTAATGCACTAGAGCCCTAAAGCTTACAAACCTTTGTTTCTTATTGCAAAAATAAATAATTGATCCAATTATAAATGCCTTCGCTGTTCTTGGCACTGCATCCACTGGATTGTATAGACAGTATATACATATTTCAAGGGACTCCTTCCGAATGCAAACGAGGCTAAAGTCTTTAACACAGTCAGTTCTGAGGGCCTCTGAAAGATCATGAAAAAATTTAGCTGCCAAGAAAACTGCATCTCATTGTTCGGAAATTCCGTGATGGCAGTGTCTCTCGCGTCATGGAAGAGAATGAATCGTGTGAACTGTTCCCAATTAGCAATAGAGTCAGGCAAAATTACGTATTGTTGCCAGCCCTCTTCAATATGATGTTCCCTGCCATTTTTACAGATACCTTCCATGACTATGAAATATAATTCTGTATTAGATACGGGACTGGTGGCAAACTTTATTAATCAACGGAAGAAGACGAATTTACATGAAATGATTGTTTGTTATCTCCTATTAGCTGACGACTGTTCCTTGAATTCCCAAATCTGGGACTGGTAGGCAACAAATAGCTTCTCTTCCGTTTGTGACAATTTTGGTCTCTCAGTCAGCATTAAGAAGACAGGGGTGAAGCACAAACCTGCGCCATTACGTAGAGCCTACCCTCGCAGTGAATTATCAGAATATCCATGTAGTCAACAAGTTCATCTACCTCAGCGGTGCACTGTCAGAGTTGCCAAAATCAGTTAATGCTATAATAGTCGGGACCATTGATTCCAAGGCTGGCATTCCAAGTATCACCTCACTGCTGCTGAAATTGCAGTTAAAACCAGCAGGCAACATGACCAGAGAAATTAAATGCTCAGAGTCTGACCCTCAAGTCATCCTTGCAATATTTCATCACTGATCCCGAGTCTTGGGAAGATCTTCCACAGGATTGTTCCACTTGGTACAGTCTCAAAAACACAGACTATAAACTGGGGATAATTGCAGAGACAATGCAGAAATGCTTGCAACGTAAATCTCGGAACAGCAGAAAATCCTGTTTTGATCAAGCAAACTCATGCAGCATGACATTTCATCTGAGGCTGGATCAGAAGAAAGCAACACGCAGAATTAAGCGCGAGTTAGAAATGTATATATAAATTCCGAAGACGGATTGGATTGCTGACTACAAAGGCAATTGGGGAAATACTTACGCTGGATTAAAACGAGAGCTGCTGGCATGCAATCTTTTGCTTCCTAAATCTAGTCTAGTCCTTCAAAACTCCTGACGAAAAAAAAAATACCGCTGGCAAATGTTCTACTTAACCCATGATTATGTGTAAAATATACTCTTTCTTTAATTAGACATACACCGTCAAACCATAAAAAGAGATTTCCAAGGTAGAGAAAAAGTGATCTTCTGGCTAGAGCACATAAAGCAGATTATGAAACTATTCCCTTCATTTTAGAAAAAAAAAGTCTTAAGCCTAATTTCTCAATCACTGCAATATGTTAGTCTTTGTAACTAAGGTGGCGAAGCTGCGTGTAGATAGAAATCGTAGAGTAGAGGATAAAGTTGCGGGGAGAGATATGAATATATTTTATAAGGTAGACACATAAATACTTTCCAGCTCCAGAAAATGTCCTGCAATTATAGTTACTTATATCCGATAAATTATATTCTCATCAAGTGGTTTCTTGTACATGTTATAAGATCATATGCTGGGCATATACGTGACAATACGTTCAGTATGCTAAGTTTGCGTTAACTCTGCAGTAAAACGCTAAACTGTTACTAGTGACATCTATTCTATTTAGTTTAAACTACGAAAGAATTATATTGAGCTAGTGATTAAACCTTTACACATAATTTCCGTGCCCATATTCGTCTATCTTTCAAGTCAAATTTATGAAAGAAGGTAATATGAATTATGATTCTTTCTTTAACAAAACAGAAGAAAACGAATAAAGAACAAAACAGTAAAACACCAAAGGAGATGGTTCTTGACAAAGAGATGTTGTCGTAAGGTGTACCTAAAACTTTGCAGCTAGAAGAATGTGAGATAATGGGTACAAGGAACTGAACAGCTTAAGTTTATCTTTATACATTGTAAATGTCCTTATAGTCTGAGGTGTATAAATAACTTAAGTTTCTATCTTTAACAGGTTATTAATGCATACCGGGTCTCTCTCTCTCTCTCTCTCTCTCTCTCTCTCTCTCTCTCTCTCTCTCTCTCTCTCTCTCTCTCTCTCTCTCTCTCTCTCTCTCTCTCTCTCTCTCTCTCTCTCTCTCTCTCTCTCTCTCTCTCTCTCTCTCTCTCTCTCTCTCTCTCTCTCTCTCTCTCTCTCTCTCTCTCTCTCTCTCTCTCTCTCTCTCTCTCTCTCTCTCTCTCTCTCTCTCTCTCTCTCTCTCTCTCTCTCTCTCTCAATGACATGGCTTGCTTCAGTTCCTGCGCTTCAAGTACTCTGAACTTATTTCTCTATTAATTGTGTGGCGACAGTTTCTGCCCAATTATCGTATTACATCTGTTTTATTCCCCATATATTGAATCATAAAAATGGGTTAATTATTGGACCTAAATGCTTATTTACTGCAAAGCTGTACAAAAGATTCTGAGGCTGGATGACTGAGCCTAACTTCTAGTTTAATAGTCTCGTATGTTTCTCGTGCTTCACTTCAACAGGCTCGGTTTTAAGTGTGCTACACGGCTAATTCTTATATAACCGTCGGTTTTATATTCTCGTATTTCGGTTAAGCTGAACGTGGATTTAGCCGACGCTAGAACGATGATGTTTTGCAAAGTACTCAGTCATAAGAGAGTTCCACTGCTAAGCGCTCTGCAACAAGAATACATTCCTCTACGCGTTCTGCTACAAGTATACCCGCCTCTACGCGTTCTGCTACAAGAATACCCGCCTCTTCGCGTTCTGCTACAAGACTACCGGCCTCTACGCGTTTTTGTATAAAAAGTATAGCACATAACAATGGAGCAATCAGCATACTACCCATGGGATTATTCTTTATATTTAAGAAAGAGGACGAAGCCTATGATGCAGTTGAGCATATAAAGCAGAATATAAAACTGATATCACATAAATTCACAGACTGTCTTAGAATGGTTCTAATTTGCCAATATTTTGTGCTGCGGTGAAGAAAGCTGCGACACATATGAGACTAATATTACATTTTATTTTAGAAAAAAAAACATTTTTAAGAAGAATACAGGAAAAAGCCTGTAATAAATGAAAAGATTTGAGTCCATGTATGGATAAAGTTTCTAACTCAACTCCAAATACATTTTCAATTATGTCTCCTTCTTGGATCAGATAAATTACATTCCAGCAAATTCGTTATTGTATTAAATATTCATTATGCAGACTTGTGGAAAAAAAACCCAACTAAAAATCGCTTACGTTTTCTCACAGTAACACACTAAATTGCCGTTAGGGATGTTTGTACTATTTGATTTTAACGGAGTACAGTTCTGAGAAAATACGTGTACCCTATTACGTAATCATTGTGACTACCTTAAGATGTAATTTTCCCGTGCCTTTGTTTGACTGTAGTTGACGTTATATTGATAGCAGGGATAGAAACAAGGTGATTTCCATATCTTTTTTTTCAAATAAAAGAAATACCAAGGGGTTAAGAAAGGTGTCGAGAACAAACACGTTTTAAGTTTACTAAATACATCCACAGTCTATCAAGACTTTAATTTTGTCCGAAGAGTCTATAAATGGGAAAATATAAAATTTGCTTTATAGTGTTATAGTGTGGTCTCTCTCTCTCTCTCTCTCTCTCTCTCTCTCTCTCTCTCTCTCTCTCTCTCTCTCTCTCTCTCTCTCTCTCTCTCTCTCTCTCTCACACACACACACACACACACACATACACACACACACAATGGCATAGCACGTTTTAGTTCTATCATTTAATTATTTTCACTTATATTTTAGAAGGCTCCCATGGTACCACGTAATATGATTGTGGGTCCCACAAGTGGTCTCAGACTGCTAGTCACGTTCAAGCTTTCTGTAGTTAAGATACAGTTTAATGCCTTGTTCTGCTGACATAACCGATATTAAATATTGACTATATTCCATCGGTGATTTGTATACATAGTGTATTCTCTTAGACATGTGCATGTTCGTAGAGCGCATTCTACAAATGTTAAGGTCATATCAAATGCTAGACGTACAAGTTTAAACGCAAACTCTGAAAATGTATTCAACAACGACAAGGGGAACTCGGATGTTTGAGTGGTCAAAAGCAATCGCCTTTACCGATCACCTCTGTCCGGGTTTGATCGAGTCTTAAGCTCTGTCAATGTAGGTATTTTTGTGGGTCGATGATTATTATCGGAGTTTTCCACAATTTATAGTGGCCGCCATGTATTGCCTATCTGACGCTGAGAAACGGCGTTAAGCCCATAACAACAACAATAACAACAGTAGCATAAACAACTGCTGAAATGTAGAGGTTAGACCAATAAAAACCATCTTTATAATAAATCCCTTTTAAGGTTAATAACCTATTTTAAGTAATGTTTATATTATTCGTACAAATACACAACGTTTTCTTATAATTATAAGTTAATAACTGAATGCACTTGTGCATGGGTGATTTATTGGTTCGATAAATACCTTTTAATTAAACCTACTCGTAAGTTAGTACATAACGAACACAAAAACAATAAAAGAAAACGACAATCATGTTCTAATCAATTTGTCACACATAATAAAATATCTTTAAAAAATCAGTCGTTGTCATATCTCCCAGTTTCAATTCTTGAACCATGAGAAGACGCAGAGTTCTGACAATGCTGATTTGTGAATATAATTAAGCAAGAATTTGAAATAATTTGATTTGCCAAAGTCAGTTTTGTTTTGAAATACAATACAATAGCTTTGAGTTGTGTCGATTCTATTGTTTCCATATCTCTTAGTTATAATTCTCATATTATAAGAAGACACTTGGAGTTTTCAAAGTTGATATATGTTTAAGAATACACGAGAAAATCAAATAATATAAAAGGCCAAAGTCCATTTTGATATGCTTATATAGAGACAGTTTATTAGTATTTTTTAATTTATTATTTTTCCACTCCTGCATGAAATAAAATCTTATACCTTTCTTCAAAAAAATTCCGAAACTTCACCAAACCTGAATATTTTTAGAGTATTAGTATAACCCAATTAAAACAGTTATTTGATTAAACTATTATTAAATAACAAACTTTAATGCTGTATTCAGTAAAGTATTTACATAAATTTTAGCGTTATTTTAAATTTTAATTCAAAAGTGATCAAGCCAACTATTTTCCTTATGCCAGCATCAGAAACAGTTATATTTACATTTCCCAAATATTTTTAAATTTCGTCGTACACGTTCATCGTGATCAGACTATTGGGTAATCAACATGTTTCAATACTCATTATAATTTAAGTAACATCTTCTCGTATTACAAATAAGCGTATTCAATGCCTTCGACGCCTTATCAACCAATTATTTCTTAGCTTTAGATATTAGTTTTCATTGCTCGAGAAACAATAGTACAGTAATCAAAAGTGTTAACCACATCAATATTATTTCCACCTATATTCAATGCTTCGTACTGCTTTAACGAACCACATTTCCTAAATATTTTTCGTTTTATCCAGGTTATTATTCTGGTTTATTTTATTACATTGTTTTGTGCAAATTATCCGTGAGATTTTATAAACCATGATATTTTCTGAAAATAAAATGATCAGCAGACAATAACAAAAATAAAGAAAACTCTTCTAACTCTACAGAGTCATCACCCTTGATTGTAAAGATGATGCCAGATATTCCAGAAAGAGTACATATATCATCATCACTTTCTGTCAAAAATATATTCATACCCAAAAAGGCACTCCAATCCCCAAATGAGAAAAACATACTTTCACTACCCTGTTCATGGAACGAAGAACATTTAACATGTTGCCATTTACACACTTTATAAAAACCTCCAAGCACAAACCAATTATGTAAACACTATTAAGTACCTTTCTAAAATCAATAAAAGCTGCGTAAAACCTTTTACCTTGACTTAAATATTTATTAATTAAACAATATAAAACAAAAATAGCGTCGATAGTTCCCACTCCTTTCTTGAAAAAAATATTACGATCTCGATAGCTTCTCATTGTCCCTCGCTTCATTCATAAGTCTTTCACATGCCAATAATTTTGAAAAGCAACTTACTAATGTAATACTCATATAAATTTGCGTATTAAAATCACAGCCAAACTTTAATATAGGTTCAGTTACACACACACACACACACACACACACACACACACTCCTTCAGTACACATAATAATGACCACTATCAAATAATGCATTATATATTTTGCCTGTCTAGTGTCTACGTGTCTCCACTTCGTTTCTGAAATAGTTTTTGAAAAGCATGCCATGCTGTTTCGAAGTTTTGAGATTTCTTATCGCTCTTGAAATTTCATTTTCTGTTTTTTGTTCATGAAGTTCTGCAAAGAATGTTCCTTGATTAAATAAATTATTTTCATCCACAGCTCGTTTTGACAATGTTTAGTACAATTAATGGAAAATTGCTCAAACTACCACTTTGAGCCGAAGTCGCATTGTTCTTTTCTTCAAGAAATCTAACATTTCCTGGGATTACAACTTTTTTAATTGTTACATTTATATGATAAAATTGCTTGTGTGAAGTTTAAAATTCTTTTTATTTCATTTTTGTTTCATTGTATTTAATTGCAATGAATATTTTTCTCAGATTCGGGACTCTATTTTTAGTAGTGAGACATAATTTTAGCACAAATTTTGTTTATTTAAGACGAAATAGTAATACGTGAGAATTGACATTGAATTCGTCTTATCTTGGTAACAAATCAACGGGAAGTTTAAATGAAAGGTCAGCAGCAAAGATATACTTTCTCCGCGTGATCAAGGTTTGCAAACAACCTATTTTTATGTTTATGATACTACATGACCAATCTCGCGAGATTTGAAGTGATGTTTCGAGGTTAAATACGCATTCTTAATATTTGTTTACGCAGAGTCATTCAAAACCTTGATGAAACAAAGTGTTGTTTTTAATTTGTTGCCAGAATATTTTATTCTTCGTCTGATTTTTGAATTCAATAATTTATATTCCTGGACACTCAACAAGTTGACTTTCTTATAAAAAATTTCTGAAAGATATTCAAGGAAATTAATTCTGGAATTATTCGGAAACAAAGATTCTGATTCAAGTGAGGAATTATTGTTATTCATATATTAGACTACATCTGACGTTATCGCCCTCCATATTCATACGTTGTCGGGACTCAAACCTGGATTCTTATATGACTTTTTAGTGATATGAATTTTGTTTTTATTCTTAGACCCATATTTGGATTATATTCACAGATTGTAAGTCTTATTTACCAAGTTTTACGTTGTTGTCTAGGGAAATAAATTGTTTTGTTGAAATATACAAAGCTAGTTGGCTTTCATTCTTTTCTTTGTTGCTGAGAACGAGCCCTTGTCACGTAACAAAAAAATTTAAAACTCGTCATAGGATATATTAATTTTTACTAAATATTTTAGAAATTTCTTTTTGAAATTTGAATTCCCCTAGTTTCAAAATCTCAAAAACAATTTTAGATTTTTATTTGAAATCTTAAAGTGAAAAGAAAAAGCTTTCATTTACAATGTCAGCAAAAGTGGAAACTTTTCTTTCTAATCCAACTGAACAACAGTTGGATAGTCTTACAAAAGATGAGTTTCTTGAATTTTGCCAGATAGTACGATCTTTTTTAAGCAAAATCTTCCTTAAAAAATCGAGAAATTAAAAATATTTTGGGAAAAGTGTTTTTGATAAAATTGTTTGGCCTGAGTCACTAAGTCTATGCCAGACACTGACAGTAAAGTAATGGAAATAAAAATGAAAATGGAAGTAGAGTTAAGGCGGCTTCTTTTTCATGAAAAAGAGAAACAAATGCAGCTGCAAAAAAAACAATTGCAATAGCAATTAGAAAAAGAACAGAGGGGAGAGAGAGAGAGAGAGAGAGAGAGAGAGAGAGAGAGAGAGAGAGAGAGAGAGAGAGAGAGAGAGAGAGAGAGAGAGATGCAAAAAGAAGTATGAAAGATAATTTCAACTTAGAATGGAAGAATTAGAGCTGGCAAGTGGCAAGCACGATTCCACAGATTCGAGTTTTAATACTGCACAAAATATCAGGGCAGTTCTCCCTTTTAGAGAAAAAAGAAGTAGACAAATATTTTCCTCATTTTTAAAAAGCTGCAGAAAATTTTAAATGGCCAATGGAGTTTTGGACTCAGTTACTCCAGTGTGTATTAGTTGGTAAAGCTAGTGATATTTACCATGCCTTGTCAGTAAAACAAAGTTTGGATTATGATTTGGTTAAGGAGTTCATATTAAGGGGTTATTCTTTAGCCCCTGAGGCTTATCGGAAAAAGTTCAGAAACTATGAAAATGAAGCTGGACAGACTTATGTCGAATTTTCTCGAAAAAAGGAACAGTTATTTAAAAGATGTTGCTTAGCCAAGAAAGTTGAACATGATTATGAGAGTCTCAAGCAACTTGTGTTGCTTGAAGAATTCAAAAACTGTTCCTAATGATATTAAGAATAATCTTCAAGAGCATAAGATTGAAACCATGGAAAATGCTGCTCTTGCTGCCGATGAGTACTACTTTTACTCATAAAGTTCCTGTTGTAAACAAAACATTCACTCAGCAGTCTATATATTCAAGGAAATTAATCCTGAAATTATTCGGAGTCAAAGATTATGACTCTAGTGAGGAATTATTGTTATTCATATTAGTATACATCTGACGTCATCGCCCACCGTATGCATACGTCGTCGGGACACGAACCTATATTCTTATAGACCTATGGCTATTTGGTGATAGGACTTGTGTTTTTATTCTTAGAATCATATTTTGATTATATTCACAAATTGTAAGTCCTATTTACAAATTTTTACGTCTTTGTCTAGAGAAATAAATTGTTTTGTTGAAATATACAAAACTTGTTGGCTTTCACTCTTTTCTTTGTTACTGAGTATGAACCCTGGTCATGTAACATAAATGATACCTTGTTCTGTTTTAGCGCAAATGAAGCTGACGAATGCTTTCTTTATTGCGAATGAGGCTGGCACCAGGTATTGTAATGCATATCTGGGAAATACTTGGGATATTTTATTTGAAATTAGGGGGTCCAGATTAATGAACTACACGATTATGAATGTTTTTATTAATTTCATCACCAATGATATATTTATCCAAAAGGAAAACTGGATACCAGGTGTCAAAAGATATTTGGCAAGTTTCTTTGTTTAAAACCATTTTGTTTTTCAGTTCATGCATAAAGATGTAATTTACGTTATTAGAGCACGAATTTAGCTTGAAATGTTAAGTATGGAAACAAATAGGTCATCATGTCAAACCTTTCGTACAATCTACCATTTAGAATTTATACTGGTGATCTGTTAAATTCGTTTTCAGTGTAAATTATTAATCGAAGTACAAGACGGAACAAATTGTTAATGTTCAAACTTGAGATTTATCTCGCTCACTTAAGAAACAAATCTAACTTTTATGTCACACAAATCAGCAAAGACTGCACATAAAACCAGTGGTATTACACATTTACTAAGGAAAAACGAAATAGTTGTGATAACAAATAGCCAATATAGTTAAACAATCAGGGCCAGCCTTAACCAATTGGACCGATTTTGCCGAATCGGGCCCTGCACTCACAGGGCCCCCGTATGTTAGTTATTTTAAAAATATATCTATAGAGAGAAAGAAATTTTAAAGCGATGGAAGAAAATTTGTAAGTTTGATTTGCATGTATTTTATTTTCTCAAGAACTATATGACATTTTGCATCTGAATCCCGGTTGATTACCATATATGGTATGAATGCGTACTTTTTAAATTTTAGATTTTTTAATTGAAGAATAAACCATATTCAAGGAGATTAAAACTAAAGTTTTTATCTGACGGCGTGATAAAGGTTGTCTACTATATTATTCAGAGTTTTTGACATCACTACCAAACAAGTAACTGCTGAACGTGTTATTCCTGTTATAGAAGAATAAAAAAATTAAGCGCTGGAGTGGATGAGTGGAGTGATATATGTCCATTATTGGGCGTCTATGTCCCTTGCTGCTTTAGAAAAAAGGCTTCTTTAGCAACTCGAACGTCATATAAAGTGTTGCCTTTTAGCACAGACAAAGATCAAATATTCAAACCTTAAATACACCATGCCTATGCATTCTATAGTAATCAAGTTAATAAAATGGACGAATTAAAGAAAGGCACTCTGGGGAGATGGGCGTTTGTTTCCTCACTTGTGTATAATACTATGCAATGCTTTCCTGACGGAAATGTCCTAGTCACCTAGGATGGGGGAAAATATATCACTACCACTAGGGAAGTTGGTGGTGTGTATCTGGCTAGGCTAATCCCCAAATTCACCATGCTAGAAAAGTTCCACCCCAATTATCGGTTTTCTAGGTTTCACCCTTACCTTAAAATAAAATTAAGAAAATAAATAAAACCATACGTTATTGCGTATTTTTGTTCTTTAAATGATTATAGATTACTGTATACACATTCAAAACGCATCCTTACAAGTTTTGGCTTCAGAAAACATTGCTTTTAAAACTTTTATTTATTGAAGCCAACCTGAATCTATAATGGCCAGTGCTGAAATCATCTGAACCAATCAATCACTAACCTAGATAATCACAAGCAGGTGTCTAAAGTAAAGGCAGTTTATTTCTGTTGGTTTTGAGTCTGTTAATAAGTACCGACGAGATAACCACAGTGACGCTCATTTGCGTGTTGAACAAGTAACAGCAGTAATATTTCAGTTCTGTGGAGTTTCCCACCACTCCCCGTAGCTCTGAAGGACTCACTGTGCTCCTACTGCAAATCATTAAGAACACGATAATATTAAATAGCAATAGCTTTAAATTTCTGAGTCCTTCTGATCAAATTAATTTTTATCAGTATAGGCGCATCTTTTGATGCAAGCTTCTGTGTAGATAATGCCATTTGCGCCACAGAAGTGTTTTAATATAAATCTGTTTTCAATTGTACACTTAAAGAATCGGGTGCTATTTTCAGTACAGTAATATATTTTTCCAAAATCAACTCAGCAAATGGACTGGAATTCCACCAATTTAAGCGTTGTCTCTGTTTAACTCTGTTATAAATATGATAAGCTATGTTGACAACAAATTTTCTTTTCATTATCAACCAACTGTTCCTAGCCATTAAACTTATTTGTGAACAATTAATTTAATCAGGTAACATCATTTGATATATGCCAAATCTAGTTGTACTGCAAAATCAATGCCATGAAATGATATTAACGCTAAAATAATACAGATAAAATTAACAGGTTTCGAAGAACCATTTTTCCGCACGACAAACGAACGTGTTACCAACTACCCTAACACCAATGGAAATATCCACAATGTCATTAAAAAATAAAAGCCTTTCCAGTCGATGTGGTCATTACACCATTGTTCGCACTACTTTTTGTGTAAAATCTGCAATAAAATTGCGATAACGAAATAATGAAATTCTTAGACACTTAATTATGGCGACCTTTGAACAATATAACGTAAGGAATTGTCTGTGTGCATGTGTGTGTTAGATTTTTAACGTAGCTTTAACAATTTCTTAGTCATATCTCTACGATGTCTGCTGTTTGCATCCCGTTTGCTGTCGTATTTTTAGGCTTTTAAAGGCTTTTATGTGTTATCTTTATTATTTAATTTATAAACATTTCTACATTTTTTAAAACAAGATTTACATTTTCTTTTCTAGCTACTTGCTGTTCAAGTTAACATTTATTTTAAAGGGTTTATCTTCTTAAATTATTGTGCAATTTATTTTTACATACATACATACATACATACATACATACATACATACATACATACATACATACATACATACATACATACATACATACATACATACATACATACATACATACATACATACATACATACATACATACATACATACATACATACATACAGCTGTTATATGCCTCAACAATGATACTTGACGTACAGTGGTAGATTACTATTCTTCCACTTTTCGTTAAAGTAGCAACGTGTCCGATTGCACTCAAGGCAGGGCTAGAGCAGTTGTATCTATCTGGAGAGGATATTGGTCCAATTACACAAAGGTCTACATACGGCCAGTTGTATCTATCTGGAGAGGATATTGGTCCAATTACACAAAGGTCTACGTACGGCCAGTTGTATTAGACGAATCTCTCTCTCTCTCTCTCTCTCTCTCTCTCTCTCTCTCTCTCTCTCTCTCTCTCTCTCTCTCTCTCTCTCTCTCTCTCTCATTTTTGGGAGGGGGACACTTTTGTCCAAGGCGCAAATTGAACTGAACTGAACTTTTAAATTATCACGGTGTGCGCCCTTATTGTGCAAGGCAGGCTGTTAAATAATCCAGAGGAACGTATCAGTACCACCTCCTCAAGGCAATAATTCACTTAAGGAGTGCTTCTAAATGAGCCGTCAGGCAGCGGAACGATATTTGGAATGTTCCATGCTTGCCTGATTGCTTAGCTTTTTTTGAGTGGGAATAGACCCATGACGCACTTATGATTCAGTCGTTTGTATCAATCAATGTTCTGAGTTGGATTTGAGGCACACACTCAGATTTTGCTACACTCAGATTTTGCTATGAGAGTTTAATGCATGCACTGTACGCTGTTAAGTGAGTGTCGGAGAGTGGAAGGGCCAAAAAGGCTGGAAAAGGATGACGAATGCCACCGGAGAGCACCGGGTTCACGTTTTCCGAATTTTGAATGTGCATGATTTAATGTCGAAAGATGCCGATGGATGAAGAATTTTGAATATATTCTGAGATGTTTTTGAAACGAACATTGTTGGTACCTCTGATATCAGTTATTAGCATGTTAATTTTATATTTGTCACCTTGTGTGACTGACCCTGATGGTCCTGGGCTCAGATCACTTTATAGTCTGCTAAGTTTGGGATATATGTAAACTATTTTTTTTTTGAGGGCCTAACAGTCTGGGATTTATAACAATTTGGTTTGGTTCTTTATATGTATATAAATGGCATTTTTTTACCAACTTGTGTGGTCGGGCCTGATATTCATTGAGATTTGATCACCTTGTGTGGGTTTTTGGGTCTTACTGTAGTTCATATGCTGATTTACGTAGCAACTTGTGATGGCAGGCCCTGATGATCTTGATCTTTGGATCATCTTATATCATCTAGGTATTTGATCACATACTTGACTGTTGATGGAATGACTCATTTTTGGTGGAGAGGTTAGTTGGTGTTAATAGCGTTAGTTTTTGGAAGAGTAGAGAATAAAGAATATTGGGAAATTATTTTAGCTTATTTTGTATTTTAATGCATTGTTTTTATTCGTATGTGGTTATGAGTAGATTGATTTGAACGGTTGGATTGCACGGGAGACTCCTCGCAGTTGTTAATTATTTGGTTAAGTCTTAAGTAATTTATTTGGCTGTTATCATGGTTTAGGTTTTCAATATGCGCGAGTGTCTCCGCTGAGTGATCAGATCCAACGCGACATTCCGGGGGCACAAGCTCATCTTTGCGACTAATTTTATGCTATGCCCTATTTTAATTTAAGATTTCGATGTGGTTTTATTGTTGGTAATATTTATATTTTATTCTTAAGTTTTGTCTAAGTTAGAATTGTAGGTCGTTTTTATAGGTAGTAGTGATATTGGGGTTGTTTTTTCCTCGTAATTATTTCAAGGTAGGTAGTAGGGATCCAATATCCTTTTGTGTTAGTCGTAGTTTGCTCCTAGCTTGTAGGTGTCGAGATCAGGTATTGAATGTTCGAGATCTCCGATTGTTTGGAAGTGGTAGCAGTTGATGGTTGTGGGTTTAGGACCCAAGTGTCTTCCAAAAACTGCTCGCTAATTTTATTTTGCCTATTAATATACGGTTGATAACGTTTTGATCTTATCTGTTTTTATTATGTGGTTTTAAGACCTGTCATCTTCATTTAGGCTGGAAAATAGTTTTCTGCCTTTATGTGTGGCATTCCATGTTTCCTGCCATTTAGTGCTGATGTAGTTTTCAGCAAAGTTTAAGGTTTTGCTGGTTCTGTATTTAAAAGTGGCAGGGTTTTGATTTCTTAGGTTTTTTTTTTGTTGTTTTTTTTTTTTTTTCGATCTGCTTGTTCATTGCCGAGGATTTCAATGTAGGAGGGTATCCACATAAAGTCTATTATCAGGTTTCTAGTGGATAATCCTTTTAATAAATGGTAAGCCTCGGCAAGGAACTTTTCTCTTTATTTTTAATATCTGTAATTACACTGAGTCGCTTATGATTACTGATTTTGGGGTGTTATTATATTCAATACATTTAAGTGATTCGATGATAGCCCTGAGTTCTGTTGTATTTATAGAGCAGTTATCTGGTAATACGTTTCCCTTTTGTATGTTGTACTCTGGGATTACTATCGCTGCTGACGTTCTGGATGGATTGGGTGATTTGGATCCATCAGTATATATTTTAACGAAATGTCCTGATTATCGCCTGCAATGACAAATTTTAGTTTTAGCTCTTGTTTCAATTTGTTGCCGTACTTGATTGCTTTAGAGTTAATCCTTGGTTTGGAGATGGTTCAAGGGGCTTTGTCAGGCGGTTTAGAATTTTCCTCCTGCTGTTTCAAGATTGGCAAATTTTTTCGCAGTTCAAGTATTTGTGTTATGCCAGGATTGTTTGGAACGAGCTTTCAACTAAATGCAATATTTCATCGGCTAACGGCTATATTAGTTGGATGCGAGTTTGGGTGGCTGGCAAGCCGGATGGAATATTTGAGGAGCAATTCTTGCCTCCTTGGTGAGTATGCATAATTCATCCAATGATATTGAGGCTAGCGTGCCGGTACAGTTCAGCAGTGCCTATCTTTGGATGGCATTCATTTGTTTTCAGATGATTTGGTTTATCCGAGTTATATACCTGACCACCGTATTCTCGTTTCGATGTTATGAGTCCTCTATAGAGTGCTATTAGGGTTTCTTGATTGGATCCCCATATGGTGCATTTGAGATTTCTTAATAGATTAAGGTCTTTGGTGCAATTTTTAATTAACTATTCAATGTGTTTATTTCACTCGAGATGTTTGTCGAAGACTATACCTAGCAATTTAACTACTTTAACATATTTTAGTCTTGAAGGTAAAGGTTGGGGTAGAAAAGTTAAGTTTTTAAGGGTGAAAATTATCGCTACTGTTTGATTCTGAGATATCTTAAACCCCTATTTATCTGCCCATATCCCTATTTTGTCAAGGCTTTGCTGTATTTCAGATAACTTGTTTGCTAGCGGGGTTTCCAGCTCTCCATATTCAGTTGTCATCAGCTAATTGAGAGATATTTATTTTTGTTGATGTGAGATCGCAATCGAAGTCGTTAATCATTGTATTGAATAAAATGGGACCGAGTACGCTCCCTTGGGCGTCCCATTATCTAAGAGGTACTCCTCTGATGGAATCATGACACAATTAATAATTCTGGTTCAGTACCCGCCAATGTAGTCCCAGTCTAATTTTAGATCATTTTTTTCCCTCTGTCTCCATCTGGTGGTGATAGAAGAGTTGGATTTTGGCATTCTTGGTAAGGATTTAAAGGCAATTGTTTATTCTTTAAAATGCAATCTTATGGTGTGGTTGTCTGTGTGTATTTCGGCGACAGTGCACATTGAGTAATAAGGCCATGGTGATGATTCGGAAGTGAAATCTGTGTTCCGTTGCATGGTGTTTTGTTTACAATTCAACCTCTCAAAAAATGCAGGTCAACCCTTGACAAGAATTTCACCGTAAAGTCATATTTGAAGGTATTTTAGATTATCATATAATTTGTATTGATTGTCACGCAGTGGAAAGTTCATTACTGAGAAACAAATGTAGAGCCTATATAGTAAAATAATTGTGTTCTATGGCCTGTCAGCACTGCATTTGAGTAAAGTTTAAACTGATATAAACTCTTTATTGTTAATGATAGACACATGAAATTTTAATACGTTATGTATATTAGCTTTCAAAATATAAAAATGAAATTAAAAATAAGAAAATATTTTTAATTTTAAAAATTTAAATGAAATTATTTTTTAAAATTAAAAAATAAGATTTTTCCATCAAGTATACACATATTTAATATTTATTGGAAATTATATTAAATGATATCAGCATGTATATACTCCTACACCATACACAAGCTCAAATAATGGATATTTGTCAAATTTTGTCAGAGAAAATATTTCTGTAAGTGAAAATGAAACCTTCATTTAAATTACATGAAGACAAAATTATATTTTGCTTTGTACCTTTAGGTCATTAAAAACTATTTGTTTGGGGTCCAAACTGTTAATTTATGTGTTTATAATGGGGTGATTTCCTGAGTAACACATATCTGCTGGAATAGCTATCAGTAATTGTTTATAAACATAGTGATCATGTATTTAGTGAGAGGACAGATATGAAAACTTTATCCTACCCAAGTTGTCTACTAAATTATTTGAAACTGTCAGATAATGAAATACAGATCAAATTGATAAATAATACTTTCCCCAGTATACCCACCCTTGGGTGTAAGGAAAAAGCAAAATGATTTAAGTTGAACACATAATGCATTCCATTTTATTGTTAAGTTTCTTTAAAATTTTGATTGATGTAGTGCGGCATCGTGGCCCAGATGATATTATGGGAATTCTAATGATATATTTACTTTATGTATTATTAATTACTAAAAATATTTGTTAAATGACACTCTAAAGATTAAATAAGAAATATTCAAACAGATTATTTGAATTTAACTTTGTAAACTAATCTTAACATGGTTACATAGCTGACTTGAACAAATATGCATATATCTTGGAATGTTTGGGATCAAAAGTTGATATTCAGTACATCATATAGGCTAACATAGTACTTATAGTGAATCTGTAAGGCTAAGTTCTGACTGTGAGCACTTCAAATATCCCAACATGTTATTTTCATCATGAATATGCCTCTGTATGATAAAACATTTCAATTTAGTACTTTGACAGAGTGCGGTTTTGCAGCATCAGCTGATATCTGATTCCATTGAATCATTGAGCTTAATAACTTGGTAACCAACACTCTTAAAAATTGACTAAAAATGTTCAAAAAGATCATTTGAATTATGTTTGCACATGTGATTTTAATAAGTATATTACATATGTTCCACACATGTAAATGTCCATCCTTGTTTCCATTTTTTCGGGATTAAAATTTCCCAGTTAGTTGATGATATAGGATCTATTGGTACCTATAGTTGATCTTTGTGGCCACATTTGGCTGTATTCAATCGCAATATCTAAAATTGTTGTTTGTTTTTCTTCATGAATAAGAGTGCATATAGTAATAAATTTGAATTTGGTTCATTGTCAAATGACTTTCCAGTACAATGGTATGTATTAATGTTTGCACCAATGATCTAACCTTTCCGTTCCTAGATTGCCTTAAACACCTGATTAGTTATTTAACCTGTAAATGGCTAAATATGCTTGTAGAAACTTCATCTATTTTTAGGATGCAATTATCACTTTAATACATAGCTGTTTGTTCACATCTCTGAGTGTCACTCTGTCAAGTTTACCATTTTTTAAGCCATATTTGCAACCTGAATGTTAATTTGAAATCACCTCATCTAACACATTTAAACTTCATTTGCCTACATCTTGCTGTTTTCTAGAATTTAGTGACACATGTTATATCTTTTCAGGTCGAGTCTGGTATATGGAACAAAGCATTAGAGTTGGATCAGTTTGGAAGCTCTCCAGTAGTACGGTGGTGATAGCATGGTCTCTTTAAGACGTGTAGTGTGATCTGCTATAAGTGACCAAGATGATTTCATATTAGCACACTGATATGCATCATTTCAAAGACATGGCTTAGATCTTCATGAGAGATATTCGCATCATTGTTCATTAAGGTGGAACCTCCCTGAGACTGTATTTTCCTATTGCATTGTTTACTTTTATAGTTATCGACATTAAAATGGAATGCATATTTGTTATAAAACATAATAGTGGTCTCATCAAAAATTAAATTTGTGTGGGATATTAGTTATACAAACAACTACCCAAGTACCTTAAAGAATAAATGTGGAACAGAGCACCTGTCATTGTTTCTTTAGTATGTACACCTATATGCATATGGATAGGTATAATGCAATTTGCTGCCTAAATTACTGTGAGCTATCATGCTTCTGTACCCATGAAAATAATGTTGTCAGTTGTACAGACCCAAAATACCATTTGTTTTAAACACCATTCATTAATCAACTTTGCTGCCTTAAATTTGTCAAACTGAATGTTATAACCTGTATGAAAATTTATTTTTTTTAACATAAATAGTTTTTAAAATTTAAATATTAATTTAACTTTCCATTAAAATTAATAGATCAATATTTTTTTAAACTTTAAACATATTTTCAGACATGCCTTAGGTTTTTACTGCATTTAAAAGTCCTATAGTTAAGGAAGATATAACAAATTTAGTTTTGGTTTCATAAGAACAATTGGACTCCAAATTACACCCTATAGAACACCAGCTCTACACACTTTCTGACAGCTGTCACATGTCTTGCTTGCAAAGAAATTTCTAAAGACTTTATGTATGAAGTTGAAATAGTAGTGGCATGCACATATAAAATGCAAATATAAAAGTCTTACTAAAAAATGGACACTGTTAGGAATCAGGACACAATTAATAATTCTGGTTCAGTACCCACGAATGTAGTCCCAGTCTATTTTTAGATTATTATTTTTTTTCCCCTGTCTCCGTCTGGTGGTGATAGAAGAGTTAGATTTTGGCATTCTTGGTAAGGATTTAAAGGCAATTGTTTATTCTTCAGAATGTAATCTTATGGTGTGGTTGTCTGTGTGTATTTCGGCGACAGTGCACATTGAGTAATAAGGCCATGGTGATGATTCGGAAGTGAAATCTGTGTTCCGTTGCATGGTGTTTTGTTTACAATTCAGCCTCTAAAAATAAATGAAGGTCAACCCTTGACAAGAATTTCACCGTAACGTCATCTTTGAAGTAACATATGATTTGTATTGATTGGCGCACAGTGGAAAGTTCAGTACTGAGAAACAAATGTAGAGACTATATAGTAAAATTAATTGTTTTCTATGGCCTGATAGAGTATTAGCCACTCTGGTTAAGATTTTTTTCCTGAGAGGAAGTTCTTAATCCAGTTAAACATGCGTCCAGTGATGCCGAATTGATTAAGTTTTGCAATCAATCCTTTGGTCCAGACAAAGTCAAAGGCTTTATCGTGGTCGAGGAAGACAGCTGTGATATTCTTATTTGATTTTATCTTGGTATTGAATGCCATTTTTGTACCAGCTTCGAGTCTTAGCATTTGGTCAGTGGTGGATCGCTTGTTACCAAAGCCATATTGATTTTCTGAAAAAAGATTATTGTTTTCTAGGTGATGCTTTAATCGATTGGCCAGGCTGGTTTCAATAATTTTACATGTTTTTATAAGGGAGATGGGTCTGTATGAGCTTAGGTCATTAGGGTCTTTTTCGGTTTTAGGGACAGGTATGACAATGGTTTGTTTCCAGCTGGCAGGTAGTTGGCTGCTGTTCCAGATGGATAGCTGTTGTTATGTTGTTTAGAAGGTTTTTATATATGATATAGCCAATATCGTCCTTTCCTGGTTTTGTTTCTTTTCTTTTTGACCCTAGTGCTATTTCCGAATCATACAGTGTAATTTCGCTATTTAAATCTGATTCTTTGGTTCCTAAGCCTTTAAAAAGATGTTTGTGTGAAATTTCTATATTTTCCCATGTTCTTGAAAATTTTGAAATTGGTTTGTATTACTGCTCATGTTGGAAAAGTGGTTGAAGAGCAGGATTGCTTTTCTTTGTCACTATTTGCATCATTTACATTAGGGGTGATGTTGATTGCTTTTGCCTGGGTTAGTTTTATTTTGTCCCACACATGCTTGGAGTTTGTTCTTATGTTTAAGTGGGAAAAAAGTGAGGCCATGATTTTTCTTTGGCTGTTTTAAATATCTGCTTAAGACCTTTTCCTTATTTTTATAATCTTGGAAGTCTAAGGAGATTTCAGTGACTTTAAATCGATTAAGTGCTTTTTTTCTGAATGGGTTTTATTGCATTCATCATACCACAAGGCACCATATTACTTCGTTTGTGATCTTTTTAGCTTTTTAAAATACTTAGTAAGACTGCCTTTTGTATGGTGTTGATGTTATGTTTATTGAATGTATAAGTGTTCATATCTTCTAGCTCATTCGTGTTAATTTCTGCAAGGATAGTTTTAAATTGTTCCCAACCAGTTTTACTATATTTCCATCTCAGTGGGATCTCAATGGGGTTGTATTGTACGTTTATTTGGAGAGTGACATTGACGGGGAAGAAGTCACTGCCTAATGCACTGTCATGGTCATGGTCCACCCACCAGTTTGTCACTTGTGCTAATTTAGGTATACAGATGGTTAGGTCAATGGTTGTAAGGAAGCCATCGTAAGGGTCCAATCTGGTTTTGGAATCGTACGTTAGGATGACCAGGTTGTTAACAAATAACTCACATACTCGCCTTTATAGATAACCCTACACGTAACACCTCTGTCCGCGTGAGGTTTGCTCCCAACTCAACCAATGTGGATGTGTGAGAAACCTTGCCAGTAGCTTCCCATGGGTCGCAGTTTCTTCCCGGGTGTTTGACCACCTGTCCAGTGCTGAAAAATGGCGTTAAATCCCACAAAACTATTTCATTCACGTATTTCAGAGTGAATGGAAACTGATCAAGAATCAAAACTGAATATTTATAACTAACAGTGAAGAAACCTCAAAAAAACATAAGGTACTGAACAATGTTTTTGATATTTGATATAGAATTTTTATTTTTTACATGAAGGGAAAGAAAAACATGTTTATTTAAAAAAAAACAGTAGCAATCAGAAAACTTAGCAAAAAACAGATATTATGTTGCTTCATCTCGCAAACTATACAGCAACAACAAAGCCACTGGTCTTGTCCCTGGACGAGTAGAGTAATTGGTTTGCCATTTTTTTTTCATAAAAGGCATTTTCGCACCAATCACTTTAGCGACTGCATTTCTGCAAATGAAATTTGCACGCCCACGTTTGTCAGTGACAACCACATCATCGCTTAGTTGTGTGAAAATGTTCGTACGAATAGAAGAGTGCTACGCGCAAGTATAAAACATAAAAATTACTAATTAATGCATTAATTAAACATACATACAATATTTCTGCAAAAAAAGTAACAAAGATATTTTATGTGCAATAATTATTATCGTCATAATAAAACTATCATATTTGTATATAGAAAACATGAGTGGATTAAAACTAAAGGCAACGCAAGTAAACAGAAAACATTATTGCTAATTATTATTGCACAAAATAAGATTCTCCAAATTGCTCGCTTCATTATGTCACGTAATAATTTTCTTTCTTGCATTATTTTGTAATCGCTTTCAGTCTCATCTTTTATTGACATCGCAAGCTAATTTCTTATTATCATTGCAACTAAGCCTGATTTTATAAAAATCGGCTCTATTTCTCCTTTTTCGATATGATATTTATATTATTTCGCATATCTGTATCAGTGATAAATCCTTATTACAACTTCTACTTTTGAAAAGGTAACGTGTTACTTTTTAATTAATAAGTTTCGACCGATGTGACTTCAGATTACACATTACATATATTTTAACTCCAATAAATCCAAAAGGTATGTTCCACCAAATGACAAGTTTCCAAATGGACTTAATAAGATTTATTATTGTCAAGAGTGAAAATTAACAATTTAGAATGTTAATAGAATCAACCAAAATATGAATGGAATCATTTATTATCTTTTTTGTAGATGAAGCTATCCCTGGTTGATCTTTTCAGATCAGTATGGGAGGCCCACCTGCCCTATATGTAAAAGAATGTGCTGTTGTATATATATGCTCTGTTATATCAAAGTTTGTCTAATGTGGTATATATTGTGGTATTGTATTTATTTTTGTCTCTGTAATGAGTGTCTACTATGTATGTATATATGTAAGTTTCAATGTTTTTTATTCATGCCATTCGTTATTAAGTTTTATCTTCTTGAAGAAAATACTTCTCCATTACTAGCAAGTATTGTTTCTCTCTCTCTCTCTCTCTCTCTCTCTCTCTCTCTCTCTCTCTCTCTCTCTCTCTCTCTCTCTCTCTCTCTCTCTCATTGATGGTTGTTTCGGTCAAATTTATCTTTAGCGTTTCTGTTGGTTTTGAACCTATTGTTGCCAGAGTTATGACTATCTCTACTTGTTTGTTTTTCGTAAGTTGGTTTCACTATAGTGTATAGGTTCATATATCGTTTCTGCTGTTGTTGTGAAGTTATATTTTTTCCTATGTTTATTTCCTTTTTTTGGTGTTGGTTCTGAGACTATCCTTGCTACTGTTAATTTGGGTGTTTTTTTTTCCTGCGGATGTTGTGTTTGTTGATTTTCTATGCCAATCTTTGCTGTTTTTGCTATGGGTATTTCCTCGCGCGCTTCTCTGTTTATTATTATCTTTTCTGCAAATGACTGATGGTTTTTGCCCTTGCGCTGCTTTCGATTTGATTGTCATCGATTCTCCTGCTGTATCATGGGGCTTGGTTGTTGTTTTTTTTTCTGTAAAATTTCAGACCTCGCCGATCTCATTCCTGATTCGGTTCTTTTTGTTTTGTCATTTTATTGTTGTTTTTGTTGTTGCTGGTGTTGTTCATGCAATTGCGTACTCATATCTGCTTGGCCCTTTTCTTCTGGATTCTCCAATCTTCTAGGACATTTATGTGGTGTATGTCCTTGCTAATTCATTTTTATATTCATAAGTATACTCAGTAAATTTAGTTTTCTGTATATGTCATCCAAATTATGTTTTTTTAAAAATAATCCTAGCAAGTTTTTCCTAAAAATAATATTATTTGACCCTAATTCCCCCACCCTATCTATATTATCACTTACCCAATGAAAGTCCTCCTCAATCAATAATTCCTCCATGGAAAATTCGCGTTTGTTTTTTTTAAAATTCTCAATAAAATCTTTTTTTTGGTATTTATTCTCTGGAAAATATACATTAATTATGTTTATGTTATTAACTCTGACATGAAGTACTCTACCTTCAAAATATCTTTTCCCATCTATTTTCTCCCAATTTAAATACTTTTTGTTTGTTATTATTATAGTTACCCTCTCCGTTACGTCATTATTTATAAAAATAATTAATAAAGCAATTGCATCCAGTTTTTCCTCTGTATAAGCTAATAAGTCCTTTGTAAAACCTTTATGCGTTTCTTGGATTAAAATAATGTCATAGTCATTGAAATTACACAATTTTTCTATTTTGTCTTTATTAAAGCCAATTATATTTATTAAAGCTATATGGAAGATTAATCCCTTCATTTTCGTACTATCGCAGGCGACATTATATGTTATCTTTGCTTTTAATCTATTTAAATGAAATTTATAAAATTTACTGGTTAAAATTTAACAATTTTTATTTAAATTTAAATTATTTAGTTTAAAAGACCCGCTCTGTCCCATCCCACAAGTTTGACTCCATATTGTTACTTATAATCCCCATTGTACATGTCACTATTTCTGTCTCTTGTCCGTTATACATTTCCTGTTCATTATCGCTATTATTGTCTGTGTCCATGTCCGTGTCTTTGTCCGTCGCAATGTCCTGGTTGTCATTCTTATCTCTGTCCGGGTCAGTTTGTTCTCCTGTTTTCTTTGTGTTTTTATCTATTGTACCTTCTATTTTTTTTCTTCCTCCATATTTCCAACAAGACCGTCGCTCTCTGAGGATGGCATAAAAAGAAGTCTTTTCTTCCTTTCTTTGATTCTTCTCGCCGTCATGGGAATGATATGGATGGAGGTCAGGCGATTTACCCCACTTTCCTCCACTTCTTTTTTAATTCCCGCGGTAGAGTCAATTTCTTCATCCTCCTCTTTTAGGGGGAAGAATTTATTTTTTTCTAATATTTTTGCTAGACTTTTGTTTTTAACTGACTAGTGGGTTGATGTTTTGAAAGGACTTAGAAACTTTTTCCAATCTTGATTCGGAGCTGAGTCTTCTATTGTTTCCTTGATTTTTTTTTGTTTTGGAGTTTTCTTTGTTTGGAATTTAATTTAAGGATATATTTTGCAGATTAGCTCCTTTATTTTCTCCTATAACTTGCTCCAATTACAGATCAACAACTTGATCGATTTCCTCCAAGTCTTTGTCATTTAAATTTTCATTTTCCGTTGCTTGGGCTACCTTGCTTGCCTAAGTGGCAACAGCATAAATAGCTCCGAGCAGAAAATTTGGGCATCCTTTAGCCGCGTGGCCCATATTTCAACATTTAGGACATTTTCTGTCCTTTTCGCAGCCAGAGTACCAGTGCAAGGTGCTCGTTTCCATTCCGCTGAGATTGTAAACCTGGCTCAAAGCAAAAGTTATTATATCAGACTCAGACAATTTGCCAGCCAATACGTGCTTCGATTCAAAGAGCCGGGGCACTGCACACCTATTCCTTGGGTTATTTATTTTTCTATTCACGTCATTCTGGAATTAAAATCAAGGTTGGAATAAGTAGCGACAATAGTGGTGGTGGTGGACAGAAAACAACAAAGCACCCTTTCCCCAAAATAGACTAATAGTTTGTTTAGCTACCAAGTGAACGCTAATTAGTTTAGGTCAAATATAGCCGCAGCAATATTTATCACCGGAACAAATAATATTGCATAAGACGTGATCCTAAGGCGATCTTTAAAACTGAAAAACCGACTTCAAAGGCGCTGACATAATTATGTTTGAAAGGCAGAGTAGTTGCAAGGTGTCGTGAAAAATAATGTATAGGAAAAGTAGATAACTGATCTGGGATTCACTTTTGTTCAACTTCCACATTGCAAGTTTTATAAGGATTACACACACACACACACACACACACACACACACACACACACACACACACACACGCGCGCGCGCACGTTAACTGTATTTTTATTTTTACATGAGGTATAAAAATGGAAAATATTTATTGGATTTAAAATATAATTTCAAAGCATAATTTTCCTTATATGACTCCCAAAGGATCACTTTCTTACGTCAAGGTCCTGTGTTGGGCCCGTGGGTCTTTCAGTTTTGGTCAAACATTAATGGAGGAAAGAGTTCTCTTCCCGCGTCAATAAAAATCTCAATTTTAATTAAATTGACTTTTTTTCATAATTCAAACGTATTCTCTGCGAAAGATTCTTTCAAATTCATTATTTTAAAATAGTTATCATTTTAGCATAAAGATTTTCTGTTAGAAAATTTGAAAGGGATAAAAGTTTGTACTGCTAGATATGGGAAAAGAGTCATCGCAAATTTTAAATTATTTAATTCCCAAACTCTGTCCAATAGTTAATTTGTTTGCAACTCACGATTTTACATGGAAGGTCAAATATTAAACGACCCGTATCCAACGCCAGGTGCACGTGCATTAGAGACCAGATTAATCCGAGCTCCGAAGATAAAAAATGCGCGAAGGAAATTTCGTGATTAACACATGCGCGATTCAAATCTCTCTACTATCGTCACAAAGATTAGCAATTGGATGTGCCCTATATTTCATCCTTGTTGGCTGACCAATATGATAAATCTGCCAGTTTGAGTGTCTTCTAAGTGTCCACGTGTTCATTAAGAGGCTGAACCATTGTATTTGAAGATAAGAACAATGTGTTTCCTCTACACTTTCTATATTTAAGAGAATGACACAGAGTAACGTGAGATGGAAAAATTACCAAGTGTGATTATTATTTCGCACATAACTAGTGTACAGGATTAGGCAGGAAATAGAAGACATTGATCAATAAGGAAATTAAACCGTTGTCGAAGTCATAACGAAAGGGACTGGTTGCCATGAGAAAGATGCACTTCTATATATGCATACATATATTTATTAATGCTTAAGTTTAGCATCCTTCTCTAATACCTCCCATTACGACCCATAACAACTTGGAAAATTACTTCTTGTAACAAAAGTTAGTCTCTCTCTCTCTCTCTCTCTCTCTCTCTCTCTCTCTCTTTATATATAGATATATATATATATATATATATATATATATATATATATATATATATATATATATATATATATATATA
Organism: Potamilus streckersoni; assembly: GCA_016746295.1. NCBI lineage: Eukaryota > Metazoa > Mollusca > Bivalvia > Unionida > Unionidae > Potamilus > Potamilus streckersoni. Next base: position 842,411 of record JAEAOA010002177.1, on the reverse strand, counting down.
TATATATAGTGCATGTGTGTGTTCATGATTGAACTGTTATAAAAATGTAATAAGTAACTAATTCCTTTTTGGTCATTACAGTAACTAGAATACGTTTTACATTTCAATGATTAAATTAACTTTTTTGCGCTGTATACTAAACCACACCGTGTTCAAAATAAAGAAGTAATGCTAAACATATTGCGCAGTAAGTATCTATTTTTTTATTTTCCGAGAAACAAAGGTGTGGAATATGGATTTTCAAACGAGACGGACCTTTTGCTTGTAGCTTAGGGGTATTATCTTATGATTTTTACAACTAAATATAAAGAAGTATAAACTATTGCTTCAGGGGCTTTTTAAAATTATGAGCTTTAAATTGTATATGTCCGATTCGTACACGCAATGTAAGTAGCAATATATATATATATATATATATATATATATATATATATATATATATATATATATAGAGAGAGAGAGAGAGAGAGAGAGAGAGAGAGAGAGAGAGAGAGAGAGAGAGAGAGAGAGAGAGAGAGAGAGAGAGAGAGAGAGAGAGAGAGAGAGAGAGAGAGAGAGAGAGAGAGAGAGAGAGAGAGAGAGTACTGGTACTTCGTCTTTCTTTATCTGCGAGTTATGTTTACTGACAAGTGGAAACTGTCTCAACAAAACGTTGTCCAGTTATAAGAATGTAAAAGCTATCTTTACAAAGCAGCGCAACTTTGCACGGTTATTTCTAGTTTTTATCTCTATCCACTATATTGATACGTCGCAGGTGTCGAAAACTATAATTTTAAACAATAGTAGCGAAATTATCAGGCTGTTCCCCGAGATTTTGTCCCTCACGAAGTGATAATCACCAAGCAATTGGTTTCCTTCCGGTAAAATGAACACAATGGAGACTTCAGCTATTGTTTTCCGTGGGAAAGGGTAAGAGTGAAAGAGGTTTGTTGACGCCTTATCCAGTGGTACAGCATGCACCTGCACCGTGAAAGCCAGCATACAATGACCAGAGGGTTACAGCCCAAGCAGTAATTGACCTATTTGTTTTAGCACACGTCCGTCAAATTGTTTAGTAAATAGGTAATACCTATATAACTTACGTAACGTCTAAGCACGCTCGATCGATTGTATAGACGACGGCAGGACAATCGTGGGAAAGCTTCTAAAAGGAAACAGGGCATTGTGTTCGATTTTGATTACCGAAACTGTGAAGTCCTTTCTTTTTTGTTGTTATAAAGTTAAAAACACTAATTCTACAAAAGTTTATGTAGGCAAAGTTTTATTTGGCGAAATGTTGTGCACTTTATAGGTATATCTTCAGTTATTTACCTTTTATAAGTAAACCCTTTCATTGCCTTTAAAATGTGTCCCCACCCCACTCCCAGCCGAATCAACGTAATTTTAAGACAAAGTTACGGTTAAAGGTCAAGTGGTACATAGCTCATAGACCGAGATAATATTACGATATTTTTAAACTTTAAAAATATTTGTCATTGTGTATAACAGATGGCTTTAACAGCTTCCTATAATATATCTGAAATTTTGAAGAAACAAAATTTGTTATATTGAACCAGGGAAAGCTTTAGTTTTCTGCTTGGTTTTAATGCATTTATGAACACATGATGGGCTGTACATAGCAACTAATATATATGATGGAGGAGATTCCATGAAGAACCACTAAACCGTGGGCAGCTACTAGCAAGCTTAGCTCAAATCAACACAATCAATGGTGAGATGCTAGCTACCTTAAAGGCAAGCGCCTTAGTCAATTTTGCAATCAAGGTTCACGTGAATAATAGACCAAGCAAGGAGAACAAACTGTTTGCAGGACATAACATTGAAAAGTGCTGGAGATATTTTCGACGAGTCGCAAATTAACGTTACTGTTGAAAACCCGTTTCTGACTGAATGAAGCTGGAAACTCGGTATCAGAAGCAGTCTCAGTTATACGATCTCTGTGAACAATAGACCAAGCCATGCAATTACAAACCTCAGACACAGGCTATAAGTCCTAGTACTTCGATGTTCTGCAACTTCGATTTGGACACAGTTTAAATAATTTGGTCTTCGGGGACTGATGTGCAAGTAATTGAAACTCTAAATCCGTTATCGTCTTTCTGGTTAGGCCGTTCTGGCAATAAATGTAATTTTACGCGTACGGGTACCTGACCGCACCGTCATGCTTGCACCACTGTTCAACACCACTATTCAGCTTGGTTCATAATTCCTATACATACTCGTTAAATTTCGATCAGGTAGGCATTCTTGAAGCATAATACCTGACGGAAGTTTTCAATCTTTAGCATGTATTGGAATGATTTGGGAATACTTAGTCCAATCATATCATACGATGTAGGTTGGTTCCTAACGTTGAAGACACTTATGCATAATTCTCCTTGCTTAAAACAAATACTGTATTACAAATGTACGCTTTTCCATATAATTAGCACGATTTAAAGAAAGATTTCGATGTTTATCTATTTATCAATATAGGATATAATGTGAATAATTTTAAGAGCAACAGCTCCTATTCTATATTTTTTTTTTTCAACGATTGAACTAGTAATTTTACTGCAAAGTAGGATATTTGATTATATACGGATATTTTATTCTTATAGTAATAATTAAAGAATACTAAGAAGATCTAGAAAAAAGTTTGAAAAGAAACTGTCGGCTACAAAGACTACTTCTACTAGTGAATAGTTTTCTTTTTCTAGTCTACTTCATTTAAACCGCTTGGCTTCAATGTTACAAGGCGGTTTATCCAGTAAGATTCCTTTTCCTTCCTTGTTTCGGAGCTCCAGCTGTGGTTGTTAGCAATTGCGATAAGTGGGTATGTATGTGTGTGTGTGTGTGTGTGTGTGTGTGTGTATATATATATATATATATATATATATATATATATATATATATATATATATATATATATATATATATGTATATGTATATATGTGTGTGTGTGTATATATATATACACACACACACACACACACATATATATATATATATATATATATATATATATATATATATATATATATATATATATATATATATGTATGTATGTATGTATGTATGCATGGATGTGTGTGTATGCATGTACTTACGTGCGTACGTACATGCATATATATATACACTTCTCCTCTCCTGGCCACACTTTCAGTGATATAATACTTATCGCTATTGCTAACAACCACAGCTGGAGTTCCGAAACCAGGAAGGAAAAGGAATCATACTGGATACGCCGCCTTAGAACATTGAAACCAAGCGGTCTAAACCATATATATATATATATATATATATATATATATATATATATATATATATATATATATATATATATATATATATATATATATATATATAAGATAACAATATTAGGGAACAACACCGCCTACTGAATAGGAATTTTATGTTAACATTATCTTGGGATACTCACATCATCATTCAGTATTTCCTTTTTCGCCAACTGAAGCAGCTTCCATCACGTGATACTTGATCATTGAGAAGGTCTGTTTTCCAGCAAACAATAACCTTTGGGCGGTTTCCGCTGTTGTATTGATACAGCACAATCGTCATAGTCATGAAAAGTTTTGTATTGTAATGGAAGATAAGTCAATGATTATCATAAACTATATGGGCCGAACTGAGAAGAAATTAAATACATCTATATACATTGCATAAATATTAGTCTCTTTCGTATGATCAAACCAAAACGACAAGAAAAAATATGCACCACAAATGTAATGTAAAACCCATTATTTATTCACTGCTAGTTTGGTATCAAATGCAGTTGCCTAATATTCTGCGCAAACTACTGTTGGTTGAGGTTGACCCTAACATTACAGAATCTTCTGCACAGTGTTGCAAGTATGGTGCATTCTAATACAAATACTGTATGGATCATGTTGTCACGTGCATCATTATCCTAGTGCATGGTTAATCTCTATCGAACCATTGTAACGCATAGTTTTAAGAACAACATAAGCGCTGAGCTCCAACAGAGGCGAATCATCAACAAACACATCAAACTGATGGGCATTCTTAAAAATACTTATGAATATATTTCAGACCTGACGGAAATGGCTCAGCGACGATCTGATCGGCAGTAGGAATTCACTTCCGCTGTGCTTCCGTCTGCGGTCCACCCAAAGGAGTATTTAAGGCATAAGAATGTATACACAAACATACGACACAGACCATAACCAGTCAAACATAATATACAGTATATATTAAAACAGAAATTGAAACGGACATGAAAACGTTATTTTTATTGCAACTTTTCCGTGTTCCAAAGGTTTGTTCGTCCGAAGATTCATAAGGCCGAACTTTTTTTTGTACGAGAGCCCTATTTTCCGAGCACTGTAGCCCAAAGATTCATTGTTCCAAAGGTTCGCAAATTCGAACAATATTGCTATTAATAGACTATAGTTTCGTTGTAACATCAAATGAAAAGGTTCAAGTTCGAAAGTTTGCTGGTCGTAACGCTTTTGAGAACAAGGGGTCCTTTGGTCTGAAGTATCCGAAAATATTCGATAAAGGGTTGACCGGTCCAAAAAAATTTTAAAAAGTGCTCACCAGTCCGAAGGTTCACCAGTCTGAAGATATTTGAAAATTGTTTATTTGATTTGAATATTCAGTATTACCAAAATAACTGTATTGATCAGGACTAACACACTTTCAGACCAATGAAGATTCGAACAAACATACTTTTGGACCAACGAACCTTCGCATTAACGCACCTTCGAACTACTGAACTTAATGATGTCTTCTTTGCGGTAGATATTCTCCTGTGCTTGATAGTATATTTTGTTACGTTAGCTGGTTTGGATTTTGTTTTTCTCTAAAGTTCCATTAGATTGGACAAATTTCACATAACACCTTGTTGTGCTATTTAGGTTATGTTTCAGTTGACAGTCATGTCTTTATAGTCCTGTATTACACGGATCAGTTGTGTGTATTTCAAGCTGATTTCCCGGGCACATGGCCTAGCTACGATGTCGTAGCCTCAACTTGTTTTGTTGTGGTTGAGGCTACGAACTGATTCCATATCATGTAATGGAGCAAAAAAAAAAAATCCTTACCTAAGTCAGACACACAAATAGTTTAGAAATCTACTAAAGAAGTTTAATCATTTTGTCAAAGGAGTTTGGCTGCTTTTTTAAATTTATTTAGCCTTTACACGGTAAAATAAATTGGCGTAGTTATGATAACCTCACCGTGTCTACCATGACTCTCGCCGTGACCCCTTTTCTACATAAGGCTTGCCAGACTATATATTGATATTCTACGCTATGGTATTAGTTGTTGAATGACATCGCGAGATGGAGAATGGATACTTGCATAAATTTCGGAATACGGTTTTGTTGAGAAAATAATTGCTTCTTGGTGCAATTTCAAAGTCACCGGTAAACCGTATTTACTTTTAATGCGCAGAATTTCCGACTCAAACCGCGCCATATTTTTTACTACGATCTGTTTACGTTTCCAAATAAGGCATTAAAATCCTTATATGGCACAAAAAACGAGGCTGAGAACGGAAGTAGGCATTATTTGAACTAATATGGCGGATGATCAAAACGAAAATATTGGATAAGAAAGGTAAACGAGATCTTATCACTATTTCTAGAATGAATTGCGATTATTCCAGTATTAAATAAGAGGACTACTCAATTTATTTCATAATATATCAAAAAATATGTTCAGAATTTTTAATATTAGGCTAAAAAAAGAGCCGGGTGTCATTCACACCCGGCTGCTCCAGTAACACACATAGACTCATGCTAGTACCGTGTCCACAAAAGGACTAAGATACTAATATTAGTATTATGATAAGAAAAGTCTGGCGTTGTTGTTTTTTGACGTTTCTATCATAACCTTCTTCTCGTGTCTAGTTACGAGAAGGTAGAAAGTTCAGCATTCATAAGAATAAGGTGTCGCTTATGATGGTGTAGATACGGTTACATCTTTTTGTGAGAAAGCTTTGGCTACGAGTAGGTAACAAGAATCTGTAAGAAATAGACATGACACTCTTCTAAGCCTGGAATTGCACTCTATTGACATATATATATATATATATATATATATATATATATATATATATATATATATATATATATATATATATATATATATATATATATTCTAAAGATACAACATGTAAATTTATTTATGCTGAAACTTCATACAATACATATTACAATACTTATTAATTAGTTCTTCCACAATCTAGTATTTCATTTGTCCATTCATTTTTCTGTATTTTTTAATACAAGTGATTTAAATATTCAAAGAGCCTAAAATTCAATAACTGTAATAAATGTATTTTATTTTATTTATTGTAAGGTAAAGACCTGAAAAAGATCTGTGAATGTTATACTTATTATTTAAAGAATATATATTTATTCTCAATTAAATTATAACATGAAGCTAGTAATTATTTCAAACAAATACTAATGAACATCAAAGCTGTAAAATATTTCATTACATTATGATTGTGGAAGAAGGGAACTCAATAATATTATATTATAAATACAATGAACATCAATTCAGTAAAATATTAAATCAGTAAAATATTTCATAGTAGAAAAGAGAATTCACTATTACATTATATTGATGAAATAAAAATAATTCAGAAGAATACCACAACTCACTATAAAATCTTTAACTTCCAAAAGCGAGTATAAATCATAATTTTCTTACCTGTAAGAAATAGACATGACACTCTTCTAAGCCTGGAATCTTACTGAGAATAACCAGTCCAGTGCCTATTTTTATATCCTGGAACTGGCAATTAACAGCGCTTCACCCGAGGTCACAAGATGTCTGTCTAAAAATCACGCGTGCTTCTTGCGTGCTAGTCAAGGACAGCTTTAATTTATATCAAGTTTTAGGGGGGGTGGTAGAGTGTGAGTGTGTGGACAGTATTTTTCCGAAGTAACAACCTTTTGGATCATACATTGTCCATAACCTTCCAGTTGTAAGTGGTCATTCACATTGTGAACTTAATTAATTTAATTAATTCCCTAGGGTGATTATCAATTACTTTGTTCCCAACATCACAACGCAATTTAATAAGGTTTTATTGACCGAACTGCGAAATAGCATGCCACTCGCGGCTTTATCTGTTGTTTGAACTATCGAACTCGGCTATTAATTAGATTTTTCCATTACCAAGTGAAAGCTGAAAAATAATAATGCTTAATCTAAATTCATTTCAATGTCCTTATTATATTCAGGATATGAATTATTGATTGGGCCACGCGTCTCCTACAATCCAAATCAATATCAAAGCACTATCTTAAATTTGGATGTTTTTGTCTTCCAATAACTAGAGATTTCAATATGTTGTACACAAATTAATGTTTTCGTTTCTTTCTTTTAAAATTGATATCTTGATATTAGTACTATGCATGGCCCAGCAATACTGGTTGAGGAACCAGTTGTGCTGGCTGTGCGAAAGCAAGTATGTACCGGTTCAGCGTCATATGAGGAGTAAACGTATCAATGTCATTTGAGGTGTACAAGATCAGGTCTTTCTTTGTTCGGAATCGAAGCTCCTGCAAGATTATTTGGCAGACTAAAAAAAATTGCTATATGCGGGTTAATTCCTTTTTTTACAGTAACAGTACAAAAACGTAACATATTTATGACTGTTATATGAACGGCATCTTGTTACAATTTTATGTTTGCTGCGCGAAGAATACAATAATAAATTTCACATCATCTTGTATGTTCTGTGAACCGCAATTCCATAATCTCGATTATGTTGTTGGAATAGTACAATAACACAATCTCATAAACTTGTGTCTTTCATGTGAACAATACAATTGAATAATTTCATATGACTTATGTAAATGGCATAGCGTTAAAATTTCATGTGATCAGCATAATCACACAATTTCATATCAGTCATGTGAACAGTACAGTTCCATGTCAGTCATGTGAACAGAATAGTTTTATATCTGTCACATAAACAGAACAGTTTTATACCAGTCACGTGAAAAGAACAGTTCAAGTGGACAAAAAGTTTCATATCAGTCATGTGCACAGGGCAGTTTCATATCAGTCAAGTGAACAGAATAGTTCCAAGTGAATATAACACTTTCAAATCTGTCATGTATACAAAATTAGTATCTGTCAGGTAAACAAAACAGTTTCAATTTAACAGAACAGTTTAAGTGAACAGAACTTTTATATCAGTCAAGTGAATAGAACAGTTAAATATATGCCAGGTAAACATATCACCTTCATATCTGTCATGTAAACACAATTATCTCATATATGTCAAGTGAACATAACAATTTCTAATATGTCAATATAATAATGGTATAATTCATACTTGTTATGAGTATTGTTGAATAGGCAAAGTGAACCACTCTATTTTATGAGCAATAAAGTAAGAAATTGCACAAGTTTTTTTTTTTATTTTGATAACTAGTCTTAGCAATTTTGCTCATTGAATAATTATCACGTTGGTTGCACAAAACACAAAATCAAGCGACTAATGAGACAATTGACCAATCAACGTGTAGCACGTTTGCAATACGTGGAGTGTATGGCAAAAGGAAATCCCAAGAAAAAACAATAATTCTGACGAACCCTGCTAGGGCTAAAGCAGAAAAGGACCCCGCCCCCCCCCACAGTGTGTATAACACAGTCCAAACAGAAACCAGAAAAAAATCTATAAGCTTACAGACAGCATTGCACCTACATGCAAATATATATAGCAGTACTTCTCCTCTCTCACCCCATATGGATTTAATTCTGACCAAAGAACTATTTAGTAGGAAACGAGTAGATCTGAAGAAAAAATCTACCCAAGCCCCCACAAAAAACAGCAAACAAACAGAGTGGCGATCTGCTTTAGTCACGAATTAAGTGCGAAGCCAAAACCTAATTAAGATCACTAAATTCGTACAGCTACATTGGTGCCATGTCAATGATACATTTGGTTTAGGAAAGCAAGAAGCACATTTACTACATAAAAAGAAACGAACAACATATTAGGAATATTTACAAATCAGGACTATTTGACACTGGAATGTAACTACTGCATTTTTCGGCGTTAGGGTATTGAACGCCAACACAAATAGACAACTAGGCATAACTCAAAACTCTACAGTATAACAGCATAGAGGAGTCGCACAGAAGAAGGATGGATGGGAAAGAAGAGGAACCATACTTGAGGATCGTAGGAGGCGGGGTCCATGGGGATCCTTTCTCATCCAGAAGATGGATGAATGTCGGTCCTATTGGCGGCCTTCTTGCCGTGGCTTGCTTGGGTGGCATAAAAAGCGGATAATCACAAAAATGAATCAGAGGTCAAACGCACACAGATCAGATGGGCGCACAAGGTGTTAATCGACATTAATCCAAAGTAGCAGCACCTCTACGATCTCTACGAGACAAAATTATGATCGGATGCATGTGGGCGCAGTAATTTGTATATAAATGGAAGTTTGTTCACTAGAAAGCATTTGGCATAAATGAAACCGCAATCTATTCGAACGATCTGGGCTATTTGTATGATTCTTTTGACCATTGGACTGACCGAAAAGTTGTGAATGAAAAAAAAAGAGTTCGATACTTTCGCAGAGATACTTGAAAATAGCATCCATAAGTTTCTCAACCAGTTACAAATATGTACTGACTTTCATCGAAAAGTAAATCATTTGGTCATTTGAAATTTAAGTCAAGAATTGTTTTAATATCTCAAAGTTTATTTTTATTGTTACGCATTTTATTATGTGTAACGCTTTCGCTTTCGCCCATTATTGTCCCTGTTTAGTTTTAACAATATTGTAAATAATTATTGAATAGGTGTCAGAATGGCGACTTAAACATTTTGAAGTTTAAAATATTTTTATATTTTCAAGTTATCACTATTAAATCAAGCTTAAATTATATTACCAACTTATTTCAAAGGTATAACCTTCTTTTGTGTTAACATCTGAAAATGAATGTCATTTCTGAGATAATTTGAAATATTCTCCTGCAAGTTATAAGAACGGAAAATATATCGCAGATAAGCAGAGACACAAATAAACATAAATAGGCAAACAGAAAGTGGAGTAAATTTATATTAAGTTTATTGATGTCAGTAAATGAAAACAACCACAATACTTTACAAAGTTAATATTTTCCTGAAAGTATGGACATCATATTTCTTGATGTCGGTATATGAAAGTAGCAACAATGCTTTTACTACGTTAAATTTAACCTGAAAATATGGGCATAATGTTTCTTGATATTAGTAGCGAGTGGGGGGGGGCACTGTAATGTCTATGGGGGACTTTATTGTTAAATTTGGTCGTTTGGACTCTGGGGTCTATGGAAATTTAACATGGGGAATTTAATATAGGGAATGTATAGCGGCAATGGACTGGTCCTGTCTAGGGTCAGTAAGAATTGAAGAGGGGTCAGGTATCGATACTGGACACTGACAACAATGTTTCAAGTGGCTGACTTAAATCGTGCGAAAGTGTCAAGCGGCTGACCTGAATACGCGCTACCTTAAGCAGAAATAGATACATAGACATAGAGACGTTAGAGACAGGGTTAGAGACATAGACATATAACACAAACATAGATTTATGAACATAAAATTATCACACAAAACATTGAGCAAAACATTTTTAGGCAAGAGAGAAAATATAAATTTTGAGGCAATGGAATGGCCCTGTTAAAGAGTCTTTGTTTTTTTTTAACCTTTCATTTAACATAAAGTGCATCGCACGGATCTTCTTCTCTTCCTCAAACTTCGTCTGACCTCTCATTTCATTCCAGTTACATGTTTTCGTCACAATTTTTCGGGAGGACAGGAAAGTATTATGATTGGTCGGCCTGGTGTCAGGATAATGTGACTGGGTGAACATCATGCTACATGCCTGCGGCATGATGCCCTGTGGTGCTAAACTTCATTATAAATTTGAATACTGAAGACATTGTAGCGATATGACTGAAAAATTATTAAAGCTAGGTCAAAAATCTAAATTATACATCACATCACATTTATTCTTCACATCTCTTCCGGTACATTGCTCCCACTGTAGCAAGATTCATGAAGGACGTGAAAAAAGCTTTCGAGGACCTAATACGCTGACAGATTTTGCATAATGGATTTTAAACCCTGTCGACTAGACGTGGAGCAAAGACGACATCGAACATTACGTTGATTGCCATCGCTATGCTACGGTGAAGGTTCACAATTTCTCTGGATACGATGGCTTGTTTCTTCTGAAATACTATACGGAACAAAGTACCTAACACCCTAAATTCACTTTGAACGCAGCCAACTCATCTCCGTGCAAGTGTTACAAGTGCAGTTGAAATATTCGATGAGTTATCTTGCCATGCCTCTCAGTTGAATGTCTAAAATGTTTGGAACAAGACTATTTTCTGCCCTTTTTCAATACGGAAGCCAATAAACATCTTTTATACCCAATTTGCCTGATACCTGCTATTATGACCCCGACAAAATGCGCACCGAACAAAGAAAAGCTTTATACGCTTGGTACCACACTCAAACCTCGATCGACCCTTTGCAAAAAAGCCTGCACCACTGCAAAAGCTTGTTCCTTAGTGTACTGCAAACAATTTATGCACGAGAAGATCATGGCTATCATTCGCCCTCAAACGACCAATGTTGTCCTACGTCAATACTCGGTTAAAGTACTACACTGGCTACATTACTTGTGCGACAAGGAAGACAAATGGATCCAACAACGGAGGAGGCGAAAAAATATATCGGTTCATAGCTGATAATTGGAAAACCATAAGATCGTAAAGACGTTTAAAGGTTGCTTATTTCACGGATGTCTGATCTGCTACCCTCAACGGTACACTAAAAATAAATTTGTACAACGTAGAATGGAAGACCTGTACGAGGGTACTTGTCATTGGAGCTTATATTTGTTTGTAGAGCATAGAAGTGTGCCTATAAACACGAACCTCACAAGACTACCTTCAGCCACACACCAAAACGTCAGTAGACCTTTGAAAAAATGTGTATTAAATCCTGAACCAGAAGTGAGTGTGGCATTCCAACTACTTCACATTTGCTTCAGTCTCACTGAAATAAAATAATGGTTCATAAACGATAAAAGGAAAGATGATATCAACACAGCAAGAATCGACCCACTGATAAATCCAAGTTAAAACCATACCATTTTACTGTCTTCTTGCATGGCTATTGCGATTGTTTTAGCCAGAATAGAACTTGTCTAAATGGGACCTGAAAAGGGAATGGGATACGAAATACGGTGTTTGAGTTGCGGTTTGAGGTTGCCTATTGATTAATGTATCCATAAAGATTTAGTTATTGTAGAACATACTCAATGGGCTCCGCATTGTCCTTACATTTCTGTGGCCTTTCCACCCATCACACTGCGGTACATTTATGACAGAACCTTAGAGAAGGTAGTACCGTTGCCCAAGAAGAAAAAAGGAAGACTTCTAAAACTAGGCATAAAAATTGAAGGATTTACAATCTGGAGACTTCATTACGACTAGTATCAAAAGGGAAAACGTCCAAAACCGATAGTTCGTTGTAACTACCATTGCCAAGCGAGAAAGATGAATTCTAACAAACAGGCACAATTTCAAATTCGGTGATTCTCAAGTGGAGTGCAATTCTGTACCTTGAGAATAAAGGAATGCCGTACGCTGTGACGTCAGCGATTCAGTAGGAACTTTGCCATCATTACTAATGAAACTTGATGCCGTGAGTGTCAAACCTAACGGATTAGAAATGGATGCCACTCGTTATCGTGGATTCTACTGTTTTTTATGGTCACTGTCATCCTCCACGTGAAACTATGCGGCTAGCAACCTACGGATGTCATCCATGCCTGAGAAAACTAATGTGAGTTTATCTGAATATTGCGACTTTCAAATTCGATTGGAAACTTTCCAAGTAAAGTGGTGGCCTAAATATCTGAGAGGACCTACATCCGATGACTTAGCCAGAGATGGATTTACGTACTTTGATAAATGTGATAAAGTCAAGTTATTCAGTTGCGGTTTGTCACTTCACGAGTGGGAGCAGAAAGATTCCTGTTACCTAGAACATATTCGATGGTCTCCGCACTTTCACTACCTATCTTTAGTGGGACCACCTCAGTTATTTATTGATGGATGCATTACAAGAGAACATTCATGGTTTGCCAATGGAGATCGCATTTACCGAGAATTTGTCAAAATGCAAGTCAAATGCAATGAACAACTGCATCTGTTACGTCACCAATGATGGAACCCCTGGTAACTGAATGATATACGAGGATTGATTCCAATGGTCATGACATTGTTCAATTGAACGAGGACCAGAAGACTTTTGTTGCTAATCATCCTACTTGTTCCCAGCTAGCCATAATACACCGAATTCGAGAAGTAGAGTTAGTGCGTTACCATAAACATTTACACGAACAAATCTTGACTCAAGAGGAAGCGTCTGAGTGACGTGTGGTGTGGGAGATAGTGACAACAATTTTGGTACGGTACTGAAATAAAGTCGCTTCAGTGCAAAGAGTACATTTATTACCTCCGTTAAAAAGAGGTATAAAAACATGGTACTAGGTAACCATCCTTATCATTAGTCATGCAACAGATTACGTGGAAGGAAGTCAATGGCACTTATCAGTGTGGAGGATTACCAACACTTTTTACAAGAACTGTGTCCATTGAATTGGAGACATCGTATGGAGTGCCTCTTAATGACTTCCTTTCTGGGATTTCTTTTACCAGCCGTTTCCTTGTGGTCTCTTTACGATCTGTACCGTTAGATACTATCACTGAATGACCATTCCAAGAGGACCACTTTGTGACTGTGCCAAGTGTTAAGTCGCCAAGAACATGATAAAGGTGCCTAGAACACTGCACTTTCGCCACCGGAAATACTGTACAGTAACTTGTCTATCTATCTTTGATCATTTTGATGTGTATTTTAGCGATGTACTTGGCAATTTGGCTTTTATGTATTTTTATCATGAAAAAATATGATAAATTGGCAATTTGGCTTTTATGTATTTTTATCATGAAAAATATAAGAACTTGTATTGTCTGTCCTCGTTCGAAAGCGACATTCCCTTCACTATGGCTACCTTTGCTGTCTCTTATCAAGAACTTGTATTGTCTGTCCTCGTTCAAAAGCGACATTCCCTTCACTATGGCTAACTTTGCTGTCTCTTATCCCTCTTCCACCACTTTCAAAGTCATCGACAGAAAGTTAGATCGTGCTAGTTGGGAGGTCTTGTTCCTTCGTCATCCTTTTAACTTGTTAATTGGTGGACCGAGCAGTTCTGGAAAAACTGAATTTGTTAAACATATCTTAGAACATAAACTTCATGTAATCGATCGTCCATCTCAATGTCTCGTGTGGCATTAGAAAGAGTGGAAATCGACGCAGAGTCTCTTGCGATAAATCAAGTCTATTCCATCGTGTTTGTGGAATGCATTCCAGGCGAAGACGACGGAATCGTGTCTCACCCAAGTCAAGCAAATCTGGTCATCTTCGACAACACGAAAAAAAATTAAACTGTGCGTTACGTGCAAAGGACATCATCGTCATGCCAGTGTCATTTACATCACCCATGCAACTAGTTACAAATACTACTCCAAAATTAATATAAAACGGAAGATAAAATGAAATGTGAACATATAACCCAATACTCTCTAATCTAAATACCGAAAATTCTCTCTAAACTTCAAAATGCCTCAATATGCCCATGCCACAACACCTTGTATAGACCTAGACCTGTTCCTTGGGATAATCCTATCTTAATGTAGGCCTGTCACTTGTGACCCAAAATCTCCGGATTACCGACCGGATTTTCTCCTAGGGTTTAAACTTCAACCTAAGCCACCACACCCTGATCGTTTGGGCGATGACTTAACAGATATAATCGTCGCGTAGTGCGAATTTCCTCTAAGAGTTTTCACTATGTTTTAGATATCTGGATAGCTATGTTGGGGTTGGAAGTCAGAGTGTATTAATTATCGAAATCATGAAATCCACTGAAATCATGTAACAGCGGCAATGGGTAGACGCTTTAATATAAAGGTTTCAAAATTATGCTACAATGTATCGAAACCTACCCGAAGCAAAACGATAAGTAGGATATAAATCTTTATAGGCATTTCACTTAATCCTGAATTACAATATTTTACAAGAAGCTCATTCAGTATTTACGAACAGTCCACTCTTTCATGCATCATTGCTTAGACACATAACAGCCAGATACTGCCGGATTAAGTCCTACCATGGCCCTAAGCACTGACAATATCATATTTCTCAGACCACCAACACCACCACCCACATAAAATGTGAAACTCCCCCACCCATAAACGACAACCCAACCCAACAAAAACAACAAAACTTCCAACAATATTTTAATGATACTTTTAGCTTGGGTAAATTCGAGTGTTGCCACCACTCAAAATTCAAAATAATTGCATATGATGATCAGAATGGTTAAATATAATTAATTCAATTTTATCATTAACAATTAATTTGAATTTCTTGCTGATTTTTCTGTTGGGCTGGTTCCCGAATCGTATGCTTAGTGTCATTAAATGATAATCCGGCACTGCAATCAAATCTAAACGTCCGTATGGATGTAATCCGTATCACTGGATACTTCAACACCTGACACTAAGACAAATGTTGTTCTCGAGATTTGAACATGCAATGCAAGAAATCGTAAAGCATGGCCGTTTATTAAAAGGACGACATATGTTTATTGTTAAGAATGAGAAGAGAAATATAGAAACTTTCGTCAGAAAACTTTAGACGAACTAGCTCGATCGACTCTGAATGATTTTAAGACCCTGTTTAAAGTTCATCACCTCATGTGACCAAGATGTAAAAAGGAGAAGAAGAGTTTCGAAATCCACCAAAGTATGCAAGTTAATATCAGCAACATCCATAAATTGGCTGAAATAAAAAAATAATTACAATCCTTTTTTCCTCAGAAGAGGCAAGGAAATGTGAAGACAGAATTTAAACAAGAACTGATTTACCATCTTCAAACATTCTCCTCAAGACCTATTCCTCGTCGGACATGCAAAGCATTACAAACCAAGAAAATACCACGCGAGGAAAGGAGTAGCATCTGTGAACAGTTGGTGTTTTTTTGAAAAGGAAAGCCCCGATAAAGAATTTGTTAGCCAGCATTTACTATGATCGTACCCATCTTGCGGTTTACGGAGGAGTTCAGAATTTGTATCGTGCTGCTAATACTGACTCAAGTATACCTCAAGTATACCGATGGTTACAAGAACAAGCCGCGTACACCTTACACAGACCCAATCGACGAAAATGTTCAAAATTTATCATCAATGGCAAGCTAATTTAGCCAGTGTCTCTCTTTTGGTAACATATAATCTTGGCTACAAATATATGTTTTCGACATTTTTTCTAAAATTTTTCTGCGTCGTACCATTGGCTTCCAAGCCAACACTGAATTAGTGCAAGTTCTAAAACTGGTGCTAAAACAAAGTCGTCTTCACCCACTTAGAGGGCAAACCGATAAAGTCACCAAACAAGCTTTCCAAAAATAATTAAAGAATCGTGACTTTCATCTGTATTTGTAAGTGATACTTTCGTTTGTATTTGTATTCATAAAAAAGGTGGAGTATTGAAAGCGCTAGTCTCTGTATACATTGGCAAAACAAAACAGACGTTCGATGAAGGTTAATTATCCGAATGGACCAACGAATTGTTTCATGGAACTGGAGGAACGCGTGTCCGTTATCATGTTGTCTACAAATTGGAAGGCATGAACGAAATGTTGAAAGGAAGTTTTTACTTGCCAGAGTTACAACGCGTGAAGAACGAAGTTGACCGAGTGTACGATATAAAATACATTCTCGACCGCAGAACATGTAAAGTAGGAAAACGTCGTGACAATGAAGTTAAGGTGCATTTGAAAGAACATCCGCCCATTTTTGACTCTTGGATCGACACTTTGCAATTCATCGACTATGAAAAGAAGTGACTATCATAAATATAACCTCAAATACTGCAGTGACCACTGCTTCACTGAGTTCTATGAAGGATTTCAAAAAGCAACTCTTGTTCGTATGGTGTGGAAAACATATATCTAAAACGCAAATCGTCTACTTCTGCCAAATATTTGTGGTGTACTGTATCATCTGTACTACCATTGCCGGTCTGAGTTTAGAAAAATGAAAACAAACAGTTTTGACCATTTTACTGAGCAGTTTTATCTGTGACCTTCTCCACAATCCTTCCTTGAAATACTCTAAAGGTAAGAACGGGAATCTTGCGCCCAGAATCATTCACCATCCCAACAGTGACAATAACAACAATCCTCTTTTACACACTCCTCTGACGTCCAGTGAATGGTGAATAAACAATTTTGCTGAACTTTACTCAGTGACAATTTCATAGATGTGATTCCCCACCATACTTTATGCTGTTTTACGGCCAGATTATCTCAGGCCATCCAATTGGATCCCGAAGCCCATTGGGAAGTGGCTATGTTCAAAATGATTCACCCTACACAAATCAAAATCTTCACGGAAAATTAAAACACTTTTGAGGTCGACGTACTAAACGACCAAGTGCAACAATACTCGAATGAAAACGAAACTGTAGATGCCTCTATGAAAGTACAAGTTCTCCCTATACTCCACTCTACACCTCCTACATGTTGAAAATTTATGCAGGCTATTATTTTGGTAGTCCACATCTTGTGAACACGATTGCTTTGAAATTCAACGCGCTGTTTGGCAAAGACTTGAACAAGCCACACAAAGTGTTACCCAAGAGTTCAATAAAGTTGCTCGATACCTACTGATGAACTTTTCGGATGCCAAACCGTTGGTCATTACATTTTGTCCAGAATCTTCGTTTGACATTTTGGGTAGCAAGTTCAAGATGATCAAGGGTAACAACATACCACCTATCGACAACTTAACTTTTGCAAAGGTTTTTCGTTACCCGATAGAACTGAACCAATAGTTAAATTTGATTTTTGTGTACTCTGATGCGGTGGAGTAGAACTTGGTGAGACACATCTCTATCGTTACTGCGTGTCATTCATTTCAAAATTCATTTTTACACGACCAATGACGTGTAATGTGGAAACATCTATCACATTCTTGGCGAACTTGTACGTCCTCTTTATTTACACGTCAGTAAGTAGTATTTCGACAGGGTCAACATTGTTATAAAAGGAGATCTGTGACAAAATATTCTATTCTCCAAAGAAAAAAATACGGTGCAAAACCATTGTCGAAAATGATGTTCTAACGACTTGTAAGTCATGTATACTGCGTACCGAGAAGTTGCTCGACATCTAGGACATCACTTAGAAAATGTACTGAAATCGGCCTTTCGTTCGGAAACCCAGTTTTAAAACCAATTGTGACACGAGAATTGCTCGTCTTCAAAGACGCAGATTTGACGCAAGGTAAAAATATCTCCACAATACAACGATCGACAAACAAAATCCTAAAGACGTTTTCTTGAGAGTAGGCAAAAATATCTTGATTCAAACTGGCAAAGACATTTTTGGTCGACAAGAAACTCATATAATTGTCATGGACACTGCCCAGTCAGGCATTCCTGCTTTCCTGACACCACCGCAAGAACAAGGCAGAAAGAGACGACGAAGACACCCTTCTAGAGGATTTCACACCCACAGACCTAAAAAGACTAAAAAAAAGAACAACCGTCTGAGAATTAAATGTTTTGATTATTAAATAACAGAAAGACAAAATGATGCGCCTAGGATCTTGCAAATGTTATAAGTCGGGACTGGATCTGTTTGGCATGACACCCACTGTGATGACATTGAAAGAATCCCATTTGGTAGAATTTCGCCCCATCTTTTCTTTGTCAACCTCAGCCCCCATTGAAGTTGTATTCAAGGTGCATCCTGAAGATTAAATCGAACTCAACAGCAATTACTTCTACCTGTATGTCAAAGTGATCAAACATCTCGTCAACAATTTTATGGATTCTTTTTTAGCGACGTGGAGTTGTACTTGAATAAAAAAATATTCATCAGTAGCATTGATACTTGCCCTTTTCTGAGCGTACCTGGAAAATCTCTTGACATACGGAAAAGATGCCAAGAAAAGAACAATCGTTTGGGTGATTGTGTCGTATGCAAACCTGACACAGCAGGCGAGAACATGTTCAACTACACAGTCCTAACAGTAACTGACGATCCTCACAATCTGGGGTTTTTATGACAGTCAAACAATCCTACAAGGCTGTAGCTTTCAACTGATGGATCGTTTACATTTAGACATGTGGTTGCAAGAAAAGAATTTGTTGAAAGGAGTGGATATCCGCATAAGACTGAATCGTAGCAATATTATTTCCATTTGATGGTCAGTAGCAACGCGTATAAAACAATCATTCAAGAAGCCAGATTCTACGCACGACGTATGGAAGTATTACCCAAATCGTTGATATCGTCAGCAACGAAGTCCTCAAGGAGCCTTCACTGCCAATGCCTTTAATTCTAAGCACTACAGTGTGCTAGATCACAGTTAGTCGTGATAGCAAGACCTTGTTACCAGACCCTTCTAACCCAAATTTACCCAGAATAATTATTTTAGATCGCACTTATCCCTATACAAAGCTATCGGGGACCAACAGCAGCCATGGCATTTCGTACGACGATTATGCAGGAGGCTACAGTTTGTGGGCCTTTGATTTCACTCCACATCAAGGCAGCGACGAAGGACATTTCCACCCTATGAAATTCAGTCAACTGCGAGTTGAACTTTAGTTTGCAGAAGCTCTAACCGAGACAGTGAACGTCTTCTTCAGAAATCAACAGTTTGAGAAAAGTCATTCTAGACTATTAGAAGCTATAGTAATTATTATCGTTCTTTGAATGGCAGAGAATGTTTGTAAGGGAAACGGTATGATATCGTGGAAGCAGAACACAAAGACAGATGACATGGTCATGTCCAGATGGACAGAACATGGACAACATTTAATCTTCTGTTTTGCCATAGGCCTAGCAGAAACCATTACAGGGTTGACCAAGAAACATTGCGATGGATGTCAAAACGATCATCCCAGTCAAATTGAACACAATCAATAGCTGATGATGAGTCAACAAGAATAATTGGACGAGTATCTGGAGGACGTTTGGGATCTCATCTCATCAGTTGTATAAAGACTTGGGTGATAATTCCTCCTCTCCATTGACTGCCCTAGAGATCCATCACATCGATTATCTTTTGACGCTGAGTGCGGAGACGAAGCGAAGAGACGATTGCTTGAGAGAGATTTTCATGCAAAAAAGTCAGGATTGAATTGAAGACTTATCATTACCTGTGAGACAAGAAAATGAAAACAAACAAAATGGATACCTCAGTACTTTATTACATTTTAAAAACAGAATCTTGTCGTATGCGCTATAGACGAACTTCCTGGTCGCCCCCCCCCCAGCCCATCAAGCTTATGTAATCAACACGGACAATAGTAATTCTCCCTGGAACCCAGAGCGTAGCTCTCGAGTTTCCTCACGATGCCTCTGTGGAGTATTTTGATTCGAACGGATTACCGCCTTTGTAAGGCGACATCATTGACGTTATGAGGAGAAATGCCAAGGCACAGATTCTATGGCGTGTGGACAATATTATGTGCATATTCTTCATCAATGCGGTCTTGGAAATCCATTAGAACATTTAATGACTTATTTTGATTGTGAGTCTTCTATAAACGATGAAAAAGTAGATAGATGCTTTTGTGACCTTTATAGATATCTCTTGTCTTTAGCTAGGGAACGTAGTGTACATCAATGACCAAATAGCCTCCATTAGTCGAAGTCTATATTGACGTTACAACGTTGCCAAACTCATAAAAAATTTGTTATTTTAAAAAAATATGCGTTGATATTATATTATTGCTTGTTTCTCGGTTCAATAAAAATGTTAGGCAAAAAGATAGTTAGTGGTTTGTTTTAAATTTTGTTTATCACTATTTATGCCCTTTGACACCTCTCTATTTCTTACCGTGGAATGATCTATAGCGTTCATACATAAACAATCGTAAGGATGTCTTTTATCTCTTCCTGGTCATCAGTTTTTGACTCGTCAACCTGTGAAGATATTTTCAAGACTAGCAAAACTGAACGAAGGCCACGTGAATTCAAATCGTGTCAGGCAAAACCAGATACCCGAGTCTGTTGAGATTGAAAATGTAAGGATGTTCAAAGTGACCAAAGACCTGACAGAAGAGGTGTTTAAAGATGAAATCAAGAAGGAGCAAGAAGAATTTAATGAGAATTAAAGACTTCAGAAATAAAAAATGAAAACAGCAACAGCAGCAACAGCAGGAGCAAGACAAAGGTTAGGAAATGGAAGTATGCCTATAAACACTTCATTTGCTGACTTGTAAAATAGTGTGAATAGTGTGCTTTTTTATATGTATGAGTGATACAAAAGTGCGGTTGCAACAAAAAGGCCCGAGACAGGTGCTAAGGAAAACACACTTGCAGACACTTGGGTGGAATCCTGAAAGCAAAGAATCCGTGTTGCAAAAAAAAAAAACAACTTTCCACAATAAGTTCTCAACCAAACTCTCTTTTCTATAAAAGAGCCCATGACAGGTGTTAGGAAAAACAAACTAGCAAGACCTGGGTGGAATTCTGCCTGTGTGATACAAAGATTCACTATCATAAGCTCTTCTCTTCTTCATCTCCCTTCTGTGCAACCCTCAACTCCTACTAACACATGGGACTAAAACAGGTGCTATGGAAAACATACTTGCAAACACCTGGTTGGGATGTTAGCAACTGCAAAGCTTAGTGTTGACAGATTTTCCATCAAGAATATCCTTCCGCACTCTCCTTCCTTCTTTCCCCACTAGCTTATCTATACAAGAGGCACTTCATTTGGCAATCGAAAACCTCATTCGATTACACCTCTACGTATAACTACCTTGATCCTTTGGACTCTCCGCCACCAAATCAACAACTAAGACTAACGAAGAGTGATCCCAAAATCACAGGGTTGCTGTACACAAAATTCCAACCACGTGAAAATAAGATTATTCAAACTTCAGCTCAGAACTTAGTTCAAGTGCACAGGTGACTTACATAATACTGGGATATAGAACGTCCGCTCGAACAAATGGACAGAACTTGACATATTCCTGAGCGGCAATTGAAAAGTACAGATATCGTACATAAACGAGGTATTTTTGTCGCATCATTCAAAAAACACCGTCGAATTAAAAAGCTCAATCATTGAGCATAAACTAGTCGCAAAAGCTCTACTCTAGCGTAGGTGACATTAATAATTGTCAGTCAATCAGTCAGTCTGGCTGCATTCGTTGACCAGTCAACACTTTCAAAAATGGATTCAGTGAATAATTTAAAACATGGTTGGTATTGGATGATGGATACAGCATATGTAGTAGAAAGGCTTGATGACGAAAGGAGGTATCCAGCCAACCTTGACTTCGTGAAAAGTCAAGTGACGAGTCTAAAAGCAACCAGTGGTCTGGTCAAAGACGTCATAGAGGTGGAAGTGGATAAGTTGAGAGAATTAAAGTGGAAAAACTGAAGGAGGCTCGCGACGGTGCTACAAAAGTAAGGAACATTTTAGAAGAACTAGAGAATTTAGAAAAATTAAATAAAGCAGAACAAATTGTTAGAAAGGTGAATGAAGAGGAGGTGAAGAAGATAAATCTACCCGGGCTAAGGAGAGAGAAGATGATGAAAATAGAAAAATGTGGAGTTTGAGAAATTAAATAAAAATTTGACAAAGGGGCAGTAAAAGTTCAGAGCGATAAAACATCCTGACTGGATACCAGAGAATGAAACGAAGAAGAAAGGATAAATATAGAAATCGAGGAAATGGTGGAAGAACAGGAGAAAATAGAAGAAAAAGAACCCAAAGGCCTTTTCAGGACCACGCCATTGCCTCGAAAAGATATCTATTCTCTTCTCTAAAATATTTATTTGATATTTTTGTGTGATATTTATGTTCATAAATTTATGTCATATGTCTTTGTCTCTATCTATGTCTCTAACCCTGTCTCTAACTATGTCTCTATGTATATGTCTCTATTTGTCCCTAGAGTATCATGTATTCATGTCAGCCTCTTCCCACACTGTTCCATCCGACTGAGGTCAGCGACTTGCAAAATTGTTGTCAGTGTCCAGTACCTTGACGTCAACCCTCTCCAATTCCTATTGACCCTAGACAGGCTAAATACGTGCCCTAAATGAAATACCACACATTAAATTCCCATAGACCACAGAGTACAAAAACGACAAAAGTTAATACTAAAGCCCTATAGACCCTAGTCTGCCCCCACTCACTACTGATCTTGGTTTATGAAAGTAACTTCAGTACTTTGCTAAGTTCAAATTTACCTGATAATATAAACAGTCTGTTGATAATATATTCTAAATTATAAAAAAAGTTAATGGAACGTCAAATGAGTTGTTTTAAAAGTAATGCTTTGAAAGTCAGTATTGCCTCTTTAACGTCGATTTCTACTTAACACTCACAAGTGTTTTTAGTGACTAAGTAATTTAGTAACTTTAGCAATCAAAACTCGGAATACAATCTCGTTCTCTAATGTCCATAATATACAAAGATGAAGGTCATTTACATGTTGATCAGTCTTGCTGGGGCCAAATAACACTGTTGTCCTTTCAAATATTTTATAAAAGGATTATTTCCAAGTTTACCCATAATATTGACTAACGTTCAAAACCTTTAAGATTTCACAAATAAACTATAAGCAAAATACACTCAATCTACAAGCGTAAGCGTAACGTCGTTACTGTTTATCACTGCCAGCAGTCTGAAAAATTTCGTTCTAAATTTAAAACTACCCCCCCCCACACGATTTCCAACTTTTATACTGGATGAATGCTTTGGCAAATGATTGGTTGGCTTGATAGTTACTGCCGATTCGATCAATCAATCGAGATATTAAAATACTGAAAATATTTCGGCTTTTAAGTTCTGATTATGCAGAATCAGAGTTCATTCCTCCAACCAACCCCTATCCCCCAACCGCAGAACCTATATTTGTTTCTATTTTCTGACACCAGCTATATTAAACATATACATTGAATTTTATGGGGGAAAGTTACGGGGCAATTGATTATCATTATATTCCTAACACTACGTATAACCCAATACTCTCTAATCTAAATACCGAAAATTCTCTCTAAACTTCAAAATGCCTCAAGATGCCCATTCCACAACACCCGGTATAGACCTGTTCTTTGGGATAATCCTCTCTAAATGTAGGCTTGTCGTTGGTGACCCAAAATCTCCGGATTACCGACCGGATTTTTTCATAGGGTTTAAACTTCAACCTAAGCCACCACACCCTGATCGTGCGGGCGATTACTTAACAGATATAATCGTTGCGTAGTGCGAATTTCCTCTAACAGTTTTCACTATTTTTTAGATATCTGGATAACTATGTTGGGGTTGGAAGTCAGAGTGTATTAATTATCGAAATCATGAAATCCACTGAAATCACGTAACAGCGGCAATGGGTAGACGTTTTGATATGAAGGTTTCAAAATTATGTTACACGGTATCGAAACCTACCCGAAGCAAAACGATAAGTAGGATATGTATCTTTATAGGTACTACACTTAATCCTGAATTACAATATTTTACGAGAAGCTTATTCAGTATTTACGAACAGTCCATTCTTTCATGCATCATTGCTTAGACACATAACAGCCAGATACTGCCGGATTAAGTCCTACCATGGCCCTAAGCACTGACAATATCATATTTCTCAGACCACCAACACCACCACCCACATAAAATGTGAAACTCCCCCACCCATAAAACGACAAAACAACCCAACAAAAACAACAAAAATTCCAACAATATTTTAAAGATATTTTTAGCTTGGGAAAATACCAGTGTTCCCACCATTCCAAATTTAAAATAATTGCACATGATGATCAGAATGGTCAGATATAATTAATTCAATTTTATCATTAACAATTAATTTGAATTTTTTGCTGATTTTTTTTCTTCTGTTGGGATGGTTCTCGAATCGTATGCTTAGTGCCATTAATTGGTAATCCGGCACTGCAATCAAATCTAAACGTCCGTATGGATGTAATCCGTATCACTTGATACTTCAACACCTGACGCTAAGACAAATGTTGTCCTCGAGATTTGAACGTGGAATGCAAGAAATTGTAAAGCAATGCCGCTTATTAAAAGGACGAAATATGTTTAATTGTTAACAATGATTAGAGAAATATTGAAACTTATCGGTATGAAGCAGGTAGACAATATTGCATAAGTATACTAGTCTTTTTATACCGTATGCCTCTAACCGTGTGTTTTCTGCGCCTTCCATGTTTTTGATAGGTAATACGCTCTCCCCCACCCACCATCGTCTCCTCTGTAGCGGACGGGGCGGTTGTCCCGGTCGCCAAAACAGCTGATACAAATTAAATTGCTGGAAAATGATTGGCCGGGCTATCATCGTCCCCCGTAAGCCATTTACCCTTCGTACGCCACTGCCCCCTCTTTCCCACATACTAAACTAAAAACAATGTATCTAATTCGAGGTGATAAAAGTCAAAGGAACTCCGAACTACTTGTCCGATAACACTAACCCAGCTTAGACTGGTTGCTTAAGACCTTCGGTAGTCTTTGGATCTCTCGATGAACTAACTCCATCCTTGACTGCCTAAGAGTCCTTACTACACACATCGGATCGCTACTTCTAGACCTCAATTTACCTGATGTCAAAACCACACATTCGTACATCATCATTTCGGAAATCAGGAAACATATTATCCAATCCAAATGTGATTGCATCTTTCAAAATCGCAAAGATGGAAAGCTTGTGGTCAATTTATTCGATATCCTTCACTGAGAACACCTTTTTATTTCTGTATCTCAATAATGGAATCGGTGCGTCTGTATTCTTTCATTCCTTGTAAATCTACACAACCTTTTGCCTATGCTAACAGTAATATCAGAAAATAAACCAGAAGTTCCCTGAAGAAAGAAAAATCAGACACACAACGTACCGACATATGTATATAGAGTTCACGTTCATAAATATAGTCATTTTTGGACGATAAATACTTACATTGACAAATATAACAGTCCTGCTGTGCTGTATTTCAAAATCCGAATTGCAATAAATTTGGGTGCCATTTCAGGAGAATGCAAAGTGTTTGGAATAAATTTTGTCATTTTTTTTTTTTTGCATGAAAGAAAACAACGAAGATTACCAATTCTCCGCGTTCTTTCGTAATTTTTGCACGGCAGAACACGTTTATCAATCAACGAAATATATGGGTTTTTTCCTGTCTGCACAACAAAGATTACAAAATATTCATATAATCTTTAAACTATCAATGAAAATCTGT
This sequence comes from Potamilus streckersoni, assembly GCA_016746295.1. Classification (NCBI taxonomy): domain Eukaryota; kingdom Metazoa; phylum Mollusca; class Bivalvia; order Unionida; family Unionidae; genus Potamilus; species Potamilus streckersoni. The sequence goes on along the minus strand of JAEAOA010002177.1, from coordinate 816,054 downwards.
TGATCCAGTTAAGAGTCTTAAAAGTCCAAGTAAGACTTAAATGTCCAAGTATGAGTCTTAAATGGTCTAGAGTATATCTCATTCACAAGCAACCAGTATTCTTCATATAATAATTCCCAACTTACTAGACTTATTATTTGTAGTTAGCAACAACACATTTATTCCTTGAATCATAAATATAAAATTCGTGCTAGCCTGAGTAAAATAACGAAAATCTGCTACTTTTATCACTGGGGCACGACCGTCTGGACTCTTATTCGGCGGCGCTGAAAATATTTTAAAAGTTGATATTCAACAACTGTGATTGGTTATTTAAAATTTAGAACAACTTCCAAATATAATAAAAATGCGCCATTTTGTGAGTAAATTTATCAAAAAATTCAGTGAATTCAACCGATTTGTTCATTTATATTAAAATAAATAAGCAAAACAATAAGTAAAATACAAGGTGGAAACAGGTATCCAATTCTGAGCAAGAAGTACGCGCAATGACTCTAAATTATTTGCATAAAAACATCCATACCGAAAAGGTCCTACATTGTTTGGTAAGTAAAATTCGTTCCTATTGCCCCGACCATTTGATGTGGCCACAAGCAGTCATTTCAGAACCAGAAAATGATAAGTCTCGATTGGACACTTCTGTTGACATCTTTAACTTTTCAAAGCGTAGATTGTCACAGGTTGGCTTTCATATGTAGAGTTGTAAAAAAAAAAAAAAAAAAAAAAAAAAAAAAAACAGCCGCTGACTATAGAAACAAAAACTACCATGTATGAAAAGAACGTCATATTAGCGAGACCTAAATGTCTTTGTTTCACATAATGCAATCTGTCACATGGTAGAAATACCTTTCTTCAGACTTTATTTCAATCAAATTCAAGAAGAAAATTCACATGCGATAATATTTTTTTGTACAAACAAAGAGGGAGGAAGCAAATTTTATTTTTTGGCCTAATGATTAGCCTTAAGAAACTGCAATATTGGCACACGAGACAGACAGTTTTATTGCTATTTCATTATTGACTGTATCAAAGACATGAATTGGGAACTAAACACCATTCCAAAAGACATTCGAATTCGCGACACTTAGGTTATGAGTTGGACGCTTTACCGTCTGAGATACATCGGCTTTATAAGTTCAGCATGATGGCATTTTAATATAGGAATTGTGCAATTGATATAAATACATTTATATATGATCGATTACAATAGGAATTGAGGTAAATACATGCATACATGATCGATTACACTAGGAACTAAGGTAAATACATGCGTATATAATCGATTAGAATAGGAACTGTGGGTAAATACATGCATATATAATCGATTAGAATAGGAACTGTGGGTAAATGCATGCACAGACAATCGATTACAATAGGAACTATGGGTAAATAATGTATGTACATATGATCGTTTACAATAGGAATTAAGGTAAAGGTAATAGAATTTGTGGGTAAATGCATGCACATATGATCGATTACAATAGAAATTGAGTGTAAATTCATACATATATGATCGATTGCAATAGGAATTGTGGGTAAATGACATGCAAGTGATCAATTAATTTATAAATACATGACCGATTAATTCACTGTCAGGAAATGTATTATCTCGAGGGACATTTCTTATCTATGATTAAGCAAAGTGGTCTTATTAGACCTATACAGATTGGGAAAATTTTTTTCCCTTAAAATTTGTCAAATTTTCTTTTCAGTTCTGAACTTTTCTGTGTGCCCAAGTCCAAATAAATTACATATTAATCAAATATATCTTAACAGAAAAACTTAGACAGTTAAGTTTTTGTCCTAGATAATTAAGTATTGTTTGGAGAAGCTAAACATCGTAACTTACCATTATTAACAGTCTTATATATTATACTTCTGGATCATCAGTGCATAATTACAAAACGTGCACCGTAGCCTAAACCTGTGGACAAACAATCGGACCACCATCTTCAGATTCTAAAGAATAAACAATTCCCATTACATCAATACCATAACTGTCTAGATCCAAGGCAAGAATCGCCACCAATAAAGAGCGAAAACATACTCCAAAAAGAGTATTACGACTCTATGGTCTTAAACTAAGTGACAAGAAAAAGGAAATAGCAACCTTTTAAAAATTTAACAAACAATTTATTTTCCTGGAATACAAAGTAAAAGTTTAAAAGGAATTAACAGTATTGTGAATTAAATCCCACTAATCCGAAAATATTTACCAAAAGTCAAAAAGTATAGAATATTCCGAATAAATTCCAAACCTTAAATGTGCTGATGTATCTATTGTCTTGAATCAACCGATGTACCAATAATCTCTAAGTATGCCAGAGAGCTAATCTAGAATGTCTTTGAATGAATTCACAACGATCCCAAATTAGTGTTTTAGTCCAAATGAACACCTTCCACTTACAATGAATAATTTAAATGATTCCTCTCAAATTATACCAGAATATAACTAAAAGTAATTCCAGAAACTGATATGAAAATATGAATTAATAATTTTGTTGACGATCACCTTATATAGAATCCTAAGACGGAATAGACTGACCAGGGTGTGAGTAAAATTTTTCTTCTAGAACATTCAAAGCTTTGTAAATAATGCTAGACCTTGAACTCAGATATTATTAAACATGTTATTTATAAATTACAAACATTAATAAAAGTTAACTAAATAAACAAGTTGTTTTCCTATGAAAATCAGCTCGAAATAGAGTCTACACTCATCGATAAAAGTTAGGCACTATATATATATATATATATATATATATATATATATATATATATATATATATATATATATATATATATATCAAGCCAAGTTATTTATGGCTAATATGTAGCGTTCAAGTTTTGCAAGTTACACTTTCTGAACCAGATGCTTTTGCGGCCCCACAACTAAATTTGCCATTTCGTCCCAAATTACAGGATTTGTGTGCAGTATGCGATTATTTCTATGTGTAGATAATTTAAATATGAAAACAATGTTTCAAACTGACAAAAAACTGATAAATGTAATTGTAATAAAATTTTATTTTTATTAGTTAAAATTCGAAGAGCTTGATCTTAACAATACCATATCTGGAGAAGAAGGAACAATATGAAAGATTATGCAATACAATTAACCTAACATACCAAGTTTTACGATGATGATTGAAGCTTATTCAAATTGCTTTGTCATACAAAAGTATCTTCCCAGACAAACATACAACCAAAATATTCTTGTAATGGATTATCTTGCATTTTTTGTTGGGTGTGGAGAGTCTGAACTTTATACAACACTTGTCATAGCTAACAGATCTGTCTTCCGTGAAAGCATCAGTGACTGTTTACTTGCTATTTGCTGCAGCCGAAATGCACACAGACAACAATAGCACCACCGTCCTATTATTATGAGAAACAGTTAGTACTAAGAAACGACTACCACGAAGACGAGGATCTCCACAAAGAGGAGTGTAATAAATCTTCTAAAAATAGATACAGACTACCTTCATGGATACTGACCAAGATGTAATAATTGTGACCTAAGTCCATCTATCTCGCGTGGCACCACAAATTAGAACCCTATAATATTAGCTTTAATTTGCAAACCTTTTAACTGGGCTACAACTTTGCTTGGGACAAGCTTTGCCGCAGTTTGACAGTATCTCATGTATATAGAGCCAGAGGTATACAAAGTATGTAAGTAAATGGCAATAGCTGATCTTAATCAATAGATCAGTCATTATTTCTATCATGTTTTGACTGTAACTCTCATTTACATGTTCAAATTTTGCGTCTGTTTGTTTTAGAATACATATATATATATATATATATATATATATATATATATATATATATATATATATATATATATATATATATATATATATATATATATATATATATATATATATATATATATTACAAGCCAGGAGTCTTTTGCTTGATCGAGCGGTGTCAAAACCCTGGCGCGAATCCCGCTAGAAGTCACAAGTTTACCCCATATTTCCAAAGACTTCTATACAACTTCAGTTGTAAGTTGGAAAGCCCGACGTGTCCATTCTATACATAAATTTTACTCTAATCAATGTAAAACCACATTTTTTACAACTTGCCAAATAACCATCAACCGCTCATCTGCATAGTTTCTCTACATTAACTTTCAGTTCCGCCAGTAGTTCAAACCGTATAAACTCTACAACTATCTCTAACACAAGGGACTATTTTAACTGCGCCACCGGAGGCCAGTCGATCTACCTTTCAAGGCACATTACACCAGTAAACCTACCTCACAATTGCCCCTATGGCGAAATAAACAGTATCCTCCAAGTCCTTTCTCCTTTATTCCATTGTGTAATTTACCGGTTTCCTACCATAAATACTGCCGTTGCAGTCACAACACCGATGTACACTACTAGATTTTAAAAAGTAATACATCACCAGGCTCACTCATGCGGATTGGGTCTGAATTATCTACTCATTGACCATGGCATCTTGGAAACTCAACTAACACTTTCCGTGACGTTTGCTCCTAATAATTGACTAATTATTTCGTGCTACGGAATATTTCCCATTGCACCGAATTCTAATAATCAAACAAGTAATCACAAACCTAGGAATTGCTTAAACTAAATGCACATCTCTTTAATTTTATTACATACATACATACATACATACATACATACATACATACATACATACATACATACATACATACATACATACATACATACATACATACATACATACATACATACATACATACATACATACATACATACATACATGGATGAGTAAATATTTTTTAAACCACTAGTCCGGGACAAGTGGTTTCAGAAAATTCACTAGTCCTACCTTTCCCTTCACTAGTCCCACCTTACTCTTCACTAGTCCCTTCTTAATCGTCACTAGGCCCACCTTATTTTTCACTGGTCCCAAAATGGTAATTACTTGCCGAGATTTGATGAAATGAATGTACTTAATCCATAGAAGAAAAAAAAAAACACGAAATAATATACAACACAATTATTTCTTAAAAGACTTTAATTCTTCAAAACATTGGTATATATATATATATATATATATATATATATATATATATATATATATATATATATATATATATATATATATATATATATATATATATATGGATGTGTGTGTGTGTGTATGCTTTAGCTGATGGATTTGAACATTACGTCCATGTATATGTCTGCCACATGTAAAAGCACTAAGCTAGCAGTTGAAAGCTGTGCCCGAGTTAAAGTCCTCAAGCTCTGATCTATTTGCAGAAATGTTCATCTGGGTGAATTTCTACCTGTGCAAGTTTTGGATATTGTTTGCAGTAACTGCAAAACATATTTCCTTCCCAGTCAATATGTTCAAGCCAGGGATAACAATTAATCCAATGTGGCTGAAAATTTCTGTCTTTTCGTAGTGTCATATTTGACATTTCTTGCCATCACTGATTGTTGCTTATGTCTCTTTGGACATTGTCTTTGTAAACTACCGCACACTCAGTATCCGTCGCACGTTTTATCCCTACATTTTCAAACAAATTTACCTTTTCCAAATTGCCATTATTACCTTCCTTACGAAAATAGTTTAGCTAACTCATTTTTTATCCACAGAGTATCTATCAGCTTGCTTGGTAACTACTTCTAAAGTAATCATAACATTAATTTTCGCTTTGAAATACGAACTGAAACCGCTCATTATTTATAGTCCGACGCTACATCTCAATTCATTTGTAAACACCACCACCACCACCAATTTTAATAAGTAAAACATTTAATGTGATAAAAATGCACATAACTAAGTTAATTGAGTCATTGATATATAATTTCTAACCTGACTACGACCAGAATAACACTAATACTGGCAAACCTTTGCACCTTCATGCTTAACGGACTTTCCATACTAACACGGCTCCATATTCCGTACACTATAGGGCAGTGTATTTCCATCCGACAACATAAGGACGTAATTCATCCTTTTAGGTAACTACCTGATAATTCCGTAAATAACCATAACGTTCAGTTTGGAATTATATTCCTTTGCACACATGACCATATTAATAAAACCGCTTGTTAAGTCCCAGTGAAAGGAATTTTGTTTTCTTTGCTTGATTCGACACTGTAAATATCGGAAGCAGAAGATATATGCAGGTACATCTTTATTCGTGCATACAACCCTTTACTGAAAATGGACTGCTTCAGGAATTGGAATGTCCATCTAATTATATCGAAAACTTCAGTTCAGCATGAAACGCACATACGATGACGGTTGTTATGGCCATTCAGGTTATAAAATATAAACCAAAGATGACTTAACTAAGTTCTTTGCACTTTTTATCAACTTAAAGGTTTCTGTTACTGAAATCGGTAGAGGGGTACAGACAAACGGTTTAATTGACTCGGACTTTAGTGTAATTGTTTCGCTTCAAACACGATATCGCACGCGAAACCGTTATAAATTAAAGAATCATTACGGTCATTTAATCAGTTCATAAAGGAACCGATACTGGTAGCGGTAAAATACCTATTATTAGTTTAATTTCCCACCCTGGCTGGATTAAAATCATAGTGATTGGCTCGTTAGGATTTAGATTGAGTAAACTCTCGGCGACAAAACTACGTATAGCCCAATATGCAGTCAAGCGGTAACAGGATGCAAATGTATACCCAAAAGGGGGCTAGAATCAAATATTCAGTGCGCCCAGAGGGCATGACTGGCGAAATAAAGGTAGAAATAATAATTAAAACACGAAATTATAGTCTAGCCCGAGTTTTTTTTATTTAAAAAAAAAAACAAAAAACACTTGTCCCGGACTAGCGACTTGGAAAATGTTACTTGCCCGACGACTTCAAAAATGACTTGTACGAGATATCGGGCTATGGGAGATATATATATATATATATATATATATATATATATATATATATATATATATATATATATATATATATATATATATATATATATATATATATATATAAGGATGTAAATTCATAAATCTGATCTTCATCAATCTGTTTCCTAAATGAGCATTATTTGCATCACTGGTATCGAATATTCATGAGCTTCATTTCATTTGGCGATGTTGAAGAACCACAATTATAGCATTATGTCCCCATCCCACCCTTTCAGATAGCAAATTATGTTGCTGTGGTAGCATTCCAGTGGTCAGATGTAAGAGAGAATTATATCTCTTAACAGCATGCAGTAAGGAAAATGGTCCTTGAACATGGTGGTTTTGTTTTTAAGCCGTTTTGAGAAAGTGGTGCAGTAATATACGATCTATAAATATGGGAGTGTTGTATTTAATACTAAGACTAGTGGTCCAGAAAAGATGATGTCGTTGTGTTGTTGTACTCAGCAATAAGGTAAGTCCAGAAGTAATCATGGAATATTATGAGGGGAAGAAAGATATGGAATTTTAACTAATCGCTCATTTTTTTTTCATTTCTTGTACGAGTGCAAAGGCAGAACTTAAAAAGGTCTACTATTTCAGGTTTTCTAATGGTAGATTTATATTACCTATATTAATACAAAAGTTTCTACATGAACTTTGAAACTTAGACTTCATCCGTAACTTAGCTTTTCCTTATACCAAAGTTCGTTATATCAGTTATTTACAGTTTGTTTCAAAATAAACTTCGAAAATTGGAAAAAATGGATTTTATTATTTTTGTGATGTGACATGTATCAAAGTAACAAATAAAAAGGGGAATAACGTGCAGTTTATTGATTGGATATGACGTCGAAGTCAGCTATCAATAAGGGCAAATGCAATATCAATCGTGTAGTCCAATCAACAATCACTTCTGAGTGGTTAATTTCTGGCAGCACCCCTAAAGTTATTTTTAAATTTTGCATTCTATTCATGCTATTTTCTATTCATCTATTTCAACAGAGTAATTCTCCTTGTAAACGACCAAATAAAACACGCATAAAAACGCACGAGGGAGTTAATGCGCATGCGCAAACCAAAGTCGCTATCTAAGAGGCGCTCACCAGTTATTACGTACTTTGAGAGTGTGATGTATGTAAGGGGATGTTGTTTGCATTTAAAACATGCACAATTGAGAGAATGTTAGCATACCTCAATAGTGTTTTGATGTAATGTGGCTGACATTTCTTTGGATACAGCACTTTTGGAAATAGTAAATGCTCTTAGCACGCTAATGAATGCACCCTTGTGCTAAAACATTTCAACCTGAATTTGTTTAAAGTACACTATCTTTAGCAGCTATTAAAATATGGAAATGAATTTTGCAAGACTAGACGATACCAGCTTTTAAAAGTGCAATGAATGAATTACTGAATATATAAAATGTAAATAAGTTATCAGCTCCTTTGTACAATTTCCCTCTGAAGTTCAGGAAGTGAAAAGGACCAAGTGAAGCTAGCACTTTTTTGAAAGGTGCACTTCTGTATACTCTATAACCCATATGACACCTTAAAAAGTATACACCAAAATAAAGGGAGTTAAAGGTTCTTTGAACAATATCTAAGATATGCAATGTCTTTTTTAATACCCAGTATAACCAATGAGGAAACCTGGGGCAATTCTTTTTATTTAAAATTCTATCTCTATGCAAAGTTTCGAAACTGCAGAGCGCCACCTAAATAATTTATTGAATCTATTTTCCTTATGAGATTCTACGAAAAATCCAAAACTTCAGACCTTGGGGGAATAAAGAAACATAAATCCTTTAAAACAAAATCCTGCTCAGTACGGGGAAGCAACATATAAAGAATGATTGCATGTTATACTCATTTCTGTAACAGAAAGACAATATTATGAGTTGAAAAATGTTCCTTGAATGTTGAAGAGAATAGAGTATAAAAACAATTTACAGAATCATGGATTTAAAAAATATGCTATGAATATTGAAGAGAATTCAACAGAAAAATAGCCAAAACTGACAAATACGTTTTTCCCATGAATTTGTTGCTAAGATGTAATAGAACTTACAATATTGTGAATTATATCCTTAATGGTCGTACAATTTTTTTTTTACCCAGTCCATATGCATAATGTTGCAACTGAATTCCAGTGGTAGTTTAAATCAGTTTCAGTATTGAACTTGTTGATGTTCATGTAGTCTCGACTAAGAGTCTTTTTATATATCACGATAATTTAATCCCAGGAAATGTTCATCTCCGAATTCACACTGATTCCAAATTAATATTTCTGTCCAAGAATATTATTAATGAGCACTTTGTATTTACATTGAATAATAATTGAATTATTATTTCCACCCAAATGAAATACTGAACGCAACAATAAGACTGATTCTGCTGAAGACGTTAAAGCAAGAATGAGCAAACAATATTATATAAAAGCTAACTACAAAACAAAAACAATAACGGATCAACGATGATGGGCAAAAACTAATTTCTTAAACATTCTAAGTTATCAGCAAGAAAAGGTCTATTAGTAAAATTATAATTAAAAAGAAAATAAAACACGTGCAAAATCGGCTACACTATGTATTTCCATGGAGGAATAGCAATATTTAGACTCAGATTAAGATACACATGTTTACTTCTATTGATACGTACGGATCCTAAAATTTAATCTATTATCACAGAGAAATTAAGCTGCTATGCATTAGGTTATTTATCAAGGCAATGCCCATATTGTTATCTATATATTAAGTTGTTTACAGAGACAATGTCCATATTGTTAGCTATGCATTAATTTGTTTACAAAGACAATGTCCATATTGTTAGCTATGCGTTAATTTGTTTACAAAGACAATGTCCATATTGTAAGCTATGCATGAAGTTGTTTACAAAGACAATGTCCATATTGTAAGCTATGCATCAAGTTGTTTACAAAGACAATGTCCATATTGTTAGCTATGCATTAATTTGTTTACAAAGACAATGCCCATATTGTAAGCTATATAGGCATTAAGTTGTTTACAAAGACAATGTCATTATTGTAAGCTATGCATCAAGTTGTTTACAAAGACAATGTCCATATTGTTAGCTATGCATTAATTTGTTTACAAAGACAATGCCCATATTGTAAGCTATATAGGCATTAAGTTGTTTACTAAGACAATGTCCATATTATAAGCTATGCATGAAGTTGTTTACAAAGACAAGGTCCATATTGTAAGCTATGCATTATGTTGTTTACAATGTCCATATCCTTAGCTATGTAATAAGTTGTTTACATAGACAATTCAGGTACAGGTACACAGCAAACTAGATTTTGGACAAATGTCAGGTACAAAAATATAAATGTATATAGCATATAATCGTTAAGGAAAGCTAACCAATGATACAAATTATATATATATATATATATATATATATATATATATATATATATATATATATATATATATATATATATATATATATATATACACAGAGAGTCTAGTTTCAAAATTATTTCCTTAAAGTTCTTGAGTAATTAATTTTACTGGTTAAATTCGAAGAGCTTAATCTTAACAATACCATTTCTGGAGAAAAAGGGAAAATATAAAAGATTTTCCAATACGCTTAAAAGACGATGATTGAAATTCGAATGACATTGTGATGCACACCAAATAGTTGAAACAAAAGATCGACACAATAATGAGAAGCTATTTTGTTTGCTTTTTATGGAATGGGTTTCTGTGTCTCTTTGAAACCAGTAATATTGTTTAGAACTGGTGTCTAGATTATTTTGCGAATTACTGTATTGCTCATCCAAACGATAACTTCTACTAACTCTACGCTCCCTTTAAATTCCTAATCACAATACCGTGTGACGTGGCAGACACCCATTGGTTTTCAACCTAATCGATAGCTTGTGGCACGCGACTTTGTTTACCCTTGGTTTACGGGCCATCACCTTCTAACAATGCCTGTATGTCATCTAGTCCCACCTACTACTGATATTCTATACAAACCGCACGCGCCTTATCGCAAGGCTACACAACGGCACGCGACTTAGCCAAGGTGAGGAGGCAAATAAGGGATTAAGCATCTTACCGAAAATGGATACAAAGTTACCGTTATTTAGGATATTCTTCAAGGAGGATGTGAACTTTACGAAGTTTTGCCCATGGAAACTGTCCAGATGGAACATCCTCATGGGAAATATGGATCTTTCACGGTAATGAATGTTTTGTTTGACGAGTATTATTCGCATCTGCTGTCAGATGTCGGATTTCTTTGTTCGTTTGGATCCCAGCATATGTGATGAAGAAGAATCAATGGAAGAAATTGGTTGCAGGGCCACCTGGTCATGGAGGTAGTGAAATCGACATCTGCATATTTAGTGCTTGTAAAAAAATAATTACCACAATTACCACTCAATGTTACTATAAGTTTAATACTTAATGGCGCTTTTTTTTTTAAAAAAAAAGTTGGACCATATTGTTTACTTCAAGGTGCATACACAAACAATGCGAGTCGGCAAAATATGGCTAAATTAGCGAACCCATTATACATAGGTATGCACATTTTTTGCTATCTTCCAAATACTAAGTTCCGTCTGGTTATATTTACTGTGCATGTGTTTCCGTCACTGAAAGCAGACTTAACTGAAGAACAGGATCAGTTTTGTTAGATTTTTACGGAGATTTTCGTCGCCAGTTTTATCAGCTGCTACAGCAATTCCAGATGGGAGGAATATCTTTGCACTTACCCCCTCACAGTTTCTCTGTATCCCTCTTGAGTAACTGATACCTGCCACCATTTACAGCGGCATATGTGCGTCTGTTCTCATCGGGAAAAAAGTCGGAAATCAGCCAAATAATTCTAATTTCTTGCAATTCCGAACATACCAAGTGTTATTCCTATTCTATTGGATAGCTCTGACGTAAAGACAGAATATGTATGCGATATATTTGTCGCTGTTCAGCGTCACCACCAACAGAACATTACTGTTTTCTGTGAAAACTTCATAACTTTATAAGTTTATTTTGAAAACTTTTTGAGTAAACGCTATAAAACATTAAATGCGACTTTGAAACTCGTATATCAGTATTCATACAAGGAAATTTAGAATGCGAAGCGTTTTAAAATTTCTATTGATTACTAAATTTTATTTCTAATTTCCGCGTTGCAGGTGCATCTAAAAGTTTTCCCCGAATGAAACATGACTAATTTGTTTATTTCTCTAAATCCAAGTTAGATCGTGTTTAAAATACTTCCTTATAAGAAGTGGGTTGTCATAATTCTTAATGTGAGACGATAGAACGACACCTAAATGATAATGTCGGTACACCACATTCCACAGGGGAATACATCGCAACACACAAGTATTTATTTTGTTAATCTCTTCAGGCCCACTGGCGCCAGTAAGATTTTAACTGAACGTGGAAAAGCGTACATGAATTATGCAAATTTGCAGGTGTGCGAGTGTGAAGTATCAGAGGGCCGAAGGTGACGAATTTTAATGCAATTTATCAGTCACTCCAAGTCGAAGCCTTTGAAGTTTTCTCTGATTGACACGTAGGTAACTCCAGCGACCGTCTAAGCGGCGCCAAGGCGATAGTGTATATACTTGTATGAATAGATGACGTCACAAAGTCGGCGCCACAGTGGCGGGGCCAGCTGTTTCGGATTGTAATATTTGAGGCGCACACGAGAAAAGAAGGAAACAGGTGCACAGCTAAATAGGAAACAAGTGTGTGAATTATTTTACTGATAACAGAATGGAGAAATATAGTTTTAGGTATAGGCTAGTACATTAGCACAGAATAATTCTAGCAATAGTGCGAACAAACGTTTTTCTTGCAGCCACGGAACGAAAACAAATAAAAATAACAATACCAGCAGAAACGATGTGATTTTCCAATATTGCCAGTTTTCAATTTAAGATTAAACACTTCAAATTTTTCATTTTTGGGGGTGGGAGTGTACGTTTTGGATTCAATGAAAAGGATACCCTTGAATTATTTGGGAAAGAACAAAAGGGCAGAAGAAAGGAAATAAATTATTATTGAAATTAATTGAAAAAATGTACCTATCTTTCGGAGACTTTTCTATTCAGGCATGTCAATCGAAAAGTTCAGTTGCTTATTTTCATTATTTTTCAAAGTATTATTGGTAAGTTGAGTAAGTATAACAGAAATTCACAAGAAATTTAGTGTCTTTTTATATAAACATATGTGCACTGAAAGTGAAATGGCTTTAATCAAGTTAAGTAATAAAGAGTATAGAACAACGAAAACAATAGTGAGAAACGAAAAGGAAGATGAAAGAACCCTTATTCTTTGATCTTTGTAAAAAGAAAATGGCGAATGTCACACACAGAAAAGGGGTATTATACATAAATGAAAACAGGATCATCTTCATTGTCAGCTTTAAAAGTTATTGCTTTAACAAATGGAAAAAATATAAATTTCATCGAATTATACAGTATTCATTTAAAGGAGGGATAATTGTAATTGACGAGGAATGATTTATTTTTAACTTAAACCTGATTGGATTGATTTTCAGCTATTTTTAAATGGATTAAATATGGTTTTATGTGCTGTAAGTCACATAAATATTTTTTTTTCAAGTCTGGATTTTTCCATTAAAAGTCCACGCCCACCCCGAAAAAAAATATTCGGTCTCATCCTGAACTCACAATCACTTTAACGCACGTGCATTAGGTTGACAAACGCACGGGAAGAATAAAATTAAAATGTACCCATATTTATCAAAATTTGTTTCTTTCGCTGTCATCTTTAGAACATGTAAACAGATCCTGCCAGAATAAGATTTAATGTACTAACATCAGTCCTGAAGCAATTTTTCCCTAATGACAGTAGAGAACCGCACTGAGACCATTAAAGGAAGATTTAAAAGTTGACCACACACACACGCACACACACACACACAACCTTAGTAAGAAGAATGATTACTAAACATGCTAATTTATTAAAATCATATAAAGCAACAAAAAAGTATCCACCCACTACAGAAAAAAAAACAATGGCGTACTCATCTTGTTCCTGACATTGACATATCTAATAGTATTGTTTTCATCCGTCTTACAGTTAAAATAATAAGATTTTAAAAAATACACCAGGATATAATTTTTTATTCAACGATGTTGGCTAATTTTATGTCATGAAACAATACCTTAACTCACTCTGGCTAACAGTTTTTTCATGACATTGTATTTTGCGAATACTAATAATAACATTTGGAAAATTTTCGGACGAAACACGACTTCATCATGACTCGCAGTTTTAATTGAGTTTAATTGTAACACCACCTGTGCAAAGTGAATACTACTCGTTAAATATATTCTCGAGTGCCTTGGATTTGAGCACCACTAATATCTTCGAATTACTTGCAGCTTTGCTGACCATCAAAATTGTACCTTTCGTAGAAATGGATTATATAATTAATTCGATTATTCATGATTACAGGTCGCGGTAAAGTATACTCCCCAGTTAGACTACATAAAGATACTGAACTGCAATTAACCCCAACCATTAGCTTCGCGCAAACCACGCCTATGGAAATCAGGAAATAACGCCTCCTGCAAAATGATTGGTATCACTGCCAGGCCTATCTCTGTCATCTGTGGAGTCGAAGGCGGAGCTACTTCACAGCTATTTTTACAACTGTGGAGGGTATATAAAGCCTCAACCGAAGGGTCTATTCTTATTCAAGTATCTACTTTGTTATAGATCGGAGTAAGTAGTATACGTTGCATTTCAAAAATGAAGGCTGTCACTGAATCTTGTGTAAGGTCCGAATTTGGAATTAATCAGGATTTTTGTAAAATATCTAAGCCAAAACTGGATGACAATTCGGAAATGAAAGCCTGTTTCTCCAAGCTGAAGGAACTTGTTCCTACCGTTCCGCATCATCGGAAAATTTCCAAGACTGCATTACTTCAGCACGTAATTGACTACATTATGGATTTAGAAGTTGCTTTGGAATTCCATCCTTCAATGTTCAAGAACTCGTCACCCAGCCTTAGGGAGCCTTTGACAGAAAAGGCGCAGCCAAACACGATTCTTGACTTTGAGGTGAATATTCTTGTCCTGTTTTAAATTCATGCTAAAATATTTTGCCTGTAAAAAAAGTTTATACAATGATTATTTTTTGTACCTGCGAATGTTACTAAACATGCTTTGTACCTCAATTCCAATGTTCCTTAATATTTTTAATACTCCAGTTTTAATTTATAATACTTGAACCTTTATATACGCATCTTAAATTTCCCAAAATTTTAAATTTCAGGTATTTGAAGACGATTCAGAGGATGCTGTTTTAGATGAAAAATAACAATCTCTAGGATGACCTGGTTAGTACGTTTCTATCGCAAGATCGATCGATTGACTGAAATGTGGCTACATGTCGTACTCGTTAAAGTTGTTACTAGTGTTGCTCGTTGTTTAGAACACGTTTTGTCACAGCATAATCATTGCTAGTGATCAAATAGCATTGCGATTACCATATTTTGTTTTTGCATATAGTTAAGTCTAGTTCGTTATATTATGAATATATTATTTTTCCATGTTCCAGATCTTTCACTAAGTGTGAAAATTGTCTCTTTCATCGGTTTGGGAAGTAAAATATTTTCTATATAATCGTTAACTTTCCTAACGGGTTGCTGGCTATCCCTTTAGACTTTGCTAAGCAGTGTTGGCGAGTGCATTATGTACTTTGTTGATAAACAGCCTTGGCTGGCGTCCATATGGCGCCGGTTTTGACAGTAGAGCTATACAACAGGTGGGCATAATTACCGACAATTCCGTAGTATAGGGTATTAGCCATGTGCTTATCGCATGACCGGGAAAGGGTATCGGGCACAGGTTTCTAAATGATAATCAAACCCATTAACCCTCGCATCTGGTCACTTATTGGAAATGTACGTTATTTAAAAACTTTGACTAACTTTCATTATATGCTAAAGATTATAGCATAGCAAAATATGTCGTATATTTTCTTCATTTCTTTGTTTTACTAGATCGGTTTTTTTTTTCTTTTCCAGAGTTTGGTCAACTGGCGGTAATCTCGGGCCAGTGAATGGACTGTTTGAACATGTGCTACAAATTCCTTTGAAAGGACATACATAGTTCATAAAATGGGTTCATTCGCCCTGAAGAGGAAAGTTTGGGGACGCTTTCATCGCCACTAGTGTCATGTGGAGGTTGCTGCAATCCTAGCATTATTTGCAGAACATTCTCTATTCTTTATTTTATATTGATTTGTGTTGGAGAACTCTTGCTGACATAAATTTGAGTTTCTTCCCGATTGTATCTGGCCGTTTGAGCAATCGAGACACGTGACATTTTCATAGAAGATGGCTTTGTCAGTGAGCCGCCACCCATTATCACTGATGGAAGTGACGGTAGTTTTGTACTTTGAATATCGCATTTAATCAAGGATTACAAATGTTGGGTTTTGTTGAGATTAGTATGCATTACTTCTATTTATTTGGATTACTTGTTGAGTTTTTAGAGTCTAAATTAAAAATCTTAAACAGAACTGTCTCTTGGTATTTACTCTTCCAATTTTCTTTTGGTGGTCGGGTTAAACAAAATGTTTAGTCTAATATTCTTCATTGCATGTTACGTACGTCCTCTGGGGGGATCTAGCGGAAAGTCTTGAAAATGTGGATATTATCTAAGGCGATTTGGTTTCATATTTGAGAGTAAAAACTATAATAAAAAAAAAATTAAAAAAAAAAACCTGGGTATGGAAACTTAATTTTTGAAAAGTTTTTTAGTTTAGGATGGGAACAATTTTCGGGCTTTGTTCACTCCCAGATAATCCATATATGGCTATGGTCATCCATTTGCATAAAGTATGTTATACATGAAAGTCTAGTACGAAATGACGTTTCAACCTTTTTTTTAGACAAATTTGGTGATAATTAAATGTTTAAACTTGCTAGATACTAAACACTAGTGGTGCATATTTGTTGCGAAACCGTTATTTAATTTTTTGAGAATATACTTGCGGGCCAAACATTAATTTATCAGTCAGCCCGATAATGGGATGACAATATACAGTTTGGAAACCATTTAAAATGATGTTGCAGTTTAATTTGAGATCTGTACAATAAATGATCTCGTGGATTGTCTACATTTCGTTATGTACGGAACAAGAGTGGCCACGATCGCCATCTGCTGACATTATTGTAATGCTCGATTTTGACAACAGATGGCGCCGATTACATTATTCCCAGTAGAATTTTAGCTTCGTCTTGAAACTTCGAATTTGCTTCACGATAACTTCCAGATGTTGTTTTTGCCACAAAGGCTGTTAACATACCATATGCTTTTCCAAATGAACTGTCAAAATGCTCAAGACTAATTTGAAATTAAATTTAGAATTGTGGCTTTTGAAATTGTTATTTTGATAAATATTGGGAGTCACTTAAATCGAAATTAAGATTTGAAAAAGACGCCTCCGGTATGACAGATCAGTATACATCTTTGTTCCGCTTGTACATAAAAATGCAAGGAAATAGTTAAATGTATATTAGAATATGCATCGTATGTTAATACAAATTTGCAATCGCTCTTAAATTGCTCTTCATAGTAAGTACTTGTACTTGCCGCGCATGCTCCCAGCGGCGAAAAGATAAAATCGGATCTGCTATTGTAAACGCTGGAAGTCAACGTTAAATGAATAGCATATATACTCGGCCGTCTCCGCTTTACGAGTATATACAGTGCTTCATTTTACTGCACGTGCATAGATATATTTTGCGTAGTACATTATGACGATATATTTCCATAATATCTATCTATAACGTTTCGCATTCCAATGAAATAATGGATAGGGTTGCGTTCTAAACGCATTTCAAATTTAAATTTTAATACTTGTTCAAATCGGGGACATTACAACTTTAAAAGAGGGACAATGGTGTGTTGTTGGTCACTGTACCAAATAATTTACTTTTGTTGCAATGCTGTGAAGCATCAAACCAAACTAAAACTTTATTTACCACAGTACTCTGGTGGAAATGTTCAACTTCGTATTTTGCATAGGTTAGATATTTAGAGAAATAAAATTAAACTATTTATCCCTAGATTTTACTGGCTGTTTAAAAAAACGTATACCATTGGTTTTGTTTAAAGAACGCTCAATTCCAATTTTGTATGCGTGTAATCAGTACCGGATGTACAGGGCTACTGTTGGCGTGGGGAGGGGGGCATCTTCTTGACAAAATATTGCGATGAATTTTTCATTATAAGGGGCCTCATAACTTGACTAGCACGGGGTCTCCTTTGTCCAAAATCTGACATACTTGTAATATGGACTAAGAAGTATACAATTTGGAACAACTTAAGATATGCATCTTTCAAGCAACTGTAGATCATTATCATTCATGAACGGTTGCGCTGTAAAACTATGTATTTTGCACAAGTTAAATTTTCAAAGAAAAATAATTTCCTTATTTGTCACTAGATATTACTGGCCGTTTAAAAGAAATACTTTGTATACCTTTGGTTTTGTCCAAAGAACGCCTAATTACCATTTTGTTTGTGTATGTGTGCAATATGGGTTATAGAGTATACAGTTTGGCCCTAATTTAGATGTGAATCATTCAAGCAACTGCTAGGTCCGCTTGGTAATTTTCACATTGGGATCGTCCATAAAGCACGTGCACATCGATATGGGGAAGGGGTTTGCTCAAATGCGGACAAGGGAGAGGAGGTTTGAAGAACCTTGCGGACATCCGCAAGATAGCATTTTTGTATGATGTTATGTGCCGAACAACTGCTTTAGCTCTACTGCGTGTATTCTAGTATGTTTTGTTGAATTCTTTATTGGTAATCCCGAAGTATAAATTATTGATTTCCATTTGTACGATTCATGCCACAGTTTATAATGCTAGGTGGGGTCGTCCGCAACCTGGTTTAGGAGGGGTAACCAATTGCGGACAAGTGGAGAGTGGGCAAGAAAATGGTTATTATCTGCGGACGTCCTTTTTGGACTTGTGAAGTAAAAGTAAAAAAAAAAGCTGATAACTTGTTTTCATACTTTATACATTTGGTAATTCATTTATCGCACTTTCAGAATTTGGTATTGCCTTGTCGGGCAATTTTTTTTCCCTCTTTTAATAAATGCTAAAGCTATTATACTTTTTGGGGGCGAAATAATGCACGTAAAATTTACTTTAACACCCGCCATTTTCAGAAGTTCATAATAGCGCTCCTTTCTCACTCTCTCGTTGAATATATATCTTACTCGCGCGTACAGACACTCATATATATGACGGTATGATGGAAGCATAAACCAAATAGGAAGTAATCATACATACCTCTGGTTCATTTGCAAGCAAATGTTGACTATTCATAAACTATACGAGAGGGCTTATGGTGCATACAAATGGACGTCGGTTTTTATTTCCTTTTTTACTTTGACGCTGTATTAGACGGACGGATAGAATGCAATACCAGTTTTAAATTTATAGTGTTTGTGAGCAGGCTTGTACTTTAGTAGGGACTGCGAAGGGGATCTGCCAGACAGTGCCTAACATTTTGGAGGCAGATTGATATCCATACCACCAGCGGGCGTCGCAGCTGCCTGACATGTCTATTGATCGCGCATTTGATCTCACGCGGTGTCAGAATGGGGCAGATTATGCCATTTGTAGGTCCCACAATCGGCCAGCAGATCGCTTGATGTCCAGTCCAACTGGGCACTAAGGAGGGACCCTGTTACTGTAACGCTGATTGCTCTTACGACAGGAGATAAAAGTCTTGATTATCGTTGAATGTACTCGTGCTGTTTTTATGTACTCTGTTGACTTATATTGCTGGTGCAGTTCTGGTCATGAACTTGCTAATAACCAAACAGGAAGAAAAGGAGAAACCCTCAAACTAAATTCTAGGATGCATTGATGCATTTTAAAGTCGTTGTCCAGAAGTTTAGGCAATGAGAAAATAAGATTCTAACTGTCCGCTCTCTCATTAGATTAACTGTTATAAAAGTATGAGAGAGAGAGAGAGAGAGAGAGAGAGAGAGAGAGAGAGAGAGAGAGAGAGAGAGAGAGAGAGAGAGAGAGAGAGCATTGTAGCAAACTAATGCGCATGTTTGTGTATTGCTTATATTAACTATCTAACTGTTGATGTTTCCGTTTCTACTTTCTATTTATTGGGGAGAGTTGCATCACAGAGCAAAAGATTTCGACTGCTGGAAAATTTTGTTATTAAAATAAGACAAAAACAGCACACAGAATATTTTTTAAGGAATGAAGGCAATAAACAGCGCATAGGTTAAGAATGTGAGCTGTTTTCCCTCAAGTGTGCCGATTTTGCACTAATTTTGTCTTTGCAGACCTATGTATGTTTCGGTTGTGGATTTTTTGTTAGGTTGAGTTTGTTTTTGGCCGTGCGCGTGCATGCGTGCATGTGTGTATTATTTGGATTTTTGACGCAGCTTTAGCAACAAAAAAAATCAGTCATATCGCTACGATGTCTGCAGTGTGGCATTTAGAGCGATGTTTAACACAGGGGCATGATGCCCCAGACATGTAGATGATGTCCCCGCAGTCACATCCTCCTGACTCCAGACCGACCGGGGAAGGAGGGTGGGTGGGTGATAATAATGGACCGATTACCAGAAAAGAATAAATGCCAAAGTTGAGGTAGACGCTTTTTCAAAGTTGTCGATCATATAAAGTATATTATAACACGTAACGAGCTGGATGAGCATAGTGACTCTGTAGGAAAAGTGATTTATGGTCACGGTTTGGCTTAAGAAAAGGAAATTTAATGCATGTGAAACTCGCATAAATTAAAAGCGAAATATATTAGTTGTGATATGACACGAGCATTTCCGTAATCGTTAAATATTTTCCTCATGGTTGCATACATTTATATCTTATGTATATTTATATTGCGATTGTATGTATGTATGTATGTATGTATGTATGTATGTATGTATGTATGTATGTATGTATGTATGTATGTATGTATGTATGTATGTATGTATGTATGTATGTATGTATGTATGTATGTTTTTGTGTATGCGTCTCTCTATGTGTATGTCTTTTTTCAATGTGCGTCCATTCACACCATTCTAATATTTATCATGGGAAAATGCCAATGCTATGAATTCATTTAGTGGAATGAATTAAACGTTCAGGTTTTGATTTTGCAGGAATCAAGTTCCTTATTGATTCCGCTAGATTAAATTTGCGTGTAACCATGTATTTTGCAAAAAGTACAATATTGCGCAGGATTATTACTCAATTTATTTTATACCAAAAGTTATAATAAAAGGATATGACACGCGTTTGATAGATATGGTCATGTAAGAATAACCCAACCCCCATAGCAAGACACCGACACGTACATTAAATAAGTTTAACAGATGAAAATAAATATTTTTTTAGACACGACTGACGTATACTTGGCTTGTAATGAATACGCTCAAAAATGGCTCCTCAAATCTGGAGGTTATGTTAATTTGACCTGTTACGCAACTTGTATATATCATGACAACATACCTATAAATTGATGTAAATTTAAGAAAATCATGTGCTAAGAACTTTTGATGATTTAGAGATGATATTCCTACGTGTCTGACAAAGATGTAATATTTTAAACGACACGGTGATTTTGAGAGTCGCAGAAAAACGACACAGAATTCTATACACTTCTCAGAAGTACCAGATGTATATGGGTTCGTTAGGATTTTTTGAGGTTGGGGTAAGTCAGTCACGGCCGAGAGAGTAGAAGAAGCAGTCGGAAAACTACAGCAAATATTTGTTAAGTGTTTTGAACAGAATAATGTGACCTATTTTTAGCTTCATTTGCATGATTTAACTTATCGGAATATATATATATATATATATATATATATATATATATATATATATATATATATATATATATATATATATATATATATATATATATATATAAAACTGACGACGAATAGAAGCGTACTAGCCTTAGCGCTTTCTTCTCTTAATGAGTCTTTTTCAAAGGCATATACAAAACAAACAAATTATACATAAAAAAACTTTGTAAAATTATACATGGATGTCTCTACATGAGTTAAACCTATAGATTCATTATCTCAACCAGCCTGTATTGACTTGTTGCGAATACTGAAAAATGTTTATAATTCCCTAAAAGTCTATGAGCCAAAGTGACATCTATTACTTTTTATACATTTATGTAACGCAGATAATATCCAGGATATTTGATTCTATACCGGATATTTTATTCCTTATAGTAGTAATTAAAAGGGTACTAAGAAGATTTAGAAAAGCTTGAAAAGAAACTGTATCGGCTGCAAAGACTAATTCTACTAGTACATAGATTTCTTTTTCTAGTCTTTATGGTTTAGACCACTTGCTTTCAATGTTCTACGGCGGCGTATCTAGTAAGATTCCTTTGATTTCTTTAGATTTAATATGCGTAACATAAATGCACATAAATTAATTGATGTCGCTTTGGCTCATAGACTTTTAGGGAATTATAAACATTTTTCGGTATTTGCAACAAGTCTATACAGGCTGGTTGAGATAATGTAACTATATGTTTAACTCATGTAGAGACTGCCATTTAGAGTTTTACAAACGTTTTTATGTTTATTTGTTTATTTTGTATCTCTTTTGTACATGCTTTTGAAAAAGAATCATTAAGAGTAGAAAGTGCTCAGGTTAGTTAGTTAATAGTTTCGCACTGTTCGTCGTCAGTTTATTGCATCTGCCTTAATCAATCCCTGACACACGTGATCCCTTGCTGGATCCAGTGTGCTTGAAAGGGTTGTTATTCGCCATATGATTTGTATAATATATATATATATATACATATATATATATATATATATATATATATATATATATATATATATATATATATATATATATATATATATATATATATATATATATATATATATATAGATAGATAGATAGATAGATAGATAGATAGATAGATAGATAGATAGATAGATAGATATTCAGCATGATTTTCATGGGGGTCACATACCCTTCTCCTCCTTGACATATGCTGCAGGCGCCCATGAAGATGTATGAACAAATAGACACATTTTTAGGAGCAGTTACTTCCTGAACTTACTGGCTTTTCGACCTGTCAGTTGTTTACTTCTGTGGGAATAAATGAAAGAGCTGTTTACATCCCAGGTACATACGGCCCCGGGGGACGTGTGCGAGAGAGTTTACTCGAATGTAAACTGATCTGAAACATAGAAGTACGTCATTTCTGTAATTTAAGAAGAAAAAATGTACACCATTCTTCACGGTTTTTCCTATAACGTATGTAATGCAATTCGGTAATAAGTTATAGTAATTGGAGCTATCAGTAAATATGGCGACATTGCCTTGAAGTATCGTATGTAGAAGGCTTGTAATCACGGAAATACTTGACGTATGAGTTTGGATTGTAAGCAATAAGATTATTTATCATGGGTTGCATCCACAGATAGCAGCGTGATTACGGTACTTCCTCTGAACTCCAGATGACTAACATCCCGTTACTAATAGCCATATTAGTGTCATTTACTTGTTGATTAGTGGTTGTATATTAGTGTATCTAAACCAGCTGATGTCTGAACAATTCATTGCTCAAAATATCAGACGTGGGTTTAATAAATTTAAGTTACGCATAGACCGTTTTTAATTTACGGTATGTATGTATGTATGTATGTATGTATGTATGTATGTATGTATGTATGTATGTATGTATGTATGTATGTATGTATGTATGTATGTATGTATGTATGTATGTAAATATGTATAACTAACACACACATACACACACTTTAAACACGTAAAAACAATGACATAATTGAAATGAAAAATAAATGTACTCAGTGTGCTGATTATTTTAATGAGCCTTGTTATTATTATTTTATCTATTATTTTTTCTTCTGAATTTCAGTGTTAACATTCTTCATAAAAATGTCAGGGAGTTTTGAGGTTTACTTTCAAAATATAATTTCTTTTTAATTTTTTTAGATAAAGTCATATACCAAAAGTACTCTAATAAACTCTATAGCATCAGGTATATTACGATATGTTCAATGTGTCCATCCATCCTTCTTTCTGTTATTCTTTTCTTTTAACGCCCTTCCCCACCCCCTTCGTAATTGTCCGTGCGACAAAAGGATGCAGCAGCTGTAGCCACACAGTAGTAAATAACGGGCCTGAGACTGAAAAGTGCAGGTTTGAATGATGCCGTCAAATTAGTCCGATCCAGCAACGCAATACAAGTTTAATCCGATTTTTTCGGCACTAAATAATAGGCTGGTCTTACGGGTTTAATGCCATTTTTAGCACAGGATATGTTGGAATGCACATGAAAGCCAATACCTTTGGTGGAGGAAGAACTACCGACCTACGGGAACATTCTAGTAAGCTTTATCACATACCCACATTATTGGCCGAGTCTGGTCTCGAACCCACGTGTCCAGGTGAAAAATAAAACTAATAAAAAGCAAAACAATCACAAAACGAAACAAAACACATAAACATCTGCCTGACATTTTACAAAACGTGGTCTTTTGCTTATCAAAATATAACACCCATATCCAGCAGGGATACTAGTTTTAACCGCCTGCCAATGACATAAAGACACTTCATATCTGAGGCGTTGTTGCTTCGGTTAATTGTTGTTTTTTTTTGTTGTTTTTTTTTGTTGTTTTTTGTTTGTTTTTTTTTTATAAAGCACTGATTTCGTTGTGCATGATGGGATGGAGGGGTTCAAAAACTTTTTAAAGAAATTGATCATCTATACCTTAAAAATTTCGTTTTCAGAAACAAAAGTTAACAGTGAATGCATGCAATAGCTGACAAGAATTTCAAATCAAACTTCAATATTCAGCATAACTGTATGCCATTAGGTGATTTTCTTTTTAATATGCTATTTCATCTATTGAAAAGGGCATGTTATCAGATAAATCACATCTTTTTTCCATTTTATCTGAATTCGAACTCGGGACTATGAAAATCGGTTTCATGGTCGACTGTGATGCCGTCCTGTTTCTAAGTACATTTTTTACGGAATCCTTCACATGTTAGTAAACAAAATTTATTTGAGTTAATATGTGGTACTTTCTTGACTTATTGTACCAAGTGATGGGGATAATTTTCTCAATAGCCGCAACAAGTGATTACCGCTCTGAGTACAGATAAATAGAAAATTGGTGGACGTCGTAAACCTAATTTTACCTGATTCAGGTGCTTGTGTTTTACCTATATTTACCTGCACATAGATAAATAAGCATGGTGAACAGGGAAGTTTAATTTATTGATTCAGTTAAATATAGTACTGCTTCTTTTGAAAATTGATAGGTCTTTGTGTTACGTTTACGAAAGAAAGTTGTGAAGAGCCATTTTCTCTTCTTTGTATCTTTATCTTTCTTTAGGTAATTCTAAAGGAGTGTTGAGTTGGTACGAAAAGATTAATTTTTATAGAAAACGATATATTCAATTTTTTGTATAGAAACTGGTATCAAACAAAAGCTAGAATTATCACAATAGACTAGCAAGTCAGATGTCTAAATTATTCAGTTATTCAGGCATGTATTTTCTCATCTGTTTGTTTTAGTCATTAACACGCAGCGTTGTAGTCATTTTAATCTGAAACTCAACCAAACTTAGTTACCACCAACTTATCTGGCGGATACATCCATATAAAAATATCATGTGCTCATATTTGAAAGTTTAAAAATCTAAATTTCAAATATACACATTTTTTAATCGACACAAGCCTACAAAGAACACGATTTTAACACTCAGACTGTCCTGTATTGACAATTTTATTATATCTATATATATATATATATATATATATATATATATATATATATATATATATATATATATATATATATATATATATATATATATATATATATATATATATATGATAATGTACTTCAGAAGACCTGACTATATGTTGCAGACTATTTTATGGCTATAACAGAGTTGACACTTCTCTGACCAAACAAATGTTTTATTTTCAAAATTGACTGGAGTATTGACATTTAGGCAGTACACCTGGCTTGAAAGTCAGCAACAAAGATCTCTCCCTTGCGCACCTGAGCATAGCGTCCCTTCCCGTGACATGTGAATCACAACAGATGATGACAGTTGTTTGCACGTGTTGGTCGATTTCGTCTGGGGAACTGACCCGGGGTTGGAGAAAGGCACAAAGGTTAACCGACCGTATCTGCAGATGGTTTTGAATAAAACAAGAAGGAATATCATCTATTTTCCTAGTTTCAGCTGGCCTTTTTGTTGCGATTGTTCGTCCAGGTCACAGCATATAGCTTTATGTCACTTAGGAAAGACGTAGAATGGCTGATGAGAGATGCCATTGTTCCGGGGCCCATATGGACTTTACAGATTGGACACATGTATTACTATTATCAAATTAATTACTTGAATTTGGGGAAGACAAAGCTATATTGGTCAGTTGGATAAACAGGGCGCACCTGCATAGCTATGAGGCGGTCAGCTGCGCATAGCAGCTGATCTTCGCATAACAAAGCTTCGTTGGTCAGTAATTGACCAATCCTATTAATTCTCAAGAAGAGGTAAACAAAGGTTTAAAGAGATCTCAGGTGTACAGTTAATTATGCAAAATCGTGCGGTGTCAAGATGTCCAGCTGTGTCAATAGTTCAATCCGACTTATATGTAGCCCTTTCTGGAATTGCTTACCCGAGTCCGTGATTTAAAGGAATTTTTATTATTTTTTTTAACTTAAAGATTTTGAAATACAATTTACTGGCTTGTTCGCACGTTACCGAGTATGACGTTCCTACAAAAACATTTCGTTGTCGTCATATTTTTACATCATAAAGCTGTTAAGAATTGGCGTTGTGATGTTTGATAGATACAAATTACACAGGATACAAAATTAGATAATACATGTGCTCTTTTTAAAGTTTCAGTAGTTTCTGATCCAGGCATGTTTCATCTAGCAATGCAAAATTCATTCACTAATTAACTTTTATTTAACTTCCACATTAAAAGAACAAAAATCTGCCCGGAGGGAAAAGGTAGACGATACCGATGATGATGATTATGAAGATGATGATGATGAAGAAGAAGAAAAATCATTGGAACATTAAATTAGCCTTTTCATCTAAAAATGAATGTAACTGTTATTTTATAAGACTTACTTTTTATTCGAAATGCTTAATTATGACATTATTTTGTGCATTTCTTTTCACGTATTTTATTGGTCTTACTTTTATATAAAATAAACTAGCCTGGCATTTTGGTCATATTTCCTTTAGGTTTCTATATAATATAAACAAACCTTAATGTTTGGTTATGTTTCTATATAATATAAACAAACCTTGATGTTTGGTTATGTTTCTATATAATATAAACAAATCTTAATGTTTGGTTATGTTTCTATATAATATAAACAAACCTTGATGCTCAGTTACGTTTCTATATAATATTAACTAGCCTTGATGCTTGGTTATGTTTTGTATAATATGATCAAATATTGATGTTTGGCTATGTTTTATATAATATAAATAAACCTTATTGTTTGGTTATATTTCTATATAATAAACATAAACTTTGATGTTTGGTTATGTTTTATATAATATAAACAAACCTTGATGTTTGGTTATGTTTCTACATAATATAAACAAACCTTGATGTTTGGTTATGTTTTATATAATATAAACAAACCGTAATATTTGGTTATGTTTCTATTTAATATAACAAACCATGATGTTTGGTTATGTTTCTATATAATATAAACAAACCTTGATGTTTGGTTATGTTTTATATAATATAAACAAACCCTGATGTTTGGTTATGTTTCTATATAATATAAACAAACCTTAATGTTTAGTTATGTTTCTATATAATATAAACAAACCTTAATGTTTGGTTATGTTTCTATTTATAACAAACATTAATGTTTGGTTATGTTTCTATTTAATATAACAAACCTTAATGCTTGGTTATGTTTCTATTTAATATAACAAACCTTGATGTTTGGTTATATTTATATAATATCAAAAAGCCATGCAATGGTTATGTTTTTGTATAACTCGGCTGTTTGGTCAGGTTTCTATAATATGATATAAACAAACCTGATTGTTTGGTCATTTGTTTTAGTTTATAATATAAACAAACTTTGCTGTTTGGTCAGTTTTCTATATAAGCAAACGTGGCTTTTTGGTAAGTTTTAAAATACTCTTTAACAGCTCTTTAAGAACTTAAAACTTAATGAATTTATTACGCCAAGCACAGCCTCCCTCCAAGATGATGACTATGATTATTATTATTGTATATTTATGCATGTGTGTTTGTGTGTGTGTGTGTGTGTGTGTGTGTGTGTGTGTGTGTGTGTTAAGTAGATATGTTAAGTCCCGAATCCAATCAAGTGTTCACGAATTTTAAAACAATATTTTTTACGGTATAATCAATTCTTTTGCAATGCGACATTTAAAAGATACGTTGAATTAGGCGATAGGTTGAGTGAGTGGATAGATACGGTTGGTACCGCGCACCTGCCACCTGATCAAATAGCGGTCCGACTGTGTTTGTCCACTAACTGGTCAGCTGCGAAAATGTAGGTAAGCAGCTGTTGGTTTGAATGTTTTAGCATTATAGATAGCACTAATTAGTTAGAAAAACGTCGAAGTAAAGTATTATGTACATTTACGGCATGTGTGAGTGCGTGTGTGTATATGTGTGTGAATTGACCGATGACATACGCACGAAAGGGCGGTTAGTCCAAATTACTTTTATTTTAGTATATGGAGTCATGTGTCAGTCAGTGCGAAGTTCAAGAAAGACAAAAGTCACTGAAATTTATATTATTGAGAAATAAAGTAACCGCAGACCCCCACCCACCAAAAAATGTTCGTTGCAGTTTGTAAACCTCCAGTATTTTCCAGTTACCTCAAATTTGACATGGATCTTTAACAAAATAAACATAAATCAAAATCCAGTAATTAGATGTTATTTGATTATTATCCAGATTTCAAATATAAGTGGTATGACATATGGTCACATGTTTAGAATTATTACTTCCTTTTGCTGATTTAGGAACAAGAAATGTTTGCTAGCTCCCGACTGCTTTCAATATGCACTTTTATGTACTCTGTGTGTGTGTGTGTGTGTTTGTGTGTGTACTCTTATATATCGAATACAGATTATGGTATAGTCCACTAGAAAGCAACGTGATCAGTCTTACATGCATCTTCGTCTCTAAACTTCAAAAATGCTGAACATTTACAGCAATAAATACAACTTCAAACATCGATTTTTTTTTAAATACTCTACATCAATACACGCAGACATTAGGTTTGTCAGTATATTTTTGAGAAAGACTTACTTTAATAACGAAGGCGGCCTGAACGTGAGAACAAATGCCAGTTTATCAGTGCACTAGGCTATCGCGAAATATTTCACCTAAAGTTCAAACGAATGTCATTTTTACATACATACATACATACATGCATGCATGCATGCATGCATGCATGCATGCATGCATGCATGCATACATACATACATACATACATACATACATACATACATACATACATACATACATACATACATACATACATACATACATACATACATACATACATACATATAACCAACCGTTTATTCACAGGTTGGAGGATCACTGTGCATGTGATATGGACCTCCGACACAGTGCTGGATTTAGGGTAAATGAGGCCCTGTGCTAGTTAAGTTATAAGGCCTCTTACTTGGGTCCTGAAGTAGGTAAGCCCGGTAGGCCTACACAGGCAGTCAGGCATATATACTTAGGAAATTTAGTAGTTAAAATGGCCACAGAATTTATTTAAAAAATAAACTCTTCGACATGTTAATCAGTGGGTTCTACATTGGTTAGAGGATCACTGCGGATATGATGTAGCCCTCCGACATGTTAACCAGCCTTATCGGGCATCTTCTTATCTGATTACTTAAAACCATTTAGGAAATAAACAATTACGCTATTAGCTATCTCCCAGACCAATAAGTCATTCTGCAATAATGTGCCTTTCTGGGGGTGGAGGTGGGCACAGTACGGTTATTTTCTTCCATTGGTTTTGTACATACAACGTTTCTATTGGTGATTCAGCAAGCTATAGTACAAAACATGGAACCCTGTTGACTGCTATGACTAATCAAAAATAAGCCATTGCTAATTTAATTTTCATTTCATTACCGCCAACTTCGTCGAATAATGAATGTCCTGAATTAAACTTGCATCCTTTCAAAAGTTTTTAGCAAGTTTTTGTTATTTCTATCGTTGTCTCCAGATAACATTATTAACTTATAATCAACATCTCATTTGTTTTTCGTTAGTCTTATGTACGAATTGTTGTCTTCTTATCTGCACTTGTCTTTACGTTATGAGTTTGTTGACCCTCTGATGCTTAATATTTTTTTTTTGGTCGGGTATGCTTCAGTTGCATAAGACTAACTTACTTCGAATAGTTGTCTTTAATTGTTAAAGCAAAGATTTTAATTCGTAGAATAATTTGTAACAAGATCAGTCTTTTGGATCCCAGGAAAAGACCTTGCTTTAAGCGCATCACCATATTGTCATAAAATTCGCAGAGATAATATCTGTTGTTGTGGATACATTTATTTGTTCATGAAAAGTTATATCTATTAGCCATGCCGTCAGGTACGCGAGTGCGAGGAAAGGCAGTGATCAAATACCAGTTGTTTTCCTATTGACATGTGACAGCTTTTATGAATTTTCCATCGAGTATGATCTTATTTAACGAAACTTTTGTAAACTGAAACTGAAATGTTTGCCTTCTGCAATATCTATAAGCGCACTTGAGAGACGTCCACACTGTAATCAGAGACGGAAGTTAACGAGTATTTTTTAGGTTTACCATCTGTTGTTGCTTGTAAAGATAATGTCTTTATATGGAAACGCATTGCTTAAATATAAGCTTGAACAACTTAATTTTTCCGGTGAATTTTAGGCGAATGTTAAATTGATTATTTTAATTATATGCAATATAATATAACCTCTTCAGTCCTACCTTCTGTTACGAAAGCATACTAAAATCGTTTTAAATTACAAACGAGCATATAGGTAAAGAAGCGTGTTGACGAGTTATCTGATGCGGAGGCCTGACGTGAGTATTGGGTTACGGAGACGTGATCTAGTTTAGCTTGCGGGAAGCCTTACATCACACCTAGATTGTATAAAAAAACGTTGAACCAAAATAACCTCGATAAATATAATTGATTTTGCTTATATCAGAACATTTGCTTTTTGTTGAATTGAAATAATAAGTATAACAATTTTCAAATCTTTTTTTTCCTAAGCAGATTAAAATTAAAAAATTAAAAATTATCCAAAAACCTATGAGCCGTGTTACTAATTCTGAACTCAATTCCTTTGTAATATGCTGTGACTTATGCAGCCCAGGTCAATCGAAAACCATGTTCAGCATTTTAATATAATAAGTAATTCCCTTTAACAGTGACAAACAGTCTATAAAAATTGCGTCTCAACACTTGCAAAGTAGAATCGAAAAAAAAGTATGGCTTAGGTAAAGGATGTCTGATTTACATAGGCTTTCAGACAACGTGTGCTGATTGTTCTTTATATGGATTTTTCTTGACAGTTAAATATATGCTGAAAGATAACACAGACGCGCTGACTTTCTTTTCTTTCACAAATTTGAAGTCAAATTGTCAGACTTGACATTTATTTTGAGCACTGCATGTGCAATCTAGTTATTTACTTTTCTATGGTTATGGATAATAAATCAAGCTGTGGCGTATAGAAGATAAATGCCATGAAAACGTAAGGAACCATGTTTTTGTACTATTAATCGTAATTGCTTACTGATTGTTTAATATATGCGTATTGAATTCCATAACTGTACACACAAAAAGGATTTTTGCAAACATCTATGTGGTCATCTTGTCAGAAGAGTATCTTCTGCTCAGCTCCATTGATGGATGGTCATACCTTGCCAATGTACACGTTATTTTCCATTTACATTTTTCTCTTCTGGTCGGGACTAATTTTTATCACAAAAACTGTTTGTTTTTTTATATGGGGCAGAAATGCAAACATACCTCCTCTGATATTCAAAATGTAAAAATTGTCCATGATTACAGATAACAGTTTCTTGAAATATGAACTCCAGATCTATACCAGTGACGAACCTGCTAGAAAATAATTTCCTTTTATGATGTCAAAGTGATGTTTGGAGCGGATGGGAGAGTAACAAATGCTTTAGTTATATTGGAAAATTGACAAAGGAGACATACAAGAGAAATGCAGGTGCGCTATGCGGCTGGGAGAAAGGAAATAACGCCGGTCGACTACTCTCGAGAGCCATTCGATGGGTGGAAATTGAAATCAGGGTCACACGTCACAATTGGCAAAGCTGAATGTCCATCACCGGTTACGCGCGTGCCGAAAATGGTTCGTCCACAACGCTAATGGTATTACTGTGGCAGTCCGGAAAGAGAAATCGAAACAAAAGAACTTTTGCTTCGTGTATCGAAAGATTATTTTAATCAAAGAGCATAACGTTAGTCTAAATTGCATCGATTCAGATAATTAACGTGTTCGATGCAAGTTCTAGCTTTAATTGTGTCTATTTTCTGTCATTCAAACCAAGACAAAAGTGTAATAATGACAATTTGACTTTCATGTATTCTATGAAGTTTTGTTTTGCATCTAACATCGCAAAATCACGCTCAATTCCTTGCAACTATTAGAAATGCTGTATTTAAACGATTTTACAGCACGTTATTAATGCTGTATTTTGTAGCGCAACTGTTGCGAATTTGTATTTACGCGATTTTACACTCCATTTTTTTTACGAACGTTGAAATTATACGATTTTACAATGTAATTTGAAGAAAGATATTCGAATACTAAAAAAAACAAAGTGGTCATGGGTTTTAGAATGAAAACAAAAGATAAATTAGAATAAACAAAAGAGAGCTTTGGTAATGAGCAAGTCATTGACTTTTCACCAGCCGAAATTAATATACATCTTCGCCGATTTTTCTGCAATCCTAAAATTTTGGCTGACGAATAGTCAAGTAATCTGAATCTTTTTTAAAATTTCGCTTTCATTTTCCAAATCACATTATCCTCGTGATTTCTAAGCTTTTCTGTAGCCTTCAAATATGACAGTTAGAGTAGAGCCAGTTTATATTCTGAAAAAATCAAACTATGAAGAGCGTGATTGGTGCTCATTAAAAAAATCTATACATGCTGTTGAATAATTTCTGTATTTTGTTAGGTATGACGAAATGTAACGAACACGTGGAAATTTCTTTTATCACATGGCGAAGACGATCAATTTTACTACAAAACAAGCACACGCGTGCGCAAACTTACACACACACGCGCGCGCGCACGCACACACAATTTGGTAATGAAATTACTTTAATTACAGTTAGATGCCTCGGACTTTATGCTTCAGTCTGCTCCCCAAGTGGCTCTCCTACCTCTGGAAACGCCATTAACGCCAGAAGTTGATATCTGCAAGTGTCTGGCAGACGTGCACATTCTTTTCAGTGAGTTCCCAAAAAAAGGTACTAGGGAAGAAAATTTTAAGAGACAACATCTGTAACCCTTTTATTGCTTTCTTTTCGTCTATTTTTACAAAATATAAACGCTTAAATTGCTGAAAAAGACAACTCAAAACGAGGCTGTCCTGGGATCAAACGGTCTGTGCAGGCAACGGGTTTACGTTGATAACTATCTAGTGAGCAGATTGATTGCGCCCTTTAAAGCCATCTTGATATCTTGAGGTGATACTAAATAAGTGTTAAAGACAAAAGTAGGACATGGTATTTTAGAAAAGCATTTTTTGCTTGGTAATATTGTATAACCACGAGTTCTTATGAGTTATCAATTAGTATAACGAGATTGGAGCGTCGTGTGTGATCCACTAATGTCAGGTACTCACAATAGACATTACTACTTTTCCGCTAAACCCATTTTATTGATTATTCTTTTATTACATGTATTATTTTTTATTAAGAAATGGAACTACTTATTTAGCGCAAGACGGTTATGAATAAAAAGATGCAGCATAACGCGTATGGATATGCTGCCCTATACATAAAATGTACATCGTCACGTGGATGTTTTGTTTGTATTGACTCAGTGCCAGTAATCCGAATCCTTCTTCATTTGATGTCTCTTTCCCAGAATAATATGGAACACCTTGAATTTCCAGTAAAAAACAATAATTAATTTCACCCAAATCAAGACATTTTGAAGCACTCTACCTGATCTAGGTCACAATTAGCAGTTTCTGAAGAAGAAAAAAACAAAAAACAAACAACAAACAAACAACTATTACTCCATGGAAAATTCTATTCTAGAAGTGTCTAGCACTGGGGCATCATGCCGCAAAAATGTACCATTAATTTAAACCCAGTCCACTATCCTGACACCAGGCACACTAGTCCTAACACTAAGTTCTTGATTCAAAGCAGATACTAATACCATTTTTAATGTCTCTTACAATATTCGGCCGGGACTCGTGTGGACGCTCTAAACACCTAAGCCACCTGCAAATGGCTTGATTACGTTGATCTTTGCATGAACTTCTACCACTGAATATATTTGCCATATACATTTTCCTTTCGAAATCTATAACAGTGTATTTATATACCTTTTGAAAAGCTATAAAAAGTGTTTCCATCTGGTGGCAATATCGTTTAGATAAAAACAGTTATTTCCGAAAGTGTATTGCGTCGTGCTTATACTTTTTATTCTTATTTGATCAAACTGGCTGAGACGTTAAGTTTTTGTCAAATTATTGGTAATATAGCTTGCATTAAAATACCATTGTTTAATTATACATATCCCATAAGTCATTTTGATTAAAAATAAAATAGTACTTTAGTTCCATTTTCAAAAGCTGTTGAGGCAGACGTAACTGAGTTTCATTAAAAGCTGGTAGATATGCCGTTCTTAGTTCGACCTGACTGATGGCACTTCCCAGTTACTAATAATATTTCTCACTGTGAACTTACTTTTAGGATATCAGTCATAAAGTTTACGATACTTTTTCATGCTTTCAAATCCGAGTAATGTTTCACCAGTACCTTTGACTCCTTTTCTTCTTGTAAGAGTTAAAATAATTAAAACAATTTCGAAATATTGTTTAAATTTGCTAATTAATATAACCCTAATACACAGAAAATGCAAGCGAATTATTACAAAATGGCACTGACGATGTTTCTTCTAGAGGTACTTTGTGAATGAATCTGATGAATCGCGTCCTTGAGGCAAATAACCTTAATGCGGACTAGAACCAATATATATATATATATATATATATATATATATATATATATATATATATATATATATATATATATATATATATATATATATATATATATATATATATATATATATATATATATATATTACATATTACAGGATAGAGTGAAATTCAACAAGTTTTGTAAAATTCAACAGTGTATTTCCATATGAGAAAAAAAGAACATAACATTGTGAATTTAATTGAATTATATATTGTACATAAGTTTGTCCCAAGTCTAAACGTTTAAAGTTCCAGCTGAAGTCCAAACAAATTCCGATACTGAATGTGTCTCTAGTCTCGAACGTTTTAATATACCAATGGAAGGTGGTGACCTAATAACGGGCTTTTGATATTTCACAATAATATAATCCAAAATGGCATTGTCTGAATTCACTATAATTTCAAATTAATATTTTAGTCAAAGAATATTACTGAGCACTCTGTAATTCAAGTGAATAATATTCTGAATAAATTATTCCACCAAATTTAAAAACTGAACACAGCTGTAAGATTAAATCTGCAGTGCTTGTTCAATTAAGCAACATTATATGAAAAGTTAAGACACAATAATTGGAAGAAACATTCCATGGTGTTGTCAACAAGTTAAGTAACTTCCATGTGAAAAACTATTATCCTATATTAAGAGATAAGTAAACACGTTTACTTCCATTGATAAGGATCTGAATATTTATTCTATGCTGACAAAGATTAGCTATATATTACGTTGTTTAAAAAATGTCACTTGTCACTAAAACCTTTAGCTTGATTTTGGACAAAAGTTAAGTAAGTGTAAAGTACAGATGTCCTTTACATTTAATTATTAAAAAATGCAAACACAAAGAGAGAGAGAGAGAGAGAGAGAGAGAGAGAGAGAGAGAGAGAGAGAGAGAGAGAGAGAGAGAGAGAGAGAGAGAGAGAGAGAGAGAGAGAGAGAGATTAACAATTAACAGTTGTCAAAATTACATCTAAGTTGTTTAATTTTTGAAAGTTTACTTCAAATAAAAAAAAATCTCTCAAGACGATAGGTTCTGAAACTGTGGATCTCGGCAGTTTATATATATATGCGATCTAAAACTACCCGGATGTGGGCCGCGGATACAAAACCTTTGAGGACCATTATTCTAGATCGTATGCACAGTGATTAAGTATTTGCACAGATTAAATAAACCACCGGTTAAAAAGATGAGATTTGTATCATTGTCTCAAGTCTTCTAATTAGACTGATCATTGGCTTGTCCACCATATTGAGAACCTGGAGGAAATACAAAGAACACAATTGCTTTATTGCTGTGTCTAATAAAAACATAAAGCATGTACTCAAAAGTAATATCCGTCATTCTTGCCATTTACACATAACAAGTGTATTTCATTTCCTGGTTTACCTGTAGTTGAAATGTCCACATGCTAGACGAAGTGTAATTTTTCGATTTTTTTCCACTAAGATAAATAACGTTTCTTTTCGATTTCATAATCTTACATTTGTATAGTGTTAATTTATTTATCCTCTTCTTTATTCTCATTTGCTTGCGCATTTATATATTTCATATTTTCTCCTCTATGTCTCGTTTTGGTACATTCTTTTTATTGTTCGTTCGTTCGGTCATTCACTCATTCTTATCGTTACTCTCCCATTCTGTCCACATGACTGCTTTTTGTGTTTATCTGTTGTACGTTCCTTTCTGAATTTTCATTGATTTTCAGGAGACTGGTGAAATCGCAAATTTAATTAATGTGATCATTAATGGGAATTTGAGAAAAATAATTTGAGAAAAATAAATTGTTAGTAAACATTAACACAAATAGTGTTATCTCAATTGATACTTTCTTCTTGGAAAAAAATTGCGTAAGAATTTATTGTGAAAAAATATGCCAGGAAAACTATAGAAGTATATTTTAAACTGACTGAACATTGTTTATACTGACCAGTCATGACTTATTTATCACTGAGAAAGCCACATAAATTTGTTCTCTGTGCTTTCCCTTTTCTCTAAATGAAAATCGTTTTCAATAGCTAATAGAAATTTTTTTTTCTCTAAGCGATAATCGCTTGTACAGCAAAAATTATATATCTTCATCTAAATGAGAACCGTTTTTCTTTCATAAGCAAAGATTATATTTTTTCTCTAACTGAGAATCGTTTATTTACAGCTAAAGATGAATCCAGACAACGATGACACATCACACGTCTGCGGAACTAGTCAACATCCTCTAGACGGTTACAAGACGGCTCGACAAATTCGTTCATTTTATTTTCTTTAAGTCTTTTAAAAACATTTTGCACAATTGTCTTTTTATCTAGCATTAATTTGCCTTTTTATGCTTTTCCTGATCAGGCTGTTTATGTCGCTGAATTTTCTAGATCCTTCATGATATCTTTTTCCCTTTTACAGTTCTCTTTTTTAGTCGCATAGTTCAAGGACATCTGTTGTGATCCAATATTTATTTGTTCGACGATATTTGAAAACGATCTCGCTAGCTGTGCTAGTCAAGGCTGTGTTGAATGTCGTTGTTACGGACGGTATGTCGATGACTTGGGTAGTTTTCGGTTATCAAAGGTGTAAATTTACCACCTATCATTGCTTGAAAGGCTTCTAAGATTTTTGGTTCTTTCATTTTTTTCCAGGTAAAATCTAATTCTTTGTTTGTTATGCTTTTTGATCATTTTCAGTTGGAGCCAAAACGTTGCCATTGATAAACCATAGTCACCTCCAGTATCTACTATTGGAAAACTTTGCGTTCGGGCGATATTCAGTCCTGTGAATAATCTTTTTTTCACCAAGATCTGGTTGTGATGTTGTCCATCTGGACTGTGCCAGGTCCATCTTCTAGATGCTTTTTGAAGGCTGAATATGTTGGCTAGCACAATATTGTTGCATTCAGCAAGATCCAAGAGCCCGAGTCCTCTTTCATTTGTTTCTTCATTGCAAAGGGTCAACAGGTGCTTTGCCAGTTTGCATTCCAGTCTCCTTCTACAAACAGAATGTCCTTCTTGGGTGAGTTGTCAATGACATCTTGCAGTTGGTTATAAAATTCTCCAGTTCGTTGTCATCATAGTTAGATATGGGTGCATAGACCTGTATGATTGTAATGCTAAACGGAGTCGCCCTCGGGCGGATATTAATGAGCCTGCTTGAAACTGGGAAATAATCCATAATGCTGTTCACAATGCCCTTGTGGACAAGAAATCCAACGCCATGATTGTGTTTGTCCCCTCTTCCACTGAAGTAGAGCTTATGCCCTTCATTTGTTGTTATTTCGCCAAAATTTTTCCAGCGCACTTAGCAGAGTCCAGTAATGTTCCAATTGCATCTCTCCAACTCATGTGTAAGTTCTTTCATCTTTCCCACAGCCCTCAGTGTTCTAATGTTCCATATACCGATGATGATGTTGTCTCTCCCACGGATCTTGGTAGTGGGGGCACTAGTAGCATACTTGTCACATCTGTCCTGGTGTGCAGTGGAAGGCTCGGTCATTGTTGACCCGGGATGCACAAGATCTATGGCTCATTTTGGAATCACTCAACCCTGGCCGTTGATATCATCGAGGAAGACTTGCGCCCAGTGATGCTTTACTATCATCACACTATTTTACCCATAGTATGGAGATTCGTTGAAGCGGGAGGGTCTTATTCCATTCCTTACGGATCCAATAGATCTGTGCCACTTCCCAAAAAGGAATCATGGATAAAAAGACAATACTGACAAATCGAAGACAGCCTCAGTAGAAATGGCAGCAAAATAGCATATTAACTGGTGAAAAATCTCACAAACCACAAACAAGGGAAAACTACCACCATCCAAGACAATACAGGAAAATACCACACAGAAGATCAAGAGATCCTCAGGCATTGGACCGAATACTGCTCATAACTGCATAATCAAAAGACCCAAGGAGATCCATTAGTACTAAATTGCCATCGGGAAGAAGAAATTGATGACAACCCCATTCTTCGTGAAGTATAAATTGCAATTAGATCACTAAAGAAAGGAAAGTCAGCCGGTATACCAACAATCTGCAACAAGATATAACAGACAGGATAATGGCCCACCACATGGACTTAGTCCTTGGTCATCGTGCTCCACAAGAAATGAAACCTATAGCTATGCCAAAACTACAGAATCATCAGTTTGATCAGTCACCCGAGTAAAATCATGCTGAAGATAATTGTCAACAGAGTAAAGCGTCAAGCAGAGAAAATTATTGCTGAAGAGTATTCAGGCTTCCGAGCAAGAAGTAGCATTACAGAACATATCTTCAGTCTCAGACACCTTTACCAGAAATACCTTCAGCATCAGCAGAACCTATACCACGTTTTTATCGATTTCAAAAAAGGCATTTGATAGGGTATGGCACGCAGCCTTATGGGCAATTGTGAAGAAGTACATCATCAGCTCAAACCTAGTACAGGTTGTTGAGCACCTCTATGACAAAGCCGCCAGTGCTGTTCAATGACAGTTGGGGAGATTGGTTTCGAAAACTGTTGGAGTCATATATGGATGTATGCTTTCACCTACACTCTTCAACATTTTCCTGGAAATGCTCATGGAAGACGCCTTGCATGACCACAGTGGCATTGGATATAAAAAAAATCAACAACCTTCACTTTACAGATGATACCGATGGTTTAGCAGCAGATGAAAAGAAACTGGCTTACTTGGTTGAGCGTCTCGACACAACTTCCACAGCATACAGGATGGAGATTAGCGCCAAAACCAAAACAAACTAATGGCAAACGACACTAATGGCAACAGTGCAGAAATTAAGGTCAGTGGATAGAAGCTGGAAAGTCACAAGCTTCAAGAACAGATAAGGGCATTAAACCAGAAACACTTTGCAGGACATCAGCAGCAATAACAAGGTTGAGACCAATATGGAAAGATATCACCATTGGTTTTGATTCCAAAATAAGGCTGATGGGCTCGATTGTCATATCTTTCTGTATGCTTAGAAAACATGGACGCTCACATCAGATTTACAAAGAACGATTTAAACCTTCGAAATGAGATGCTACCGTAAGGTATTGGGCATCTCATACATTGACCATGTAATCAACGAAGAAATCCACAACAAGATGCAACGAACCATCGGATCCTACGAATACGTCTTTATCACTGTAAAAAAGTGAAAAACGAAGTGGCACGCTCATGTCTCTGGATCATCTGGACTGGCAAAAACAATCTTACAAAGCATAATGCGAGGGTGCAGGAGAAGAATGAAGACAGAAAAAGAGGTAGGAAGACAACATGAAGGAGTGGGCAGGTATGGGATTTGGAGATGGGGCAGTAAAGAACAGGGAAAGATGGAGAGAATTGGTTGAAAAGCAAACTGTAGTGCCCCGACGACTTCTTAGGTTAATCAATTGATGATGATGATGATGATGATGATGATGATGATGATGATGATGATGATGATGATGATGATAATGATGATGATGATGATAATGATGATGATGATGAATATAACATGTACAATTATTTATAAAGAATAAATTTTGGAACAGTTTATTGCCATTTTAATGAGGAAGCGTTTCTTCAAATGTTTTTGCAAGTGTATTCTATATTAATATTAATAACAAAACGAACACAATCGTCTTTGCAACTGTTCTTTAGGAGAATTCGTGTCGTTCATCATATGAACTGTTGAAGATGTTTCCAAAACATCTTTATATTATTGAAATGAGGTTACAAATCACTTACCAAAGTTCAATGAAACTATATAAGGCATAAAAGAACCTTTTTGACAAGCGGTATATTATTGTTTGTATTATAAACTGACATGTTAAACATGCAAGTTTCCCTTAACTGGGTAAACCTTTTTATCTACTTGCTGATTGGAACAATTCAATACTACACACGCAACCATGCTGACTGCAGTTACAGAAATAACTGATTACAGCAAAATACAACCTTTTGGCATCAAATAACGTCATACGCCTGAACTAAACAAAAAATCTTGATTCAGCGTTGGGTAAAAAAAAGTGTACATATCGTTTTACCATGCATTATTATCGAATATTTACTGTAGGAATGAAGGGAAACAAAGTATTTGATGCTTAAAAGATTTAATGTTAAAGAAGGGTTCTTACGTATGCATGGAAACATTCAATATATTCCCTCTCGGTAGAAAGGTTGCAGAATGTGACATGAAACCAAAACAACACAGCCCATCCACAAACCAAAACAAAGTTAGCAAAGCAACGCCATCGCTTAAAAATCCATCCCTCTCAGTCTGATTATGAAGGACACACCGTGCTAGTTTTAATTCTTTCTCCGCCTTTAGAAATCGATGATAATGTACGTAATTGTTACTTTGAACCATACTTTTCATAAAGAAGGAAATGAATCATTTGGATGGTTTGTCATTGTTAGCATTCGGAACAATCTCCTTTTTTTATTGTTCTACATACCTACCGCATTAACGATATTTGTAGGCTTGAAACACGGTTTCTGTTTTAAATTTATTTTCACAACTGATTTCAGTTATTTATGCTCAGAGAGTGTCGCAACTATGGAGAAAATACCTCATATTTTCTCATAAGGAAACTATAATGGGAGATGATAGGCGGGCCAATATTTAACATAATCATTGCAGTTACTTTGAAGCAATTGCTTCTGTGAGGACGACTTGTAACAGAACTCCATGACCTTGAGCTCAGTAGAGGATTACCTTTTAACCTATATTATGGGACTACTTTTAAAGTAGCCACTTGGAACTTATTACTCCCATCCGGAACGTCGCCAGCCTTTTCTGTCACACGCTAATAAAGGACATTGTCTCATTCATAGGGTCAACATCATTCGACTCTCAGAAAAAAGAAAATACTATTATTATTCTCTATTATAAATCTACGGCTTTTCTACCTATGCGAAGTACATTATATGTTATTTACGTATACAGTGAAGTTTATTTTTTATCTTAATAAGACTAAGGTAATTAATCATAGATGTTGTGGCTGCTGTTATCGCTGTAGTTTCTTTCTTTGTTGGTATAAAAATCAGCCAAGTACTGAATAGATTCATAACTACATTTCAACAATTGCTGTGGTGTCCCCGTTACGTTGCTTTTTCTCTTCCATTTCCTTTCATTAATTTTCACCTCATATTCAAGAAATCTATCTCTGGCTGATATTACTATAACATAATCATGCAATTAATCCAACACACACCTATGTATGTATGTATGTATGTATGTATGTATGTATGTATGTATGTATGTATGTATGTATGT
Source organism: Potamilus streckersoni (assembly GCA_016746295.1). Classification (NCBI taxonomy): domain Eukaryota; kingdom Metazoa; phylum Mollusca; class Bivalvia; order Unionida; family Unionidae; genus Potamilus; species Potamilus streckersoni. The sequence continues at coordinate 773,615 of JAEAOA010002177.1, read as the reverse complement.
ATGTATGTATGTATGTATGTATGTATGTATGTATGTATGTATGTATGTATGTATGTATGTATGTGTACATATATAGCAACTGATTATTGGGGGATGGATATGGGCTAACTTGTGTAAATGTAATAATAAATTCAAAGAAATTCTCAAAAACAGGATCTTTTCATTTTTGACTGAAATTGTGGTGCTTAATAAAAGAAATCTATGAATGTATGTGCCTGGTCATGTGTAACATATGCAAAACACAAATGCCATAATACGACGTCCTTCATAATCTTAACGTAGTTACTGAGCACGAAATGGACGAGCCACGGAGTAAGTATTTTGAAAATTAGTCCTAAATTCTTAGTGGAGGGACATAGATGCTTATTTATGTGGCATAATATTTCTTTTATGTTAAGTTTGAATCAATAGCAGTAAATTGAATGTCTGAATTGAATTAATTCCTATATCTATGTAATTCCAGTCTATTTCTGAGAACAAAGAAATTAACATTTGTAGAGTAGTCTTATTTTATAAGTATTTATACCAAAGACTTACAAAAATGGTACTAACAGCTACCTCGCTTAACGCTCCACATTAAGAGGTTAGTGTTAGGACTGGTCGACCTGGTGTCAGGATACTGTGACTGGGTGGGACATCATGCTACATGTCTGCGGCATGATGTCCAGTGCTAGATATCACTATAAGCTGCCACACTGTAGACAACGTACCGATATGACTGAAAAATTGTTAAATCTACGTTAAAAAATCATAGTCACATCACATAAGTATATATGAGCTTTTTAACGCCATTCAATAAAGTTGTAATTATAATTACCTCAAAACAGTGTTCTAAACTTTGATGGAGAGATGTTGATAGATTTCAAATTTCGTTCCTATTTATATTCTTCAGAAAATAGTCATGTGACGTAATTTTACCCAATCATTGCTTACCCGGGACGCCGAACAGGCCGGATGGTTCCAAACAGATACCCTACAAACTAAGAGTTCATGTACAAAATTTAACTGGCATTACTTGTCTGTTTACACTCTGACCTTAGCAAATATATGAACATTATGATTTATCTATCAAACGTCAAAGTAACCAGTCGTAACCAAAACTATTAAGCTTGGGTGAAGAGTACACAACAACCAATGAACGCTGAAAACATTAAAAAAAGAAAAAAAAGAAATTGTCCAGCACAAAAATGAAGAATACATTATTAAATATTCAAAACATACTTACACTTGTATAAAAGAAAAAAGGAGGCCAACATTTTCGTGATGTCAGCTGATGGAGTCATCGAACTTAGCGCTATTCAAATGATGATTTGGATGGGAATTTCAGTGTGATAAAAAATATTTCTGAGAAATTCGTATACAATATTATTCCAGAATATTTTGTTATTATCTAATAATGTGCGAGGTTGAATTAGATGACATTTGTTGCCATATGACCGGCGATCACACTTGGCCCACAGCATGAACATTTTAATACAGATGTCATGGTATGTCGCGATTTATACATTAATATTGCATACAATGTTCAAATTCATTATTTTAGGAGTATATATATATATATATATATATATATATATATATATATATATATATATATATATATATATATATATATATATGTGTGTGTGTGTGTGTGTGTGTGTGTATGTGTGTGTATACACACACAATATTCGACTTCATTCTTTTTATTTTTAAATTAACACAAAAATCAGCATCCCCATCGATTATATTAAAACTTTAGAGCCATCATGTCTATTACCCCCACCCCATTAATAAAATCGATTCTCCTGAATCAAAAAAGGTAACCCACAATTTCAGTTAGACTAACAGTTTTATAAGATAATACATTTTACTTAATACTCAGGAAAACTGTTTATATTCTCCTCAAGACGTCATCAATGAATTTATCTTTTCTGGACATTGACCTATTATCACATTGACCCCTTATCACAACCCCTTATCACATTGACCCCTTATCACATTGACCCCTTATCCATCGCTACAAAATACTCATCTGCCTTTGGTAGAGACCATAGTTTACCTGAAATGATTAAAACAGATTTTAAATTTAAATGTACCTTCAATCAAAGCAAACATCCATCATAGCGAAAAAGAATTCCAAGAATGTATCACTTCCAATAAATAATGCTGAAAGGGTTGATTTTTGTTGTTGTTGTTGTTGGGCTTAACGCCATTTTTCAGCACACGAATAGGCTATTCATGGCGACCAGTATTAATGGTGGAGGAAGAAACCGGGAAATCACCGGAAAGAACCACCGACCCACGAGAAGCTACTAGCAAGCTTTCTCATATATCCACATTCGCCGAATCCTAGACTCGAACCCACGCAGATACAGGTGAGATGGCAGTGACCAGAAACGGACAGCGCTTTAGACCACTCGGGGCCCCGTAGGGGTTGAAAGAGGCAATACTATGCAAACATGGAACAAAAATTGAAATAAGGAATTAATCTGTGTATTTCTATATTCGTAAGTATAACAAATGTAAGAACAGTTGCCTGCTTTTGCTTTTTCTAAAAAGTGAGAGTATAGATTTGTTTAATATCTAAACTGGTTAAATTATAGCTTTAATATATTTTTAATGCAATATGAACTACTAATCATACATACTAATATTCCTTCTCACTACTAATCCGACGAATCCTATTAAACAGATATAGAAGCAAAATACTGAAGTTTGCATCTTTTAAGCTGACATTAAAGCAAACTATTTTTTTTGTTTATCTTTCTTTCGTCTCATTCTTTCCGTTTTTCCCCAACCTTCGCATTTACACAGATATTTCTTTTACGAAAGTAGTTTTACGAATTGTGAAGAATCTGAAAAATCTGTTGCGTAAAACACTTCGCAATGTTCTACTGCGTGGCTAGAAGGGAGGATAGAAAGAAAAGGGGGCAGCTGACATCGTTAAGTAATATGAACTGAGTTTCATCTCCCATCCTCCCCCAAAACTTGATTCAGTCAGGGGCAATCTCACAAAAAAGCTCCTCTATAGAAAATGTGGACACCTGATGGACCTGCATGGGCATCGTCACATATCACCTGTTGCCATGGTTGCTTGGACATTTGCTACTTCAGTGAGGTTAGTACAACGTGAACCATTGTCCATATGGTAGTAAGTCACAGAGTTACATCTTAAATCAATTGTTGTGTTGTTAATTTGGCTGGAAATTAAATGAAGTCTCTCTTCTCTCCACACGTGTCAACTGCATTCTTCTCAAATGCTAACTGCTGTTGTTGTTAACATGAGAGATGATGGGTCAGTATACACTGTCACAGATGAATATATGGAAGAAAATAATGCCGGATTATGTTTCATACAAAGATGTTGACTTTTTGTTTTAAAAGTTTAAATTCCAGAGAGAGAGAGAGAGAGAGAGAGAGAGAGAGAGAGAGAGAGAGAGAGAGAGAGAGAGAGAGAGAGGGGGTTGTCGCTATGTTTAAAAGGGCACTGAACGATGTTTTTCTCGTAGAAGGTTACCATTGGTGTCAAAATCTACATCGCGGCACTGCAAAACATATTTGAATAGGGATTTAGCTGAATTGGTAGCGTCATCGAAGAAAAACATTTTCCAATTCTGTTATCCATTTAATACTGTTTGTTTTCGGATTTGTTTGGCTTGGTTTTATCAATAGTGTAAAGCATTGCTTAAGATCTGGATAATAGTGGGCTTTTTTGGAGGAAAACAAACACTATCTCCCAACGGGCTACCGAGAAAAGTATTCGCAAGCTGTGAATGCAATCTTTTCTGAGTGTTTTCTAGAATGGGCTAAAAGTTTCATCAAGGGCATGACGTCATCACGCAATTTAAAGAAACTTTGCAAGTGGTCATAGTTCTTAACCACTGATGAAATCGACTTACACAAATTTACAGTGACTTTGCAAGTATGCATAGTTCTTAACCACTGAGGAAATCGACCTACACAAATTTACAGTGACTTTGCAAGTATGTATAGTTCTTAACCATTAAGGAAATTGACTTAAACAAATTTCAGCTCTATTAACTCCACAGAAGTAAAACTTTTCTCGCCAGAAGAAATTCATTTGATCATTATTATTATTATTATTATTATTATTATTATTATTATTATTATTATTATTATTATTATTATTATTATTATTATTATTATTATTATTATTATTATGTACATTATCAACGAACACAACTTGCAGTTTTTGCGAGTGTATACAATACATGTCATGAAGAGCTCTACCTACATATACTTTTAATGTTTTATTTCATTTTAAATATAACAGCATTAAAATTAACTATCCACGCAATGGAGCACATCATGGACGACTGGGAATCATGGGAATCAGTACACCAATGGAAGCAAATGCTCATGGGATGGCGTTCACGTCTCTAGAAGTATTGTTATTTACACGAGTTGATTTCTGAAGAATACTGCAGAAATACGTTTTATAATTTACATCATTTTCCATTGGAATCAGAAACATGTAACGCCAAATATATAAATGTTAAAATTGAACCAGCAGGTAAGTGCTGATATTTTAATTATAAACAAGGCTGACCTAGATTTCAAAAGGTCTGTCCATGCAGTGATGTTGTTTTACCTAAATACTCGAAATTGTACTTCACTAAAAACTGAAATCGTTTTCCAAAATAGACCATCTAGTCAATATAATTTTTTTCCTGCTTGATAAAAAATATTTTGTTAACTTGGTCCTTATCTGTAGCTTTGTTTGGGGTTCGTAAAATTTGTAATATTAATAAATCATTGGAAACGAATCTTTGAAAATTTGAGGAATCAACGTCATTCAAAGCAATGTTGAAAATAATGGAATTATGAGGATAACTCTGGAGAAAATAACTTTTTCAAGTGAAAGATTAACGACTTCTGATTCGTTAAAACCCTTAATTAGTCCGAAGATAAACTTGAAGCTATTTTTTTTTTTATTGGGAAAGAAATCTAGCACCGAAATAAAGCTGCGTAAAATAAAGTTATCCTTTTTAATACACACTTATAAGGGAGAAACAGATTTGCTAATACAATAGATGCAGTTGATTGCTATTCTTATGTTGTTGTTTTGTTTTGTTTTTGTATTTTAGTTTGGTGGGGGTGGGTGAGAATGTCGAGGGTTTGCAGAAAGCTTTGATATCGTGTGTGCATCTTGGCTAATATTTACCGAATGGCTAATATTTACCGAATACGGAAAACGGTGTATCAGTTCAATGATGTACGCCTCCATATGGAGCCTCAATCCACAACAGCAGATGTAGATCAATCGATGCTACACAATTATTCATGACTTCAAATTACTGGAACCTCTAATTCAAAGCCTGCTGGTTCTATCATGCCAATACACAATCGCTCCAACACGAAATAACCATTAAGCCGAGACACTGATTTCCAACTATCCATCTATCTTGGACAATCAATAATTCCAGACACAGAGGGACTAAGCGTCCGGGGAGAACTCGTATTCATTGACTTCATTACCTCTCATAGTTCCATGCTCGCTCAAATGAAAAGATATTTATTAGCGTTGCTGATTTTACCGTCAGCTCGTGCAAGCTTTCTCGCTCGCTATGGCAACATTATGGTTTCACTTAATTCCCCCAGAAAACAAATTCCGGTTTCTCTAGAAAAAAAGAATTCTGTTCTAAATCTGCCTTGAATTGTAAATTAGTCTTAATAGGATATTATCAATAATATTAAGATGTTGTCCAGAATCCCAATTTTGGTCAGCTGTGATTTTTTTAAAAAACCATTACAAAATCGCATGACTGAAATAATTGAGAGGAACTAACAACTGTTAGACTGAAATAAGTATAATTTCAAACGAAAGACGTTATTCAGTCGTCAAGGGTTTAGATTTTTAAAAACTTTAAGTTTTGAGTTTATTGCCGTCTGAAGCTTCGTTGACATATCGAACAAGTAAAATCATCATCAATATTATTATTGTTCAAAATATCGCTTTACCATCATCAATCATCGTCATAATCATCATCATCATCCTTCTTCTTCATCAACAGCAACAGCAGCGGCATCATTTTATTCTACTTTTGTTCAAATCCTGTCTGCGTTTGTGTTACTTATTTTTTACCAATTGACTCAAATTGCCTCATTAAAAAGCCCTTCGTATGATGATGCGCTGTCAATCAATCAATCAATCAATCAATCAATCAATCAATCAATCAATCAATCGATCTTCCGCTGTGTTAGTATTGGTTAGTATGCTAAACGCACAACCAAACCAGTCTGAGTTCAAATCTCACCAATGCATCAGATTGTAGTGTGCACCTAAGGAATGGCCTTTACTAAAACTTTTCAGGCACGAAGAACCTATTTGTGTTGCCGTATCGTAAAAATCATAAAACCACGCCGTCTTCATTCATGATTTGGTTTGTTTCAGTAAATTGAAGCACACCCTTTGTTAAACATATTTCTGGGGAGTGATCAAACATTTCTATTCCTTTTTTTTTGTTGAAAGTCTTGAGACGAAATTGGTTCGACCAAGCTGATTGAATTTTATCTTCGTTTGTACAGCAACAACATGAGGGACGTATGGGACAAAATGTGCAGAATATATTGAGCAAAGATGATGGATATGATCTCTCCATTTTTGTGTTGTGAACGAGAGCGGGTTTATGTGTGTGATCATTATGCAGTACAGTAGACTCTTTTGAGACCTAGAAAATACACTTGCACCGCGTTGGTAAATGCTTAGTTTTTAAGCCAACCAGTAGTGCTAGATACCATAAGTTACTAGTTATGATTTGCCAAGCAGGTGGAGATATCTTACCTACAAAGTATGTAAAACCTAATAACGATAGGCCGACCACGTTGTGCTCGTACTCAAGGTCGTATTATCTAATAGGCACAATAGGTACTGTGCCTAGGGCATAGGAACGCAATGCTATTGAAAAGTGTACACACAAAAAGGCATTCAGGTCAATGTCTATAGTTTTATTAAAGAAGTGCCTTCATTGACCTTAATCCGGCCATTTTTGTATATGTATTGATGTTTATTTCATATCCCACTCCCGGGTTTCCTTTACGAAATGCTGTGTCAGGTAACAGCTTATATAAGCAAACCAATCAGATCCCTTTATATATTAAGTTTACTTAGTTGGAACCTATGCGATGGCTCGTGAACCTTTCTGCCGTTTATAGTGGTCTTGGAATTAGATATTTACGATTCTAGATTTAACAGCAATAGATACATACCTATTATTGAGATACTGGTTTGACTCCTTAAGGTGGCAGGGTACAATTTTGTAAATTGGCCCCTAGCAAATTTCTTAAATTAAGACTATGGTTTGACTTTTTCAGCTATTATTGTTTACTAATTTAAGATAAGTATATATTTTGAACTATGTGTTTCAGGCTTGTGTTGTTCTTGAAATTGATGTCAGGCGTGTACACCTTAATAGTTAATCTGCAAAATGCAGATAGGAAAATACCAATAGTCGGCTAGGAAGAAGAGCTAGCACCTCCCTTATTAGCAAACACGTGGATTTGGGGCAAGTAGAATATCAAAAATAGGCTTGGAAGACAACTATTTCAATTACATCAGACTGTTTAGTTCACATTGCTTTGCAGAATTGTAATTTAGGAAAAGGGCTTGTGTTTGCACTGTGAGCATCACATGGTGTCAAAAATGACCGTTGTACGTGAAAATTGCAGGTATAAATTTGAAGTTGGGGTGTGTAAACTTCTTCTGCTCTGAACTGCCGCTGATTTCGCTGTGGATAATATTAGTATGGTTTCTTTCAATATAGGTATACAAAAATATGAAACTTTTTGACCTCACTTATATATTTTATTATTTATGTTTTTTATACTCGGTCGCTGATTGCGGCATTAAATTTGTACATAATAATGGCCCGTGCCCCCTAAGTGATTTAAAAACAAACAAACAAAGGCTTCAGATGCATTCATATTACAGTACGGCACACAAGGACGTAAATGATAGTTTGCGAGATGTACGTACTGTCCCCATTACTCCAAAATACATATATGTGTGAATTTAGATACTTTAACTTATGTTCATCTGTCACCTCAAATATCTGGTTTCCTTCGAGCCGCATTCATAATATTATTTCATTGTAACGGAGCGCTTTAAAACATTAAAAACTCTTCTTAATTAATTCGGTGTCGTTAGCTAGGGAATGATCTCCCACGATGTGTTTGCCCAGTGTGGACAGTTAGATGGAATGTTAAAGATAGCTGAGCAAATTATCGAAAGAAATCCATAACAACGAGCCACCTTTCAATAAATAAAACACAAAATTATAATCAATGCATATATATTGAAAAGAAAATCACTTCATCCACCATTACTAAATTAAATGTACTCAATTAATGCATAACCAAAATTTTAGAATATTAATCTATACCTAAATTTTACTTCTCTATCCAACGGATTTACAGTGACAGAAATTAGTCGTAGTCCAAATTTTATTACATTACGAGTGTTGAATTTTGAGTGCTATTCCCACGCTTAGATAGCATCACCTGATATCTCCTCTCGACTTGTTTCCTCGTCTAATGCGTGTACTTTGATTCTCTTTCGACCCATGACTATTCCGACCTATCGTAGGTGTGGGTTTCCCCTTGATTCATCGGGTCTCTCTCTCTCTCTCTCTCTCTCTCTCTCTCTCTCTCTCTCTCTCTCTCTCTCTCTCTCTCTCTCTCTCTCTCTCTCTTGATTTCTATCATATAATGCAATCGTGCTGCACAAATTCTGATCTAATGTGATCTTAACGAAGATCTGTCCATAAAGATTCTGTGTTTCGGTATAGTGCTGTTACATAGTACGAATGAACTCTTAGCTCAAAGTTAATTTCACTCAGCAAGCCAATTTATCATAAATCCCCACGTGTTTTCTACAGACAAATGTGGCCGTATGTACCAGCATACATTTCTACACGACTTATCACCATTTGGCTAGTCAACGCAGTTCAATAAAATTAATGATCAGTTACTTATGGCATAATATCCACTAAATCTAGCCACACTAAAGTAAACCGCGCGATTATTTAAATATTGCGAACTCAGATATAAATATACACTTGTCATTAACTCCAAACATCAAATATCCTACACAGAGAATCAATTCATATATCATAAGAAATACGACAAATTTGTATATTGGGGTCAATTCGTAAAATCCCTAAGAAGTTATAAATATTGAATATTTAATTAGATGCAATTCGTCAATTCTCTCAATGAACTAATAATCGAAAAATCAAAGAATTAAATTGCATAAAACTAACACATCAATAGCGCCCTACAAAATGAATACACGATACATTCGTGAATCATAAGCATATCAACACATTTGAAAACAGACCAAGCAAACGAAATAGAATATTAAATCGGAAACTAATATTGCGGACCTTAATTCTGTTTCCTTTTCACACAAAGTGTCCTAGCCTAAAACCTGTGTTCCCTTTTAAGATAGTGTCTGGTCCTTTGTACTTTGTTAACGAGGGATAACTCTATCCTCAGGTTTCCCACAGAGCCTCAAATTCGACTTCTTGCAAGCAAAATTGGACTAAAGAATTTTGGCAAGTGGTAGTCTAAATTGTTTCCAAAAGTATACGCCCTTAATTTCCCTGACCAATAAGAAATACTGTTCATAGAATTTCTCTCCAAATAATTATGTCCATCATCAGAATACACTAGCCTAAATATGCTGCACTTAGCTTCCTTTGAAAATTAAATTATTTGACGTGTGCCCCTTTTTCAACAGTTGCGGTCGAATTTCTATCGCGCGTGTCACAGTACCGGCAAATTGACCCGGTCAGATGCTATCGAAGCTCAACGTAAATGTTTCATGTGTTCAGAGATTAAATAAAGAAATAATCAGTGGACATTCTAATGACCTTTCTGGCTTGACTATGTTAACTTCAACGCATAATAAACAAATTTAAAATTAAGTTTCATAAGCCTCCGAAATTCGACACATTGCGCTCATGCAGACTTTATCAACGGATCTCATGTATAGGCTATATTTTAGGCAAGCAAATCTGTACGTCAAATTTAAGTATAAGCAATTCACAAGTTTTTTTTATCCAGGCATAGCAAAGAAGGCATGTTGATGAAACTGGAGCCTGATATTATATATATTGAATAGCGTTTTGCAATTCTTTTATAAAAATGTAAACTGCATGAGAGGCGTACACTATAACCAGTACGCTACCGGAGCGGCAACGACAACCAGCAAGTTTGTAAATTTCAAACTAAATATTCCCCTACAAAAAATTGAAAGAATTAAAAATATTTTACAATATGGCATGAATTCCAATTTCCTAAAATGCCACATAACTTTAAATAGATCTGAAGTATTCCTAATAGCTTCCAACAGTATTCCGAATGATAACTCTGATATGCTTATGTACTAACACAACAGAATATGTGCTGCTTTAAAATGAAAATGTATTTCAGCAAATTCGCTGTAAAAATCAAATACAGTCCAAAGAGTCTTTTAAGTTTTTTCACGGTAAAATCCAAAGGAAATTTCGTCTTGAACTATTATGGTAAATATCCAACTGTCTTTCAATAAACTTATACAAATCCAGTTCAGCTATTAATATCCGAATATCTTTGAATAAATGTTATTCATAACACTGCTGTTTTAAAGAATGATTATCAATTTAAATAAATAATTCAAGATCCTCAATATCTCTCTCACAAGACTGACATGAACTTTAAGGATGTGAGTTTCGCGTTCTACTTCATTTATTTAGTAAATTATATTAAGCTAACAGCGCAATATGTTTCTTGAATATGATTCAGACATTCAAGGAATCATCAAAATTTCGAAATAATTCATCAGTGAACAAAATCATCTGTTCTCCTTTCAACCACTCAGTAACTATGAGAGTCTAACATTTCTGCAAGTATAAATAATCTCATTGGATTCTGTGATGTTTTTTTTTTACCTCCATTCGTTTCACGCATGGCCTATTTGGAATCTCGTGATCTTGTTTATTTAAATTTGGTACTTTGACCTTGGAATTTATGAAAGATATCTACGTACGCATTATACTCGACTTATTAAAGGTACACAACCCTTCATAGGATCTTAGAATTAAAAATATCATTAACTAAATGATCCTTACAAACTTATATTATGAATATATACATAACAGTAAATACAGTAATATTTTCAAACCTATTGCCATTCCTTTGGGCTTTCACACCGCATCATATCTATGATTTTAATGTATGAAGCATAATCTTGTCTGAAGTAGAAAATATTTTTACGCAGGTCTTATCGTTTAGTCTAGGTAAGTATTCTTACGTGATAATCATTAAAAGAAGAGTCCAACAGCAAATTGCAAAACAAAAAAAACTTATAACAAAACAGACCCTTGCCTCGAGCATCTTAGATAGCTAAGATTCCGATATGTTAACCTATTTACACATTGGTGGATCGATCAGTATTCAGTATCAGAATCAGTATCAGTGGATTCAGTATTATGAATCTGTGAATTTTAATTGATGCAGAGGTGAGCCATCGCATCCAATCCAAATCAAGTTGTTCAAATTTTAAAACTGCTCCCTCCTACGTGATTGATGCAAGTGAGGCACATAACTATTATGGACTGATATTCTACTGACAGTCCGTGTTTAAACAAATACAGCCTTTCTCTAAAATACATTTGTATATGGTATATATCTTGTTGTAACGGGGGAATCTTAAAGCATCAAAACCATCCTTAATTGATTCGGCATTCGTTAGCTAGGGAATGATCTCCCACAGTGTTATTGCCCAGGGTGGACCGATAGATGGAACGTTACAGATAGCTGAGCAAATTATTGAAAGAAAAGGAACAACAACGAGCCACCTTTCAATAAATAATACAATTTAAATGTAATGAATTAATACATAACAAAACTTTACTTTCCAAACAATTAATGCCTAACCGAAATTCACTTCTCAATCCAACTGATTTACAGTGACAGAATTTATTCGAAGTGTTCCATTTTAATCATATTACTAGTGTTGAATTTTGAGCGCATTTCCCACGCGTTGATAGTATCAAATGACGTAATCTCCTCCAGACCTCCGCGTCTAATGCGTGTGCTTTGGTCCTCTTTCGACCCTCGACTATTCCGATCTCTCGTAGATGTTGATTTCTCCTTGACTCATCGGGTTCCTTGACTTATCTCCTCTCGGAGTATGATGCTGTTCTTTAATGCCGTTTTCTTTCGAAACAACTGTGTCCTAGCCTATAGCCTGTCTTCTTTTTTAAAGACAGCTGTCTGGACCTTTCTACTTTGTTAGCGAGGGATAACTCTATCCTCATGTTTCCCACAGAGCCTCAAATTCGAATCATCGCAAGCAAAATTGGACTAAAGAATTTTTGGCAAGTCGGTACTCTAAATTGTCAGTTTCCCGAAGTGTACGCCCTTAATTTCCCTGACCAATCGGAGATAATTGTTAATACAATTCTCTCCAAATAATCATGTCTATGATCAGATTTCACCAGCCTAAAATATGCTGAAATTAGCTTCAATTATTTGACGTGCGCCCCTTTTTAACTGTTACGGTTGGAGTTTTATCGCAAATATGCCTTTGTATCAATAAAATGGCTAGGTCAAATGCTACTGAAGCTTAAAGTAACCATTTTATGTGATCAGAGATGAAATAAAGAAATAATCAGTGAATTTTCTCAAGACCTTTCTGACTTGACTGTTAACTTCAAAGCACAATTTATTTAACCTTAAGTTTCAATAGGTGTTCAAAATACGACACATCACACTTGTACTTAATCATACTTTCGATGCCAAACATGCAAATAACCTTTTGAAGTTATTTGCATTCAGCATTTTCCGTCGATGTACAAAGTAACAATGAAACTTTGTTACATGCTATTGGCTAGTTGGCATTGGATACCAAGGGAGAAAACTCATTAATTCCAATAAATTCGCTATGACAAAGCACTCACATATCTAATAAATCCACCAATGTGTAGATAGGGTAAACCTCGAACTAGTGAAGATGTACTTGCCGTAGCATAATGCGTATGCATATCATGGTCTATGTTGCTGGTTCTACTGAGTATTCCTTACAAACAGCACAAACCCAGATCTGTTACGTCGCATTATGCGAGGGTTAATTTGAGACTATGCAGTCAGCAGTTGGACTCTTCTTATTAGCGAGTACAGATGGTCTTTCGATTCTCATATCTGGTTTCTTCTGTGACAACTCCATTAAGGTGGTAGTGAAACGGGGATAACTTTGAACTGCCATCTTGAATAATTTACGAGAATTCCCATGCATTTTACCCATGATGTATGGGAATGAAATCATTACTCCAAGGGGGGGGGCTTCATTCAGACTTGCCTTTATTTAAATAATGTAGCTATTGTAGAAACTACGTCGCCAAACAAACACGCGAAATTTGAGTAGTTACCAGCTTATGATGTTGCTTTTCCAGTTTAGGTCGGAAAACAGTCACATTTGAGATTGAGATTTGACTTCAGTTTCTTCGTTAATAAAATCATGAAGAGTCTGGTATTTTAATTAATTTTGCTACATGTATTTAACTTTTAAATCCAAACAAACTCAAAGAAGAAGCGCAAACATTAGCACCATGATTTTCATATTAAACCCAGACTATCTCTTTGCTCGGACTATCACAAATAATTTAAATGAAGAACATGGCAAATTCATCGAAATTATGTCGTTTAAGTGATTTGACGTTAGATCAGTGCGTTCAACCTTTTGGGGTGGGTGTGTGAAAAACAGATACAAAGCTTAAGGTCGCGGGCCTCATAAACAATAGCTGTTTAATAATTAAATACCAAAATCAATTACAATTATTACATGACACTAATTACATTCTTATTATATGGTTGCGATGATACTGTTACATAAGATCGTCGCATATGGCAATAACTACTTACAACATTGTCGGAATGGAATAATGAAAAATGGAATAAATATTAATATACATTTTTTTAAAAGGACTGCCTACATTGTCGCGGGCTGCACTATTGTGAAGGACTGGGTCTCATGCGGCTCGCGGCCCGTTTTCAATGAAAATAATTCCTTATGCTTTCAATCGCAATAGAATAAGGCATATAGATTTTTTTGGAGGAAAACATCATTGAATGTATTCTTTTCTGTTGCTAGACCTGTGATATATGGCATTAGTCCCTGTGGCAAAGATATAAGTAATCTCATTAAAGATGAAAGATGCATGGGGAAATTTTGATTTTCATGTAAAGTACCATTAAAGTGTAAAGTGCTACAACTCATCAACTAAGCTCCTTTTACGCGAACGGATAATTCGCAGAGAATATTAATATTGCATTGAAACAGAACAGAGATGGATTGCAGTTTATTGTTGTTTCCTTGCAAAATATAACCATGAAAATCCCTATTTCCATTCTCATACATCATTACTCCGGCATTCCCTTGAGTAATTTCTATGATTAATACAATGCACCAGCCGGCAAAGTTACATTATATGAAAATGTACTTCATATCGATATATCTATATAAATTGATGTAACAGCACTATGCCTCTGGTTCAGCTGTATATTTCTATGACCGAAGAGACCCATAAGGTAGTTCTCAAAATTAATTCCAATGGCATATTCTTGATGCAACATTGTCTTACCTATTATCTAGATTACATATTTCCAAACATGTCTCCCGCCTAATATCATACGCCTGCTTTCTCTCAAATATTATAGTCACGATGAATGGCTTTTGTTTTAAAAGCAGTACTGGGAGATGGAAGAGACATTATTGGTAATCCCGGCTGACACTGCCGTGTATAGCAGAAAATTGTCATCATTATTCCAATTACGTGCTATTTCTCTGAAATCAATACAGCTTCCAGGAAACACCTGCAGCCAAGCAAAGTCAACCAACGAGGAGTCTGAGGGGAGGGGACATGCTAGGAAAAGTGAGGAAAGATGTAGGTAGACATTATATGGAGAAAATAATAGCAGAAGATTACATTTGTTTTGACGTGTGTGTGTGTGTGTGTGTGTGTGTGTGTGTGTGTGTGTGCATACTAGACAGATGCATAAACTCTCACCAAAAAGGTTCATATGCTGAGATACTTGCTTTTGATTTGCAAGTAGAGGAACAAATTGGCATATTTACGCAAGCAAATTTTCACTTTCGGGAAGAGAAATAAGAGTTGTTCAGTGCTAATGTTTTACGAAAAAGCAACGTAGGTAGGCTATGTAGTGCAATTAAGTTAAGTAATTTGCCCAAAGACACACCACAGTAGCCAACTCAAGTTGATCCAATGCTCGGGTTAAAACCAGGACAATGTTTCTTCTCAAGTCATCTGCTCCGGCGGCCTAAGTAGCGAGAGGTCGCTGGTTGGAACCCCGGCTGAGTCATGTATGTACATGCATACATACATACATACATACATACATACATACATACATACATACATACATACATACATACATACATACATACATACATACATACATACATACATACATACATACAAAGGACTGATAATGGCTGACAAATAGAAACGTGTTTAAAGCAACTATTAAATCGTAGCCTGGTAAACAGACACGTGTTTCACTTTAGCAGTATAGGAGGGTATCTCCCGCATCCATGGAAAAAAGTAGTGCTTGATTAAGGCCTTTGGGGCCCTGCTCACAACCAACATAGTGGTCAATAGCTATAATGCTGTGTCCATATACAAGGTTACCGTACTATTAACAACACTGCCTGCGCAATCAGACGATAATATACTGGGCCTTTGAGAATCGTTTACCCCGGGTACGTTACCCACTTAGCCTTATGGATAATCCAATCCTGGAAAAAGGAATGTCAAAAGCAGTTCAAATAAATAAAAACGGAAACATTTATGGTGATTGACTTTTAAAGAAATATACCTACACATATACCTACACATTTCGCTGTATCTACCAAAAACGTTGTTATACATATATTATTTTCATCTATCTTTTCATACATGCTAGAGATATATGTCTACATGCGGCCAAATAAATATACAGGTGTGCCGGTGCAAACAGATGGACAGAGGCCTTTGAAGACAAGAGAGAGAGAGAGAGAGAGAGAGAGAGAGAGAGAGAGAGAGAGAGAGAGAGAGAGAGAGAGAGAGAGAGAGAGAGAGAGAGAGAGAGATTTTCTAAGTTTGAAGTAATTTCTAGCATCATTTCACCCTCCCCACTCTATCCTCGTTGATTGCATGTGTGTGTGTGTTTTGTGTGTATGTGTGTGCGCGCGTGAAATTTATTTGACAGAGTGTTGTAAATTGGTGGCGTTTAAACGCTAAACAAACACCTTCTCTACGGTTAGTTGCTAGGGAATGACTTCCCGCGGTCTAATTTACCAAGTGTGGATGGATAGAAACGAATGCAGATCTCTGAGCAGGTACATTGAAGAAATAAAACAACGAGCACCCTTTTAATGAACAAATACAATTTAATCAATTCAACAACATAATTTCAAATGGAAGAAATCAATTTCTTTGCTACAAAAGAAGAAAATGCACTCACATGTACTCAATAAAAGCAATACAAATTTTCACTTTACTATTACTTGTCAGTGACAGAATTAATTCATTTTCATCATTGCCTACGAATTGTGACATTGAGATCAACGCAGAATGACATCATCACATATCTTATCCGGACGTAGAATTTTCCGTTCCTTTCTGCACTTCCAATCTTTGTCTAGTCATCTGAACTGAACTCTTTCCAGTCAACACTTGAACGATTTCACGATCGTCTCTAGACCTAGACTTCGGCTGAGGATTCTTCTGATAAATTCAGCCGTAGACTTTGCTCAGAATTTGTTTAGGTATTTGGAATTTGTTTAGGTATTTGGAATTTGTACAGGAATTTGCCATGAAGCTGTTCTCTTAAATAAATAAAATGTGTCGCAATAGACAATAGGTCTGAAGCTTAAACTATCAAAATGCGTCTTTCTTTAGAATAGTGTAAATTTCTTTGGACAACATGTCGTTTCTGAAAATGGAGTTCACACAAACTCTGGCAAGATTTTTGCTATTAGGGATTGGTCAGTTCCACTGAATGCCAAGAAAATGAAAAACTTTCTTGGAGTAACTTTCTTTTACAGGAGATTTGTCAAGATATTTGCCCAAGTTGCAAAACCTTTGCATAAAATATGCAAAAATGGGCAAGAAGTTCAGTTGGTCTGAAGAATGTGAAAAATCTTTCAACTGATTAAAATACGTTTTAATGTCACCTCCAATCTTAACATACCCAAAGCCTGGACTACAATTTATACTAGGCACGGATGCCAGTGGCATGTGGGTGGGGGCAGTTCTGTCGGAAGAGTAAGATGGTGTCGAAAGAATTATCACCTACATGAATAAATCCCTCAAGAAGCACGAAGTTCCATACTGTATCACTCAAAAAGAGTTATTAGCAATTGTGCTAGCCACTAGGAGTTTCCACTCTTGCTTGTATGGTCAAAATGTCCTCCTTCGCACCGACATTGCGGCAGTGAGCTGGATACGGAACTTTAAAATCCAACTGGACAAGTTACAAGATGTTGGCAAGAACTGGGTACATACGATATGGAGGTTATTCATAGAGCTGGACATTAACACAGAAATGTCGATGCTTTATTGAGAAACCCTTGTAATGCATGCAGCAGAGAACAAAAAGGGAATAAAACTTATGAAGATGAGACCTTTCGTCGAAAAGCTTCTAGTCAAATAGAACAGAAGTTAGATACAGGCGACGGAGATAATGAAAGAGTTGAAGCCACCAGAGCCGTTACTAGAAGTCAGCAATAGGATAAAATTGAGCAATTAAAGAACAATGACGCGTGGCTTGTTCGATGTGAACCATATGAAATTAGGAGTCTGCAACTGAAGGACCCAAATATCGCATTGATAATGACTCCACTAGCAGAACAAAGAGATAGGATGAACTGAGAGGATGTCTAAAGCAGTGAAGCACCATTAAAAACACTCTGGATCCAGTGGGACTGTGTGTGTTTACAAAGAGACATGCTGTATTGCAAATCGAATTGTGATGACGTGGATACCAGATTTAAACTCATCGACCCGAAACCAAGAAACAAAAGCTTTTGAAGTATTTTAATGACATATCAACAGCAACCCGTTTTGGAGCTGAGAAAACTCTAGAGAGACTGAAGACTGGATTCTACTGGCCAGGTATGAAAGCATATATTTAAGAATATTGTTGAAAATGTGACAGATGTTCCATCCGTAAACCTTCAGGAAGCCATACTAGAACCCCGTTAGGACAATATGTTGTTGGAGAACCCTTTGAAAGAGTACCAATTGATATACTGTACTTGGGCCACTTCTAAAGACAAGACTTGGAAAAAGTATAGGAGGCTGTAACCGCTGCATAAGCATTTGTTAAACACTTCATCTGTAGATTTGGAACACCACTGCAGTTACAATCGGATCAGGAGAAGAATTTCGAGTCTCAAGTCTTACAAGATATGTGCCATTACAGCTAGTAGGTGTAGCGCTCTATACCGTGAGGTTAGTGTGAGGTTTAGAACTGGACTGATCACCCAGTTGACTCTATAATGATGGCATACTTATTTTCGTCGGACGGACAGAATAAGTAAGACGGTATGGTTCCATTATCAGACGTGATGATGGAGGCGGTGTGTCCATGATAAACATTATGTTTTCCATTTGCGATGAAACAACTATACGGATTTGACAGGGCAAACGTCAAAACTAAGCCAGGAGACAATTATAATCATAAGACCCGATACGCTAATGTCAGAATCCAGGTTTGTTCCTGGCTATGATGAAGAGATTGAGGAGCCACAGTTGAAGATATCCTGATATGAGTCACACTTGCCCACCCGACCTGAAATTCAGGCAGAACTATAAGTGCAGTCCTTTCACATGACGTGAGAAGGAGTTACGATATATATCATATCCACGAATGCTGTGTTGTGATACATGTGTGACAAAATCGAGAGGAAACCAGTGCAAGATTGTTGGATACTCTCCTCCGGAGAGTGAATGCTAGAAGGCACACCTCTTCAATGACCCCTCATAGTGTGATGACAAATGTAGAAAACCCTGAAAGAGAATTAAAGCTCAAGTTGGCCAAAATAATAGAAATTAATAAAGATGCCACCATTCGTATCAGCCAAGTGTCAGCCATATTTAACCTATCACGTGCAGTTGAGGAACCTTTTGTCAGTTTACCAACCACGCCCAAAGGAGTGAATCTAAATCTTTCTACGACAAGAAGTACAGTGACGAAAACGCCCATTATAGCAGAGAACGCTCCAGAAGCCCTAGACTTGTCTATGAAGAATGCTTCTCCACTTCAGATTCCAGGCACAGCCAGTATTACACCAAAGAAGTAATTGACCAACTGAGTAAAAATTTTGATGTTTTTGGAAATGGGATGCATGCTTCTTTGGCCCCTGCTCGCCGGGACTGGACGAAAGAGATACAGTTTATGTTTATGGAAGGGTTCATTGTGATTACTGTCCACCGGAGGGATGAAACACAATGACGCCTGACCAGAAGCTGTTGTCATGGGAACATGCATTCATGACGTTAGAGACAGGGGAGGGATCAAGGATCAATCCAGTCTTGGAGATGAGTTACCTCCTAAACAAAAACAGCATGTTTAATTTTCCAGGAATGGCTGAACCTTCATATGGGGGAATAATGGTCTCAAGAAAAGCTAGATATTATACATATGAATGGCTGCTACAAATGGCCATATATGGTTGTAATTAGTTATCTTTGTTTAGGTATTGAAGTGAACATTACCTCCAATACGAATTTACAATGTAATATTACTAAGCATCATTTCACAGATGAGAGGTTTGTTTATGTATGGTAATATGTATAATGTACTTAACCAGGACACATCTTTTAACGTTTAGCAAGTGAATTTTGTTACCGGCAGTGTGTATTGGAACACTGTCACTCACAATGTTTTGCACCATGTAATATACCGATTCAGTACGTATTGTAACCTTGTATGATTATTTTGTGCATATTGTACGTGTTAGTTATATCAGTATAATGAAATTACCTTGCCTAATGTATAATTCCACCAGGACAAGGTCAATTTATTCCATAACTCCAATGTTTTTCTGTACACTCACTACCAATACATACTAATCCTCCATTTTCACTCTTTGGTCAGTGAGAACTATGGAATCTGGCTATAGGTCACATGACCTTTTTGTATAAATAGCACCATGTACATTTAATGTAGAGCTTCAATGTTAGCCCGTCCAGCGTTTGGAGCAGACGGAAATAAATAATTGGGTGACGTTGTAACCAGTTCATCAATTCTAGAATTTCTCAGGTCATGTTAGATAGACATAGTCAAGTTGCAATGGTTAGTACCTAATGAAATTTGATGTGCTTGTTTGACATTACGGGAAATTCCAGAAGTTTTTTATTATTCATGATATGACGTCTGCTACCGTATTGGTTGAAATGATTTCACCTTTGGTGAATTATGACCACAATTAATCTATATAAGTGAAGGCGAAAATCATTACAATCTGTATAATTATGTGAAACATTGTTTTATCAAGAACTGATATATAAGTAATTAATGTTAAGTTGCTACCAAATCGTCACTTTTCACCTTCGTTAGAAGGCCAACTCGCGTTGCACCTTCACCTTATGATATTCAGCACCTTCAGCTCTGAAGGTTAATATTTCACCTTCACCCTATTCACCGCCACGAATTAAGCAACTCTTCCTTGTACTTCCATGACGTGAATTCCGTGTGATATATATCATTACAAATATATTTTAAAATCCACTCAGAGGTGGAGAAGGTGCAATTTTATTTGAAGGATCCATTGCACCTTCCCCCACAGTAGTCCATCACCTTTGTCTCCCGTGATTCTCTTGTTTACATGAATTTAGTATCAAGTCTTGAATATGTATGTATATGTAACTATATTTACATTCAGTAATTATATGTCCACCTGTTCTTTTTCTGCAGGTAATTTACAAATAAATATTTTCGATGTTTATTCTATACGCTTTTGTGTTATTCGTTCAAATCAAAAGCTAGACAGGAGGATCCAAATGTATTGTATCCCGGATACGGCGTTTATAGTATGAAGTGTAACTTCTTCAAACACCTCAAATGACAATCGTTTGAGGTGTTTGAAGTTATAAACAGTTCTTGCGATAAATATTTAATAGCAATAATACTGAGAGAACCGGATGAATTTGTTGCATTTTTGAATGAAAACTCTTCAAAATTAGCATACATTAAATAAAGTTACCTTAAATTGACAGTTCAGTTAAACATGGCGATTCAAATTTTCGCAATGTATCACCTCTGTTGACGTAGATTGTTGGCCTTGCTCTAGTAGGTTAAAATTGCTCTGTTATTATCGTCTGTATCTTTATTTATTTATCTATTTGTTTATCATTATTATTATTATTATTATTATTATTATTATTATTATTATTATTATTATTATTATTATTATTATTATTATTATTATTATTATTATTATTCGATTGCTCTACGAATGCTGCGGTGTCTACTCATGTCAACCATTAAGCTTAAGGACTAAGTCCCAATATATTAAATATTATTGGTTATTATTGAGTATCATTGAATATTATTGGTTATTATTGAGTATCATTGAATATTTTTGGTTATTATTGAGTATCGATGAATATTATTGGTTATTATTGAGTACTAATTTAATATTATCAGTTACTATTGAGCATCATTAAATATTATCCGTTTTTATTGAATATATATATATATATATATATATATATATATATATATATATATATATATATATATATATATATATATATATATATATATATATATATATATATATATATATATATATATATATATGGAGTGCTTTCAGTAGCAGTGTGAATGAGAACTTAAATGGAAAGACGGAGGATGTAAGGCAAACGTGTTGCATTCATTCTGTACCAAAATATTTATTGAGATATAAAATAATCAATTTCGTATAAAATCTTTGACTAGTAACTTATATCGGATTAGGACATGATTTAAGAAATGAAGATCCGCTGTGAATCAATATTACGAATGAGTTATACTTCCCTAGATAAAAATAGAATTAATTTCAAAACATTTGACTTTATTCTTTTTCCTGTATGTTGGTGTGTGTGTGTGTGTGTGTGTGAGAGAGAGAGAGAGAGAGAGAGAGAGAGAGAGAGAGAGAGAGAGAGAGAGAGAGAGAGAGAGAGAGAGAGAGAGAGAGAGAGAGAGAGAGAGAGAGAGAGAGAGAGAGAGAGAGAGAGATATATCTTTGAAACTAAGGACAGATCTTATTTGCCTGGGACTAAAGCTTCCGATACATCAAGATTGCTGTCATCTTTGCACCTTTTATATCACGTCTCCTGTCACTTGACACCTGCAATATCAATCATGTGATCGATCCTGATGACTCGATATACATCATCATGTTCGCAGCAAATGACCTCCGATAAATCATTATTTGATGGATGGTACTTAGACGCAGACTCTAAAGCATGGCTTGACGATAATTGCATAATAACACTATCACAAAAGTCATTTTCTGCAATTCCGTACAATTACATTAAAACCTACGATGAAAGTCACCTGATTTTGAAGGACGGCTCAAACAATATATATTTTTTTATAGTGGTGTTGATGTTTATAAGTCTATTCCAGACATCATAGACCCTGATCAGCTGTTGTATAATGCAAATCAGAGAATATATTATTTGTTTTACTGATTACTCCTAACAAACTGCCAGTGCATTGTACGGCGGCAGATCTGGTTGTATTATGGGGCTGGAGTTTGAATAAGTATACACTTATTTCTAATGAAATGAAAAGCTCTTTCTCCTTATAGATTTAATCAGTTTCAGATGCAAAACTAAGATTAATCACAACACTGTTCCTTAACAATATCTTACGTGCACGGCCGAACGGTCTAAAGGGCTCATCTTTACACATCTCACCTCTCTCCGTCTCGTTGGTCGGTGGTTCTTCATCCACCAGTTATGGCATCAGGTCACAATTAATAGTTCTGGTTCAGTTCGAATTTAGTCTCAGTCTATTTTTAAAGCCTTTTTTCCTGTCTCCGTTTGAAGGTGATACAAGAGTTGGAATTATGCTATCTTGGTATGGATTGAAAGGCAATTGTTTATTCTTTAGAATATGAGCTTATGTTGTGGTTTTCTGTGTGTGTTTCGGCGACAGTGTACCAAGTAACAAGGTCTTGGTGATGATCCAGAAGTGAAATCTGTGTTCCATTGCACGTTGGTTTGTTGACAGTCAAGCCTTTAAAAAACATGCATGTAAGCCTATGACAAGAATTTCACTGTGAAGTCGTCTTTGAAGCTATTTTAGATTAACATTTGATTTGTATTGAATGTCACACAGTGGAAAGTTCAGTACTGAGAAACAATTGTAATATATATATATATATATATATATATATATATATATATATATATATATATATATATATATATATATATATATATATATATATATATATATATATATATATATATATATAATTTATTGTGTAAATTTATTGTGTTATATGGTCTGTCAACTGGCCGCCATGTATAGCCTATTTTGTGTTGAAAAATGGCGTTAAACCCTACAACAGCAAAACAACAACAATTACAACATTTCTCTCCGCGACCGCTCTGGGAGACTAATGGTTAGAGCACTCGCTTCGGATGCGGGAGAACGTGGGTTTGAACCCCGGCCAATTTATACCAAAGAATTGTAAAAACGGTACTAGCAGGTTAGTGTTATGATTTGTCGGCTTGGTGTCAACTGGGTGAGACAGCATACTAAATGTCTGCGGCATGATGCTCCAGTGCTAGACATCACCATAAACTGCCACACTGCAGACATCGTAGCGGTATGACTGAACATTTTCAAAGATACGTTAAAACTATAAATGGGTATGTGAGAAAACTTTTTAGTATCATCCGATGGTGATTCCTCCCGGAGTCTTAGCGAGCTCTTCCTCTATCAAATATATTGATCACCTTAAATAGACTGAACAATGGCGTTAAAATCCGTAGAAAAACACACAAAAGCGATAACAAAAACGCCTTAATAATACAACTGCATAGGACAAATTTCCCTTAACCTAAAAGAGATCTTTAAAAAAAAAAAACCCCAAAACATTATGGTCGCTTACCATTGACACCAAATACGTTGAGCATGCCCAGTTTAACTCACATTATAGTACGGATGTGGCAACATTTAGATGTAAAAACAGACGTTACCTAATCTGTAAGCAAATGCTCAGAACTTACTATTATCCCCACGAGTATACCAACAGGAGTTTTGCACAAAATTAATTTAAGGCTAAGATGTGTAACTAAAAACGTCATCTACATCCTCACGTGCAAGATGTGTAAGTTTAAATGTCATCTACGTCCTGACTTGCAAGATTATGTTGTCAAAATGGTACACTTTAGAAGAAAAACTGATGGACACTCACAAGAATCGTATTAGAAGCAAAAGACAGCAGAAGCTCGCCAATCATTTTCAATTAGGTCTGACACTGTGTTACGTCCTAATAAATTTAGCGCATTGTTTCAAATCACAGATGGACTGATAATGAACGTGACCAATAATTACTGAGATATCTACAGCGTTTTCTTTCATAAAGAAAATACTTTCCTATTTTTGCCTCTCATTGTTGAGATTATAGCAGGAACACCAAGACTAGAAGTGAAAAATTATGCACTGCTATAGATGGCGCACTTTGTGACCGAATCCTGATAAAAACCTCAATGATAAATGTCGTAGATAAACAGTTGAAGTCGAGCCCTTATTATAACTTCCATCCAATATTGAACACCGTATGCACATAAATTGAATCTCTTTTCATGCATGTATTCAATTATTTTCTTATTTTTTTTTTTTGCCATTTGAGTATTTTCTGGACAGTTTTCTGTATAAGATAGAATGTATGTCTTTGGTGTCCTACTACTCCCCCTTCTTTGCATGTGACTGTCTCTTTCTCTCTGCCTCTCTCTGATACTATATATCGCCCACTGAGGAATATGTAGTGTTAGAGCTTAACGTAGTGTAAACTTTAGCGTTTTCAAAATCGATATTTTTTGTGTATGTGTCATTACACACACACGCACGCATACACACGCACACACACATACACGCATACACACGCACACTCACATTGAATTGCAATAATCTACAAGAACTCTTCGGTACGTTTCATGAAGTTAGTGCCTCTTTTGAAAACGATTGCGAACGCATAAATGCGCCAAATGTAGTGTAGACAAGGCAAAATATATAGAGGTTTACCACCAAAGGTTCTACAATGGGAGAGGGGTATACTCAACCTGAATTTATTTTAATTCACATGTAGGGAGAGAATATTTCTGTACTTTCAAACAGCAGTATGCATTAATGGCTGATGACAACAGCTTTAAAGCTAATCCCTGATTCTCTACTTTCCATATGTATTGGCCATAGTGAACATTGCGAAAGAAAATATTGATTTATGGCTCGTTGACGCGCCCATACATCACTGCCCTTAACAAAAATCCTGGCATATTTGACCATCAATCATGTCTGGCGTCATTTATTTGGAACTGTGTCGAATTTATCGGGGTAAGGACGGAAGAATTTTGAATTTTCATCTAAACTCAAATACTCGACGTAACCGTGGCAAACCTGGTTGAGAAATGCATAGCATGCAGTAATCAACACCAGCTGTTGAAAAATAATGATGAATTTTCCATCATTAAAAACGATGCATGTGTTGTTCACGAACATTAGCATTAGTCCATAAATGCACATGGTAGAAAGCACATACACACATCATTACCACCACCAACAACAATAACAATAATAGCAATTTATTTGTACCTCCTCCAACAAACATATATGAAATACCTAAGTAACAATGTGGACCTAGATCTACGTCTCATATTGCTTAGGCAGATCAGTGTCTACAATATTCAACTTGAAATCTCAGACTAACAGCTTAGATCTAATTTGGATGGTGAGTGTGTTACATTTTTCTGAGCCAGCGGTACATCAGTAGATGGGCCCTCTCCTAAAAAAATATTCAGGTATACGACTGGATCTTCATCCCTTGCCTTTGTACATGGACATGTCATTAATAAGGAATCTTGGGTTTATTACTTCGAAGTGGCTATCTGACTCCAATTAAGATGAGAGGAATCGGTCAGCAGGAGAGCGTGTTTCTTAACCATTGGTCTTGTATACGAATTAATCCGATGTTAATCGGCGAATTCCGTGAGTCGATGGATTTTGCTCGAAAACTAGAACACAAGATTTGATTAGGTAAACATATGAACTACACTATGCTGGATTTTCTTCAGCGGAAGTTCGCTCATCAAAGTATTTCAGAGCAGCAACTGATCACCAATATTCAACTGAGTATTATTTTTATCTAATGCACTTTTTCCTCTGATATCATCTTTACCAAAAAACAGACTTACATCTCTTCATTCCGTCTCTGATTAGTTTTTGTGTCACATGCGACATACGAATATTAATGTATTACCTTAGTCACTAACGGAATTATTCGAATGTATCACATCACTACTTATAGAGCACCTTCGAAAAAGAATAGGAGTTACGAGCGAATTTGTTGACTGGATTAAGGTATGAAGCCTCTTAACTCTAAACTGAATATTTGAACATCGTTTAAGCCAAACGTCTTTATTTATTTTTAAAGAACAGTTTATATCAGAGAGCTTTTATTTACAAAATCGTTTCCATTTTTTCAAACTTTAGTTTGATTGAAAGAATGGTGAAATTTGTGTTTAAATGCGCATTGGTGGCTTTAAATGTTTGGTAAAAGTACCAGGTAAAATTTTCCTCAACCTGTTTAGGGATATACAGGTCCTTAAATCATCAAAAGAGAAGAAAAATCGTTTGTCAGATCAAAACACGGTAAAAATACCGAATTTTAGTTATGATCAGCTTGTTCACAAGCTGGATTGAAACAGTTACAGACTAATAATTTAAAGTATGATAAGACCATCAGATACAGAATGTTATGTTTAGATGGTGAGAGATGAAAAAGTCCCAGTGCTAGACAGTTTTTATTACGAAGATTAAACTTGATTAAGACGACATACGTTTGAGGAAAGAAAAAATGTGGAGAGTGACCTTGATGCCTACACATGCGAATAAATATTCTTTTTACTAGTATACGGAGTCTCGTTTCATATGCTTTTATTATATATTTTAAATATAAGACAAGTAATTGTAAAAACGGCAGTAGTTTAAAACGATCTTGTGATAACGACTGTCTACTTCTCCGCGCCATTATCATTTCATGTCCTACTGGTCACTTCAGATAGAGAATTGACACATTTTATATCATAGCAACATACATTAAATAACATTGATCCGACTTAAATTCCGTATACATGTCACAATAGGTACCTGTTAAGGGCAAAATCAAAGCAAATTACAGAAATGTGTCTGAAATGTTCAGGGTAATACGGCTGTATTAATGTTTTACAGATTTAAATAATTCCTGATCGGAAGATGAAGTATATCATACCATGTCTAATTGAAGCATTTACATAACTTTATGAAAGCATTACGCTTTGATGTATGTTTTCAGTGCAAAACTATTTAAATTTGACAGTCACAAATCAACTGTGAATACTATATTTCAGAAAGAATAATTATCTTAAAAAGATGAGTTTTTCTGCAATTATGTTTTTAAAAACTCAAAAGTTACAAAAAGGGGAAATAAGTCAAAAATGTATAAGCTAATGGACCGTTAATGACCCTTAAGGTTCCACTCATGTTTAAGAATCTGCACGGGGTTTAATTTCCAAACACAAAAAAGTGAATACCAACGTTTGATACAGAGAACCGTGTGTTGTTTACAGTAGAATTCTAGAAGCGTATGCTGGTATGAATCAGTTTTCTTTCAGTATTTAACATGTTCCAGATGATGCGAGTATTTATGTCAGCATGTTTACTTTATGGTTTAACCGCGAATCTATTCGGTCGGAATGAATGACGGGTTTAAACAAACAAACAAACAAACAAACATGTGTATCATTTGCTTGACATGAAATTAATAAGTTTGTCAGGTTAGATTTTATTCATTTTCTGTCTGGAGAAACGGAAACTTTTACGCTTGAATCTCCTTATCAGTGTTGTTGTATGAAACTTCGTTTATCAAAATAGTGACGGTGGAAAGAAAAAAACAACTCATAAAGCAACCGAATTTCGGCTACTTTTTTTAATCATATTTGTCAGTATACAAACTATATTTAAACTTATGCGGAATAATTTTAACTTATAATTACGAGAAATCCATCATCCTATATTGGCAGTATTGACCTCCAAGAATGAACCTCATGCGAACAGCATGATATGTGAAAGTGAAATTTTGTGAAAACTGTATTGTAACCTTAGCTGCATTATTATTAATAAATTAACAACATATCACACATAAGTCAGCCTGAAAATCAGCAGCCAACGAATAAATGAAGATTGACTGATAGCAAATGATACGTACAAACAAACACATATTTATCCCATAAGGCCAGATTACATCTTATCTACAGCAGGATAATGGATCGACCGATCAGAGTTTAGGAGAGTTTTACAGGACACACGGTACTAATTATATGGAAGAACTGTGAGCCAGTCTAGAAATGGGTGAAGAAATAATAGAATATATACGGGTTTGGTGATCATTAATTGGTTAATAATGAAAAGTAAAATTTTAGTAAAAATATCTTTTGAAAGCTTATCCTATGTGTAATTTAAAAAAATATATAACAAATTTCTACTGATGCAATTTTAGTATTTTTAAAGACTTGACTTAGGATTACTCAATAATGAAAGTAGCACTTGATTCACTTGGTGCAGAATCAATAACATGTGCTTCATGCACATGTACGTCAAAAAAAAAAAAAAAATGCCGCGGCTCATATGGTGTTCTCCACACAGAAGCTTGCACCAAGGTTAGTTGTGCATGGAGAAATATAGTTCTGATCATCAGTAACCCAGAAATTTTAGGTTATTGAATCTTAAATATGATGATATTTCCATAGGTTTACTAAGGGAATCGAATTAGTACAGTGACTCCTACAACCATGTACTTGGAAGTGATCATTCATTCGGCTGATATTCAGGCTTAATCCTTCCTTATCCTTCATGTTGACCTCAGGTTTAGGACATTGGTGTGCAGTACTGGTATTAACGTTATTTTCTTCATACATTTCAACACTGTCATAGAGATTAAGTAAGTATAATGACTTAAAATTTCTGTCCATATGTTTGTGCGCCTAGCATGTCATTAATCACATCGAATGAAGACGTTCCCTCATGAGAGACAATAAAAAATAGCTATCGACGTCTAGAGAAACCAGCCTACACTAGAGAACGCGCACGAATAGCTAACAGCAGCGTTTCTTCCAATACCTTTTAAAAAGCATAATTTTACTTTAAAGCATAAACATAAAATTAAACATGACATATTTCCAAATACAATGACAGCTATAGAAATTCTATCCATAATTAGAACAAATCTATTCTGGGAATTTATTTAGAGTGTACGAAGATTTTCCATGGATTCTGGCACAAACATGATGGCCATTTCAGAGCGTCCTTTCTGAGTACAGTTGTTCAAGTAGGTGGAAGACCAGAGTACGTTATGAGGCGTGCATTGTAACCAGAACATTCTTTGCAGGTCAAGATGGATGCGATCCGTCATCAGGGTTTTTCTCGTAGACTATACATAATACGTGCTCCTGCCAAGGCTAATTTTTAGCAAGTCTTTAATTATGACGATATATTGGCATTTTAAATCCTCGGTAGATAGTTTTCGTATGGCGGCAAGAAATGTAATGATTATGCTCACTTTCATTCACGTTATTGCGCAATAAAAACCGTTCCAGTGGCTTAATGGTTAGAACATCCGCCTCGGATGCAGGAGGTCGTGAATTTGATCCCCGATGGAGTCGTACCAAAGACTTACAAAAATGCTAATAACAGCTGCCTCGCTTGACGCTCAGCATTAAGAGGTTAGTGTTACCAGGTCGGCCTGGTGTCAGGATAATGTGACTGGGTGTGATATCATGCTACATGTCTGCAGCATGATGCCTCAGTGCTAGACATCACTATAAACTGCCACACTGCAGACATGCAGCTATATGCTAAGTGTTAAAGCTACGTTAAAAGTCATAATCACAACACCACACCACACCACACCACACCACACCACACCACACCACACCACACCACACCACATTACATCACACCCCACCGCACCGCACCACACCACATCACACCACACCACACCACACCACACCACACCACACCACACCACACCACACCACATCACATCACATCACATCACATCACATCACAACACACCACACCACACCACTTCACATCACATCACACCACACCACACCACATCACATCACACCACACCACACCACACCACACCACACCACACCACACCACACCACACCACACCACTTCACATCACATCACATCACATCACATCACATCACATCACATCACATCACATCACATCACATCACATCACACCATACCACACCACTCCACACCACATGACATCACATCAAATCACATCACATGACACCTACATCACACCACACCACACCACATCACACCACACCACACCACACCACACCACACCACACCACACCACACCACACCACTTCACATCACATCACATCACATCACATCACATCACATCACATCACATCACATCACATCACATCACATCACATCACAACACATCACATCACATCACATCACATCACACCACACCACACCACACCACACCACACCACACCACATCACATCACATCACATCACATCACATCACATCACATCACATCACATCACATCACATCACATCACATCACATCACACCTACATCACACCACACCACACCACACCACACCACACCACACCACACCACACCACACCACACCACACCACACCACATCACATCACATCACATCACACCACATCACATCACATTACGCATTAAATGAATGGGGACAAAACCGATTCAAAGGAAAGTTGAATGCTCTTGATAGTGAAAACACAAAAGTAACCCATGTTCCCCAAGAAGAACCCAATTAAAAAGCTATCAAATAAAAGCGGCATCCCAAAGATCATACAAACAAACATATACCGTTCTGTTGTAGATAATAATAGAAAGCAAGAAACATTGCAAGTAGCGATGTTTCGAAACTTTAAAAAATCGAACTAATAACGAGGTTGGAGGTCAAATTGAAGAGAATATTATGTACATTTAGGTAGGTGTAGATTATACAATTCTGCATGTTTAGACCTGAATAATGACTATTGTTATATACAAATGACACAGAAAGTGTAAACGAACGATTCGATAATAAGAATTAGTCTTATATATTTAAATCTGTAGCTCAAATGAAATGCTCTTTGTCATCTGAAGGCAAATGACAAACTAGTCCACTCACACTTTGAATAACTTTCATTAATCCATTATCTAATATTATGTAAATTGCAAAAAGCAATGTTTTTTTTTCCCGGTGGTGGTGGTGGAGATAATCTGATTAAATCAAATGTTATTTGTTAGTAATACGGTTGAAAGCTACTTTAAGTCCAGAAATAGTTTTAAAATTTGCAAAAATAGTCTAGAGAAAATAAATAAAATACCAGGTATTCTTATCAATTTTTTTTTTTTAAAAAAATACCTCACACGTCCTCGTGGACCATGTCGATGTATATGAAAATGCCGTCTGACAGTTCACATCGATGTTTCACAGGTGTTGTATGCCCAGAAGATACAAATCTAGTAAAGGAAATTTACTGAGTTCAACGGCTTGGAGGTTACGCAAATTTCATCAGGCTAAACACCTGACGTGCACCTGGTCATTTTGAGAGTTGTAGAGAGTAAATTAGCTCTCATTTAGAATGCAACCCCACTGGTATTGGCAATTACAATCTGTCACTTCCTATTACATCGAGTTTAACAGCTGTCACGACGTTTTAGTCTAGATACGTGAACACAAACCACAAACAGTACTGGTAACGTACCTACTTACCTACGCACACACACACACACACACACACATACATATACATATATATATATATATATATATATATATATATATATATATATATATATATATATATATCTTCTGAAACCGTTGATGACTTTTTTCTCGTGCTTACGTTTTTTGTTCTATGTCTCATAATCTTGTAATAAGTATAATCAGTATTTTTATTAACTTGATGTAATGTTTACTGAAAAGGAAATGAATTTAGTTAGTAAGACAAATGCACGCACACACTCATATATATTATATATATTATATATATATATATATATATTAATATTAACTTTATTTTCCCCTTTGACATGTATCATACAACCCAGGAGAAACACGTATGCGCTGAATGATCTGTCAATCTACTGGATAGCTATCTCTTGACATTTGGGTAAACTGTTCTGCACTCGACGGACATGGGTTGTTACTCTTTCTTAGCGTACCTCCCCGGACACGAAGCGTCTGTGCGCAGAGCCGTTTTAAGAAGTTTAGGGGTCCTAGATCATGCCTTAAAAGTAATCAGAATCGCGCCTCAGTCTCTCAGTCTCAGATATAGAGAATTTCGATGTGCATGTGTGTCATTTTGTTAAATTTATTGATATAGTACTAAACTGCTAACAACCGACACCGAAATTTTGTTTTTGGGCCGCCGCAAAGCCCACATCTGAGAGGCTCTAGGCACATGCCTATGCCTTAAAACGGTACTGTCATTATGCTCAAGTAACACGGACTCTTCGTGTCCGGGGTTTGACGCCAGAGTATGGTGATGAAGAATTTTTATTTTTTTTAAATCGTTTTATCACGATTTCCTTTGCAGCTACAAATCAATCAGCAGAGGTATAAAACAATAGTTGAGATAGGTATTCAGGTAAAAACATTGGGTAGGACTGAAAAACAAACAACTAGTGTTAGGAAATCAAATACCCACAAATTTTAAACCATTTGGTCTTCACAGAAGATGATAAAACACATTGTAACTCAACAAATGAATATCATATCTTTGAGGAAGAAATAACTGAAAAGAAAGAGGCCGTGACCACTTAGCAGGCAAGGATACAGGTCAAGCACACAACAAATGCAATCTGATTTTTGAAATTTCCAAAAGCACATGCCATTGTTTATAAAGTATACGGTTATGACAGCTCTCTGCGCCTCCAGACATTTGTAGAACTATCCAGATGAAGAGATCAAAATCATACCGAACAACGACGAGAAATCATTCATCAAGGATTGTGTAGTTGATTGTGAAATGAAAGAAGAAAAGAATTATCGAAGGACATCAAGGTTTTTTTCTAAAAAAAGACAGTAGCTTTGAAAGGTTTAACAAAATATTTATGACAGCAATATCAGAGTTTAGCAAATCACTGAATGACTGAGACGTGTCAAGTACCCACTTACAGGATGTACACAATACTATGGACCATTTTTATCTCCAATACTCGAAGATCTACATGAGGGTTGTGTCATGTGATGATGTGTGGCATTTTTGAGGAATTTATAAAAACATGTATTTAAAGTTTCAAACTACACACATGTTGTTCAATATTAAAGTGCACAAAAACTAGCTAAGTATACAAATTTGAAGATATAGGGCATAGAACTTAACCCTTAATCAGATTGGGATTTGTTCTTGATGAATGAGAGTGGAAGAAAACGGAGAATAGTCATATATATATATATATATATATATATATATATATATATATATATATATATATATATAGTTATGAGTCTATGTTCTTAAAATTGCTAACAGAAAAGAGTGAAGACGGCCAGCTTTGTAAACTTTAACAAAAAGTTTATTTCCCTAGAATAGAACGTGAAAAATAAGGAAAATGGAACTTACGGTTTTACAAATTAAATCCAATGATAATCCAAAACTTAAAGCTAGAAGTCCTAGTAATAAAAGGTCCTTAATAAAACAGAGTTCGAGTCCCGATGAAGTCCAAAATTGAAGGCGATGACGTCTGTTGTGGTCAACAAAGTGATGCTGTGCCAATAGTCTCTTGTTGAATGATTGAAAATTATATTCCAGTTTTGAATTCGATATAAATTCCAATAAAGGCCTGATCCAAGAATTTTGTTAGAGCACTTTTGTATTTCCAGGGAAAAGAATCACTTGAATTCAACAAATTGATAAAACAAAATTAATAATCGACACAAACTGGTCACAATATAATACAATTTAACGTGTCAAGTGTTTTAAGCTCCACTTACAAACTGTTATCAAAATATCAATTATGCAAATAATTGAGACGCAAAATAGATATCGGATGAGGGTCAAAAGTTCATTCTTCTGGAAAAAATAGAAGTGTGTTACCAATTGATATATGCTACATGTCACGTAGAACATGTATGACCTTGACTCAACTTAATGATTCTTATTCTCATAAGAATAAATAAATAAATAAATAAATAAATAAATAAATAAATAAATAAATAAATAAATAATATTGTTTACCAAAACTGTCAA
Source organism: Potamilus streckersoni (assembly GCA_016746295.1). NCBI lineage: Eukaryota > Metazoa > Mollusca > Bivalvia > Unionida > Unionidae > Potamilus > Potamilus streckersoni. Next base: position 739,058 of record JAEAOA010002177.1, on the reverse strand, counting down.
TGAAATTAAAAATGTTAATCACGGTAAACAGAACTGAACTAAAGTTTTGGACAATGTCAAATCCTGTAAACAATGTTATATTACAAAATCATGTAATGGAATTAAAAAATTTAAAACTAACAAACAGACAATTAAATTAAATATGCATAAGAAAAATCCGTTCAATGTCGTTGGAATATTGGTAGCTTCTATACACGCCACAAGCTATTGAATACCGATGTGTGTGGTAGTTGGGGAAAGCTGTCGATTGGAAACTGGTGAAGTTATTGACCTGGATAAAATATATATGTTCGAAATACCAGGTGAATACGATGCTAGCTAAGCTATAGTAGTATCTTTAGAGATTCCATTACACCTGCAACAAGGCTTAGCTTCCGAAAAAGTCCAGGTGGAAACGATTTGTCAGAGCTGTTAAGGTTGATTAAACATGACAAACGTATAACATCCATTCTAAGAAAATTGTCTTTGACATTGAACAACATGGACAAATATATCATTTGATATGGAAGCTTAAACTGAAAAGTATAAACAGATTTTTTTAGGTCCGTCATTTGCAGGAAGAACAATTACTGAGGATGCCTTGACCTTGCTTAGTTTTTATGAAACAAAGTAATCCTAGGAACGAAGCCATTTTACGGTGTTACTGTGTTGTTGGTATCCAATATAGTTGGTACTTGACTCTATCACAACAGGCTGAATAATGAATGAGACTAACTGATACTGATTGATTGATTGATTGATTGATTGTGTGTGTGTGTGTGTGTCTCCTAAGACGTTCAGAGTGACACGAATGATAACATCAAATTCTACATCAGTGATTATCGATAGGATGGGATATTTCATATCCCACATATTATATATTGAAAAGTTCATTTTCTTTCTAAAAAATTCTTTCACGGTAAATCAGTTTGAGAGATTTGTGGAGCGATTATGTGTATATATATATATATATATATATATATATATATATATATATATATATATATATATATATATATATATATATATATATTAAAACCAATTAAAGTATGGGTACCCATCATAAGTGCAAACATATATAGTCGTATTTTTCCTGTTTCAGATTGGTAGCAATCGTCAAATTAAGATTGTCTTATTCTAATTTTTATTATTGCCTGGCTGAATAGACGCATGCAGAATATAAGCAATAGAGCGTGATGCCACGAGCAAATTTGTACCACAGTATATCTGAACATACTGTAATAAATACTGCCGTATACCGCAATTGTATTTGGAATCATCGATTAAATATTTTCAGGCAACCAGACAGCTTGTTTAAATAAAAACAACTTAATTTCTTTTGATCATTAGCTGGAGAATATCTTGCTTGATTTATAACAAAGTATATCGTATCTATTATATTACTTATAAAGATTATCTTGAGATTAAAAGCAAAATTGTCTCATTTCAAAGGAGAAACGCAGCTCTTCCCCTCCTACCCATCCCCGACTGAAAAAAGGTCAGTACATTATAGCACATAAACTTGCTATGTTTATGTTAATTATTGTATAAGTTGTAATGTCACAACTATAACCAAAGTAAGGTGATTAATCTTAAACTGAAAATAAAGTCCTTTTAAAGACATTGTGCTGACATCTGAGAGTTTGTTGATAAAATATGCAGAGAAACTTTGAGTGAATGCCAACACTCGGGAAAGTTATTTAACAGAGATGGTCGGTAACCATAAAACGTACATACTTGTTTTTAATCAGACATTTTCTAAATGTCGGATTTGGTTCGAATATCTTTCACAGCGTTATATGTAGAAATTCTGTTAGTATATGTGAGACCTGTCGAACATCTGATTAAAGGATAATACACATAATTAGTTTTGTAATATTCATAACTAATTTTTGACAAATACAACTTTTCAACCAAAATAACAAAAATCATTTTGGTTCTTTTATCATGAACAATGAAACATCTTGTGAAATAACATCAAATTTGTAACTAGATTATTCGGAAATATTCGTACATTCCTTCCTTTTGAAACTACGGAAGTACCACAACAGTAGACAAATACCGTGCCATGTACCATCGAAAAAAATACCGCGGTTAATTTGGGGAAAAACATAGGCAAGTGCTAAATTTAAAACGTCAGGTTGGATGACTTCAATTCCCAACAGCACTCCTGGAGGCCTGACTGAGCGTACAGAAGTCATACATACCATTGGACCAACGCCAATTTTATTGTCTTGTGGCATTAAAATATACGGCTTTTTCTACACTTGTGATTGGAAGGAAAATACTGGTTGGTAAGATGCAAATTCAGTAGCAGTGACATCACTGAGGAGGGGGAATGAATAGGGTGCGGACCGAGGGAGTGACACTAAAATGACTGTCTATAAAATATTTGAATTTTTGTGTGGGAAGGAGATCCATGTGGGTGACACCATGGATTACCGCACATGACTATCTATAAAATGCTTTAATTTTTGTGCGGGAAGGAGGTCCATGGGGGTGACGCCATGAGTTACCGCACTGGGTGACACCAATCTTAGTGACGTCGCTTTTCAGCAGTTCAGTCCATACACCACTTCCACGTCTTCTACCACGTATATCTAGCACGCACAACTGATTTTGTCGATGGCTTTCGGAAAGTGCAAAAACAAATGCCTTGGCTACTTTTGCATAAATTCTAGAGGAGATCGTACATATTTCGACTAATCACATATTTCAGTTGCTTATATCACCACAGAGTTTGATGATAACCGTGGTCAAGGCACAAAATAAACAACAGGTCCATTATGTGTTTCACACGTTGCAACCTAAACGAAAATGAAACTAAATCCTGGTCATCTAATTTTGCATATACAGCTAGAGCTGGAAGCAAATTATGTGCTACTTTAAGAGATCAATCTTTGCTAACAATTTATTAAATTCAATACCAAAAAACATTTATCTTTGCTGGAATTCCACCTATTTCATTTATGGCGCCTGTTAGAGCAAAGGCCGTCGATTCCTCGAATGTTACACAACACCAACATTTTCAGACCTTCTGAAGTTCTGTCTATAGTTCCGGTGACGAATTGTAACGAACCATGAAATAAATTACACTGAAACCTAAACAGACTGAGACAAATTCTTTGCGTTTAGAGGAATTCCAAATAGTGAGAATGATGTTTTGTCTTGCACTGCGATTGCTTAGAAATCATGTTGGTAACCGATTCTGACAGTCGCACCGTTGTTTGTCTTTAAATAATAGGCTGTCGCTAGACTGTCGCCATCTATAATACCCAATGATGATGATAACATGTAGCCCTATGCTGCTTTATCACGTGTTTATCTGGAGACCAAAGACATAAAGAAAAATGAATTTTCTTGGTATAAGAAATATATAACAGTACCAGAAGTGCAGATATTTTCAGATGCTCTCAACTGTCCCTGATGCTGATGGTGACATCTAAGTGAAACAAGAACAGCCAGATATTTCAGTAATTAAATTCCTTTTGGTGACATGATTTCATTATATATATATATATATATATATATATATATATATATATATATATATATATATATATATATATATATATATATATATATATATATATATATATATAACTGAAGTATCTCCAACTTGCAAATATCCAGCACCTTCGCCAAAGACACTTATTGTGTTTCATCTACAAATATAATTGATTGGTGTCGCCAGCTCCAGGACATGTATTATAGATTCGCTTAACTTTCGGAAAAGTATATTTCCATTGCAGGAACGCCTATCCCCTCGGATAGAAATTTTTCTGACACCGGCAATCCTAAGACTAAGAAGACTAATATCTTTCCTTAGTGGATACTTGGTATCCCTAATTAAACTATGACATAAACTAGAACTCTTAAATAAACTATTCATACGCCCTGAACCAAAAACAAAATCACTAACTGAACTAAAGGTAGACCGGCAGGTGCACTTAATATCATTACAATTGGTATTAACAGAACGCACATCTCGTTTGTACAAACGAATTGGTGAAATTCACTTCAAGTCTTGACTATAAGCTTTGCTAACTAACAATTCATTGGCATAACATACGATGAACTGTGAATAACTTAATTCTTAGTTTACATAATGCATATAATTTAAAGGAAATAAAGTTATGCAATTCTCACAAATTCGTATTAAATGTAATGCATGAAATTCGTAGAATAAATGAGTCATTAACATTCAGGACAAATGTATGCAAACGGTTACCGTCCAAACTCAGCAAATGAAAACTGATGCCTAAATGTAAAACAAAAAAATTAAATGAATAATAATACAATTAAGACATGAAAATTACATGAGACTGAGAATAACTTGTGATTTCCGTGTCCCTCAAACTATCAGACAACTGTCCCTTTGACAATTTATGTTTTACTCCCCTGAAGTCAAGAACGTTCCCTTCCACATAAATACTTTGGGTAAATTGTGCTCGAAAGTAAGCAAAACTTTGATTTAGTCTGAAACCCCCATCATTTAACTCAGGATAAAATTTATGTAACCGTCCAAAAATTAACACACGCCAAACATGGTGAGAAAAATTCTCTGTTCCTCTTGTATTATATAAACCGATTAATGGAAAATTTCACATTATGACACCCAGTTCAACAGGTATAAATTTGTCTCTAGATTGTCTCCACTTTGTCGTTATCTGTATCTTTAACCCCAATTCACCTTGCATCTCCATCTGTATGAGTGTTGTAAAGCAATCAAGGACCAAGCCAGTGATGTTAAAACTAAATTAGCGATTAATTACGTTATCTAGCTAACTGGACAGTTTAATTTTTGTTGTGTCTCAATGACTGCGGCAAGACTGAGTCAGTTATGTGTTGCAATAACATCTTACAAAATTCACACTGTTTCAATAAAGTTCCAACTGAATTACAGCTGCATTCCAAATAAATTCCATACTATATATGTTGTAGTCTCGAAATTGACAACGTGTCAATGATCTGAAGTTTGATCATGTACTAACAGTCAATGATATATAACAATAATATAATCCAAAATGTTCTTTACTGTATTCACTATTATTCCTAGCGTGTGTTCCAGTCAAAGAATATTATTGATGGGCAATTTGTATGTGCAGTGAATAATAATTTGAAAAATAATTTTACCCAAACGAAAATCTGAACACAACAATAAGATTAGTTCTGTTTCCAGATGCAAAATCAAGAATGAGTAATTTCTCTAGTAACAAGCACTATATAAAAACTAAGACACAAAAATAGTACCAGGATGAGGGTCAAAAGTTTATTTATAGAAAATTCTAACTTATTAGTAATATAAGGTCTGTTACTAAAACAACATGGGAAATTTTAGGTACAATAGGATTTTCCAGGGGAGGGGGATTTCAATGTCCTTGACTCAGATTAAGATAAACATGTTTTCTTCCATTAATAAAGATCCAAATATTTTACCTATTTTCTCAAAATATATCAGCCTTGTATTATGTTGTTTACAAAGTCAATGGCCCTAGTCAGACACACAGTGAACGTGGTCTTGGACAAAGTCAAGTACAAAATACAAACGTATAGAACATATAATCATTAAGAAAAGCCAACAAATAATGCAAATCAAATAAACATAACATATTCGGAAAGAATGGATGGAAAGAATCCTGAAATAAGAAATATGCAACCAGAAAATTATTTGGTCTTCTCGTCAAAGTTCTTTTTATACTTATTAATTATCTCCTTCAAAGTTTTAATTCTATCAAACATCGTAATGTCATTTATAACCATTTTTGTTTTCAGCTAAGTTTTGACTGAATAATTTTTTTATATTAGAACCCAGGACAAAAGTTACTTGTTCTGAGGCTGGTCTGAAACCTTATCTTATATGCATACCTGATGCAGTTTTAGATCCCTCGCTATTATGGATGCCGATACTTAACAAGGGTCGCGTAAATCTTACGCAATGTAAGAGAAAGAGCGAAACAACATAAAGAAGCTGTATTTTTAGTATGCAGTAAAGGTGTAGGATATATAACAAGCAAATCGTCTGTACAGTGACTTGATCTACGTGGTGGTATAGACTCTCGCGAGATCCAACGTCCTTCTGCTATCAAACTCAACAAGTATCCATATTAAGTTTTGTTCTAATAAATCGTATGTATCACACCAGTACCCATATGCACCACACCGTTACCCGTATGCAACGTACCGATACCAGCATGCACCACACCGATACCCCATATTAAATACACCGAGACCGTATGCATCACAGCAATACCCGTATGCAACAGGCCGATATCCGTATGCAACGCACCGATACCCCATATTAAATACACCGAGACCGTATGCATCACAGCAATACCCGTATGCAACATACCGATACCAGCATGCACCACACCGATACCCCATATTAAATACACCGAGACCGTATGCATCACAGCAATACCCGTATGCAACAGGCCGATACCCGTATGCAACGCACCGATACCCCATATTAAATACACCGAGACCGTATGCATCACAGCAATACCCGTATGCAACAGACCGATACCCGTATGCAACGCACCGATGTTAGTACCAACTTGTAATGCATGTATTCTTTCTCATCCATTTTAGACTGATCAACTTCGGCATGTGCCTTCATATTTTATTGTTTTTATCTTTATAAAATAATATATAATCGATAATGGCACATTTGATTTTGATATAGATTATATCATGCTTTCGTTTGAATTTATTTTGCTTTTGTTGTCAATATTTTATGTTAGTTTCATTAAGTTATTCATACCATTCATCTTCTGCATTCGTGACCTAATTAGTTTTTCAATTATTTTGCAGTTAAAATCACTCATAGTACAGTATTATTATCATTCAATATCATTTTAATTTAATGGTTCTAGTTTCCCCAGGAATTTAATCCGTATCTATTATAGTCTGAGTTGAAAAGTAAATATAATCTTTCAAACATTTTATCATTTTCTAATTATCTTTTTCTTAAGCACAATTTGCTATCTAATTGTTCATTCACTGTTTGATTGGTTGTACATATGATTGAATGCTATATACCTCATCAGCTCTCTAGCTCTCTCTCTCTCTCTCTCTCTCTCTCTCTCTCTCTCTCTCTCTCTCTCTCTCTCTCTCTCTCTCTCTCTCTCTCTCTCTCTCTTTGCTGGTAATATTTGACAATCATTCGGCAATGTGTTGAATGCTTGTTTGCACAAACCTCATCCCTGAAGGTTAGATCTTCAAAGGGATGGAAGATAAGCATAGTAGTTGAGGTTTATTTTCGAAAGAGTATCATTACAGAGGCACAATTCATATTCTAATTAAACCGTTAGTGTCAATATACATAAAAGGCCCTGATACCTGCAAGCTACCTATAAAATCATATGCAATCTGGTCTGGTGGCGCTTCAAAAGTTGTAAATTGTAAATAACAATTACGAACGAACAACAAAAAAGGGACGGCAAAGTGTGCTGCTAAAAATCAGCTGCTTCTTTCAAACTCAATTATTGACCGAAAAGACGACATAGGCGAGGTTATATTTTCGATATTTGTTTACCAATGTCATTGTTGAAGTAGTATAATAGTTGTCCATATTTAACCGAATATGTAACGAATTAACTTAATTTATAAAGGTTGGCGTTAGTGTGGGTGGGTGGGTGCAAATACATGAGGAAGTAATTTTGTAGCGTTATTTTTTATCTGGAAATCATATTGGGATTGATACACGCCATAACAGTAGAAACCCCCCAGAGAATGCTGGTATTAGAACAAGTGCCAAGGTGGTAATTAGGAGGTAGATAGATGGAAGAAGCACGCGCTATGTTTTCCTGTCTACTCTGTATCCAAACATGTTCTTGTAATTTATTGTAATTGCCTTTAGGACTCTAGCAAGTATAATTGCCTTGGTTTGTATTAATAAATCCTCTCTGTAAATGGCATGTTTGTTAATTATTAAAAACAAAAAAGAAAGAGACAAACAAACATTGAAATTCGTTTTTAGTTATAGGAACATATATATTGTTATCTATATTTTGTTTTCGAACATTTATAACCAGACCCTTTTTCTCCCTGAAATATGGTTTTGTTAAGATCGTCACTTTCAGTTTGCTGATGCCAATTGTCAAATGAATCAAAAGTTGTTATTTTATAAAAGGATGCCTCCATCAATTGAAGCTGTTACGTGATACTGTTAATCCATGCTGTAATCATATATCTCCTACAAAAGAAATATGCCTAAATCGAAACTGATATGTATTACGATACTTATTTCCTTTTCCTTGCTTACTAGCACCCTTGAAAATACAAGATAGTATACAGTTCTCGTGCATGTACATGCATTTCATGAAAAAATTAGTATAGTCATTTTCATGGATTCTGTCCAAAATTATTAAAATGAGAAACACATTAAATAAACAAGAGGATTGTGGAACGAAATGCCCGGGTAAATATACTCATGTAAGTATACCCACGTAATAAATATCACAAACAAGAAGCTGTGTAAAACAGTTGCGTTCACGAACCTGTATCATTAAATGCATCTAGCTGAGAGCTGAAAGCGGCAGGAGCGATGGGATTGGTCAGTATGCTTCTTTTAAGATCAGGCCATAATACGCTAAAAGACTTACAGGAATCTTACCAACAACTGCAGGACATGTATGCTCTTTTTGTGGCTCCATTATATAAAGTAGCGATAAAAATAAACGTACATGACCCAAAGAGAACTTTGTAAACAAAGAATGTAATTTATCTCATCACTTGGAAGATGTGCGGCCTGCAGCATGTTAGAAAATCCGAACCGCTACACACAAAATGATCAATCTTCACACACCTCACTAGGTGACGAAGACGCTGGACGGAAGTCAAGAACTAGGATACTTCCCTCCCCACAGCCATACTTAATGTTATATTATACTAATTGCATTTGCCCAAAACCACTACTGGAGATCCAACATCAAGAGAGAACATGAATTTTACTGAATAGACCGACTATTGGGATTGATACACGCCAGTAAAGTAGAAAAATCCTGTGATAGAACACTGGAACAATGATGACTCCAAACAAGTAGCTATCTAAACACGGATGAAATCATTATCTATTTATTGTTTATGTAGTTTTTGTTGGTGTTATTAGTATTGCCGTGGTCATTATTCGCTTTAATTATCCAAGATATAATCTTCGGCTACATAACTTTATATTCACTTGAAACTTCGGTCTCACTGGACAGTATTTTTGACAAATTTTCATCAGACAATGAAAATGATGAAGATATTACATTAAACATACAAATAAAAACTAATAATTATTGTTGAAAGGATGCTTGTACCAATCTGACTAAGGTGTTCAGGTTAATTTTTTTTAGTACAGAACCGATACTACCACCAAACCCTCTTTTTTACATTCATTTTTGACAGCAAAGACCTATTTTAACAATTTTCCTAAATTAATTTGTACGTGCCTTATTCATCTTAAAAGCTCACTAGTACTGTATAAAATTAGCATAGTTTTCATCACTCTCAACCATCTAGATTTTTAGATATTTACATTTGTAGCAGACACATGTAAATATGTAAGCCAAGCCGGCTGCTCATTTGCAATCCAAGTTATTCATTTGATCCCCGATGCTAGTCTAGCTGTGACAGTCACCAAACAAGCCAATCCACTTCCAAGCCTAACTCAAAGTAAATGTAAATCACTTTACTGATTTAGCTTATGTATGAATTTATAAATGATAGGATTGTGATAATTAGACGTATGCCTTTCTACCTTAAAAATTAGGGTGGTGTCAAAATACGAAATTATCAAGTGAGACCTTCTTTTCAATCTTCCGGATCATACGCCCAGTGCATGTCGTTAGCTGTCTTTAGTTTCTTTAGTATCTGAATATTCCAGCGAAGGAAACGCATGATTTTTCTGCTAATTTTAATTATCTGGCGTATATTTGAAGTTTGTTTTTTCTTCGCAGAAATAGCCGAAGTGGCCTAAGGCCTTTGTAGTAGGGAAATTGATGACGCCATTGCTCCTCCTTTCTCAGTGCAACAGCAGCTAGGTTGCCATTTTATTTTCGAAGTTCGGACAAATAAGGCGCGATCTACAAATTTTGTTTATTTTATTTTGAAGCTGAAATTATGCCGAAACTATTTGTTCATATATGTAGGTTTAAAAAATCAATTTACCTGCCGATTACTTTTCTATGAACCTTGAATTAATCAAAGAATAGCTGTCAGTGAGGTAATATACAAATTCTATTGAGTCAGGCTGCCAATAAACAGAACGTTGTTATGGAAACAATCTTACTTAGGATTATGTAAAATAAATGTATGACAGACACATTCCTTAAATATTACTATTAATATAAACTAGTCTTTTATTTTAAGCGAGAAGTTCCTCATTAACGGTAAATAATTATCTGAATCTCCAGCTAAGGTTTCGCTCACCAGTTATTATGTACTTTTGAGAGAGTGATGTATGTAAGGTGAAGTTGTTTGCATTTTAAACATGCATAGGGGAGAGAATGTTGGCATACCTATATGCTATTTTCATGTAATGTGGCTGAAATTTCTTTGGATATTATACTTTTGGAAATTTTAAATGATCTTAGGACACTGCTAACTAAAATGACTGCTCCCTTGTGCTCCAAAAATCAACCAGAATTTGTCTAAAGTACACTATTTTTGGCAGCTATTAAAATATGGAAAATGAACTTTGCCAAACTAGACAATACCAACTTCTAAAAGTGCAATGAATGAATTACTAAATACATAAAATGTAAAAGAAAGTTATGGGTTCTATTTTTAAAAATTTACCTTTGAAGTTCGAGAAGTGAAAATGAGCAAGTAGAGCTAGCACTTTTTTGAAAGATGCACATCTGGAGTAAGGCCAAGCTGTATACTCTCTAACTCATCACACCCATCAATCATGCATCAAAATAAAGGGAATTAAAGGTTCTTTGAACAATACTTAAGATACACAAAGTCTCTTTTGAATAGCAAGTATAACTAGTGAAGAAACCCGGAGAAACTCTTTTTCCTTAAAATCCTAACCCTGTGCTAAATACCAGACTCTAGAGCGCCACCTAAATACGATGTGTTGGGGCTTGTATCCTTTCTTTTTAGACTTTCGTCACGTGTTCAAATCGATCAACATATCGACAATCATATGACGAAAAAAGAACATCAGCTTGCAGAGAATTTATTTGCTATCACAGTACCAATCATTCCTAATAAGACATTTCCAAAATAATTATTTATCCTTTAATTTTCACGCAATTACATATTCCTCCAAAATTTTAATACAAAACGATCTGCATTTTGGATATATTCAAACATACAGAAAGCATTCCGTTATAAATTGTTTAGATTTTCCACAGGTCAAATTCGCGGTTTGAAAATAAACATCGTAATGACTTTTTCTTATTATTCCTGAATGCGTTCTGTGAAATGCCCCATAAAAAGTCAAAACAAGACAATTACTCATTTCTTCTTTTTTCATATCCGACAGTTTATTTATTCATTCATTATTTCTATTCCGATATCATTGGTTCTGAAAAGTGGAAAGGAAGTGACTGACAATAGTAAATAGTAAAGAAGGATTGAGCACACTTCAAAGACATACTGAATATTGTGCGTATATATATATATATATATATATATATATATATATATATATATATATATATAGAGAGAGAGAGAGAGAGAGAGAGAGAGAGAGAGAGGGGGGGATGCTATCAGCTGACAAAACATGGGCATACATCTTTTTCTTCCTAATTGATTTCCAATATATTTTTAGTTCATAGAAATTTCTTTTTTTATCAAGTACAATTAATGATATAAGAAAACTAATCCAGCCGAACAATCTTCGCCCATATGTCTTGTCCGAACCATCGATCATGTGTTTTATTTCTAATTTATAGATATGGATTTCTTGCACAAAAGATCAGGGAAGGGCTGCGGCCGCATTACCGGCAGATGGCGCCATACAGGGAGTGGAATTATGCTCTCTGTTCACTGCTTAGTTCGAACGTCAAGCACATGGTATTGTTTGTCGTCTGATACCCAACCGACGAAATTAGCTGCAACTTCTAATAACAAATGCCCAATATTGAATTAATATTTCTAGAATCTTGTTCCCCACCACATGTTCCTCCATATGGCTGCCTAAAGAAACATCTGTGTAAAAGACAATTTTCAGTTATTTGGGGTTTTGTGCAATCCTTATTTTAATATGTACTTAGTTTTGTTATATATAAAGGAAAGCAAAGATTCGGATTATTTTGAGCGGAATAACTGTCATGCTTGAATAATGTTTGAAATTTTGACACTTTCTGAATATATCAAACATTGTTCAAAATCATCTAATGTTAATTTATTTTTTACTGAAATGGTTGATCGCAGGATAATGACAACCTGTTCAATTAAGAGAGGAAGAAGAAAGAAATAATAATAGCATCTTTGTTTCGCTTCTTCAGTAGCTGTCCTAAAGCTAATTTCTTATAATGTGTATCATATATATGTTCTTAGTAGACACATGTATTACCGACAATACCTAACACAAGATTATAAGGCTATCAAGGTTGCAGGGTCTGCCTTAGGTCGATTGGACGATTTGGTCTAATTGGGGGCCACGCTGTCAGGGGCCCTCGCGTTAGTAACTTTTAAATAGATATAGAGCGAAAGTAATTTTAAAGCAATAATAGAAACTTTTTTTAAGTTCAATCTGATCAAAATTTTAAGCTCAGTATGATAAAAACTTGTTTTCGTGTTTATTTCCGAATGTTGTGCCACAGGGGTCACACGCGTAAATTTAGGGCCGCACCAAAAATGATCCAAATCAGGTCCGGCGTTTGCAAAGGCCGGTACTGCAAGGTTGAAACGACTGTAAAATAGACAAAAATTAACCCAATCATGCATTTTTGTCCTTTAAATATAGGTCCGCGTAATTGGTCAATATCCCAATCTTTGTAGGCAATTGAAAAGTTAATTGATCAGTTATTTACTTACGAAAATTTGTTGATCGCTATCTGATGTCGCAAGTTCGGAACGACTCCTGTCGTTAAATTGATCTTACGCTCTTTGAAGTACGCAGAGGGAGGCATACACGTGAGTAATATAGAATTCGAACGTTTTGATAACTATTTTTGAACGTTGTGACAATTAATTCCAGGGTGACAAGTAACACAACCGTATCAGTTAATTATCAGCAAATATTTCTGCCAGATAGTTTTGCTTTATCTAGGGGCAATGACGCGTAAGGGGTTTATTGAACAAGTCTGCATTAATCGCAGATGTTTATGTTTGCTGATTGAAACAATGGAATTCTTTCCAATAATAATTTACGCGCGAAATCCATGATGGAGTAAATTTAATTGAAATTTATGTTTACATAGTTTATCATGGAAGCTGATATGACATAGTATCAATTTACATTATTACCTTTTGATGACCCACGGCAGCACCAGGGCACTGGAGCATACGACTCACAGCTCTATTAAAACGTAACAGTGATAGTCTCCTACAGTCCGTTACTGAACCAGTCTCATCTTATTTCGTGCAGCTGGTCAATATCGGGATTATGACAAAAGCTGGTCAATATCGGGACCATGACAAAAGCTTGTCAGTATCGGGATCATGACAAAAGCTTGTCAATATCGGGATTATGACAAAAGCTTTTTAATATCGGGATCATGACAAAAGCTGATCAATATCGGGATCACGACAAAAGCTGATCAATATCGGGATCATGACAAAAGCTGGTCAATATCGGGATCATGACAAAAGCTGGTCAATATCGGGATCATGACAAAAGCTATTAGGATGTTTAGCACGATAAACGGACAGAAAGTGACTGGACGAAAAAATCATGGACACAAATCCACAAACACACATATAACAAAATGTAACAGGAGAAAAAGTCACAATGATGTGAAGTCATATTCTATAATTATTACTATTAATGATTACTCGCAATTGAAGGCCTCAAAGGAAGAGTGAAATATTTTAGCAACCGAAGCCTTAAACTTTATAATAAATATATGCTACTGAGGTCATCGCGGTTCATTTAAGATTTTGTTTAACAGGGAACGTTAGTTTACGTATTCATGTAGAATTTTTGTTACAGTCAATAAATACGTTTCAAACAAGTATGTAAATAAAAATGAAACTATTTCAAGACTTTACTATCTATTTAAATTTAATCATTGACAAACTTCTGAATTATTAGTGACAGTTAAAACACAGTGATTATTTTGTTAGTGCTATGTATACTCTTATTTAATTTTTGTTGCAAACTGTGACAAAATATCTTGAAATATTAACTAATCATACAAATTATATTTTGTTGATTATATTATTATCTCAATGTAAAAGGTGTAGTTAATTAAGTTGTGTCATATAAATACCTGCAACAGTACAATATTCAGTGTGACTGTTTGTTCTACAGGTCTCTCATAACAGTGAAAATTCAAATTGTGACTTTTTGTCCTGTGACTCTGTCTTACATTCGATTACCACATACGTTTCCACCTCTCTTTCATGAGCTTGAAACATAAATATAATTTCTCCTCGTTCCCACTGCAACATATGGCCTTTACTGCATCCCTCCATTTCTTACAGTCTTGGACTATCTCTATTGGCTTTCTATATCACATGCATGGCCTTAAGTTCAGCGCTCAGGGTTCTTCGCCAAGTCAAGGTTGGTAGTCACCTTCTGCGTTTGCCTTGTTGGCTCTGATTCAGGGCATTGCGAACGATGCTGGGCTGGTCTCTCCGCAGGGCAATTCCAATCCATCTGCAACCTGTACTTTAATGGTGTCGGGCATGGGTTTATGTTGTGTCGTCCGTCATAACTCCTGGTTGGAGAATTGTGTCTGGCCATCTGATGCACAGGATATTTCTGAGAAGTATTGAAGAAGACCTGTAGCTTATGTTCAAATTTCTTTGTGTGTATTAAGGTCTCTGCCCTATAAAGTAGCACTGATTTGACGTTGGATTTGATAAGTCCAAAATTTGTTTTCAGGTAGATATTATCATTCCTGAGCTAAGAGTGGTAAAGCAGTTGCCATGGCAATCCTGGCCCTGACGTCATCATCTATTCCTCCAGATTTGATCACAATGCTGCCAATGTATATGAACTTATCGACATTTTCAAAGGCTTGCCCTTTTAAGATAATAGATGCATTCTGGTTTGTACTGATTCGCAGGCATTTTGTCTTGTCTAATCTACAGGCCGATAGTTCGAGCTATTGCGTGTAGGCTTTCTGTCTGTAGTATGATTGGTTGGAGAGTGTGACGGCAGTCCAATATCAACTGCAAAGTCCAGATCTTCTAGTTGCTGGTCAAGGTCCGTTGTATTGCTCGTGGTTGGTCATTTGTTTTCTTCATTACTCAGACTATCACAAGTAAAAATATCATTGGTGAAAATAAACATCCTTGTCTGATTGCCTGACGTCAGTATCAAAACTGCATGATATCAGTGTCAACAGAGAAAGAAGAAAAGTTTGTGTCTTTTTAAATATACTGGATAAACATAACAAAATAATATCAAGAGAAATATCACTGTCCTTATTTTGTTAAAGCTATGAAACGTAAGCGAAAAATGTTATACTTTTGAATATTTCTTGATTCAATTCAGTTCACAAATTGGGAATTATGTATCCTATAATAGTCTTTCACTCTTGTAAATAAGAATTACATGCCAAAACACTGAGGCGTGTACAGTATGGAGTTAGAATATGTCGACTCTTCGTTTCAGGTTGAAAAGTAATTCAACCGTATCAATTAACTATATTCAGCAATTGGTTGTAATTAGTTTGGCTCTAAGAGCAATCTTGTTAGAGTGCTATATGTGACAGTTTGGCTGGATTCCAAGATGTTTGTTGTCTGAGTAAAACGAGATCATGCTAAATAGAATGCCAGTTCACCTTCTGGAAAAAAGGATGATGATTATGACGACAACGATTCAAGTGCTGCTACCAGCACCTTTACTTCTGCTAGAGATGATTTTGTTGTTGTTGGGCTTAACGCCATTTTTCAGCACACGATAGGCTATTCATGGCGGCCAGTATTAATGGTGGAGGAAGAAACCGGGAAATCACCGGTAAGAACCACCGACCCACGAGAAGCTACTGGCAAGCTTTCTCACATATCCACATTCGCCGAATCCTCTGCTAGAGATGATAATACAAAAATAAACATTCATCTGTGCCGTTATTGTAAACCTTATTATGATATAAATCGACATAAAAAGTATATTATGTCGGTATTGCACTATGAAATAAATATTATCGATTGCCTAAAAACAATTAACAAACAACCCAGTTACCTGATTATATACGCAGTTCTCTATACAACATTAATATTCTAATTTCGTACTCAATAGCAAAAGCACTAAATAAAATATTTTTGTTTGAAAACCGATTGATTGGTATAAAATCGTCGAAATTATAATCTCCACCTGTCAATACCGACGTGGGAACATTGATAAGATAAATGCAGCGGGAGACGTGGGCATCGTCGGTATTATGATTGTTAATGACAAGCGATTACTTAATGGAGCCGGCCTATACTGAACATTTTATTGATTGCCATCTTATTTATTAAATTTGAATCACCTGCCGATAAAATGGTAGAAATATGCATTATGCATCCAAGCAATGGGACGCATGCGCTTGTGTAATGCAGAATTCGAATGTTTCAATCATCATTTTGGTAATTTTAACGTTACTGTTCAGGGTGAGAAGTAACATAACCTTATCAATTAATTATGATCAAATATTGTTAGGAGATTGTTTGGCTTTATCTAAGAGCAATGAAGCGCGAATTTATATTGGACTATTACGCGGCAATCGCAGATGCGCGTTTTTGATGATAGAAAAAGGAACGTTTGCTTAATAATAAATCACAGGTGAAATCCCTGATGGAAGAAACATAATCCAAATACATGTTTACAGTTTTCAAAATCAGAGACATTGGAGATAATTGGCGATTATTTTTGTACATATTTTGCAAGGCATAACTCAATGTCATTAGCACCGTGCGAGGGATCTATCAGGCCATGCATGAAAGAGATCAAGAAAACAGGCCACATATGTATGTATGTATGTATGTATGTATGTATGTATGTATGTATGTATGTATGTATGTATGTATGTATGTATGTATGTATGTATGTATGTATGTATGTATGTATGTATGTATGTATGTATGTATGTATGTATGTATGTATGTATGTATGTATGTTCATATAGCCAGAAAAGGATTAAAAAGCAAATATAAAAGGTAAAAAGAAAAGAGGTTAAACTCCTGAAATTGAAGTCCAATTTTCCATTTGAAATTTTCTATTTTAGAAAGTCTAAAAACTTCTCGGTTGCA
Organism: Potamilus streckersoni; assembly: GCA_016746295.1. Classification (NCBI taxonomy): domain Eukaryota; kingdom Metazoa; phylum Mollusca; class Bivalvia; order Unionida; family Unionidae; genus Potamilus; species Potamilus streckersoni. The sequence continues at coordinate 721,733 of JAEAOA010002177.1, read as the reverse complement.
CCGTCATTACAGGACGCATCCCTGGGTAAAACAAGTTGCCTTCATTAGTCGCATCCTGACCCACGTGTAGAGCAGATTGCAAGCGGGCGGGTGGTACGTGGGTGGGAGTGGTGGTTAGTCTACATGCACGAGAATGTCATTTATTAAGGTTTTTTAATACTATGTGCATTCTCTCAAATATGATTTAACTTTACCAGAAGCTAAAATGCGCCCAATCTTCACACTAATATATTATGCGAGAGATAGCAAAAGAAATTAAATTAATATGTTGAGAAGAACAATCCACGGTGTCATCTGTATAAGTGACCCAGCTCATGCATTACCTAAAATGTCCCCCTCGTGGTTTTATCGACTTGATATCATGTTATATGTGACAGAAACTTAACAACCATAACCATTCAATTTTAGAAATATGGTATAAAGAAAATATGCATCATTCGCGTTGTTTTCAGTGTATGATTTTGACGAGAGTGTAAAGTTTTAGAGCGATGAAAACTCTCAAGTCTTCAAGGAGAATTCATTTCCTATAACCAAGTTAAATAAATATTTCCTAATTTACTACATATCTGGGGCAAAATAGTAAAGTGCTTTAAAACATATATCGGTGGAAAGGTTGGAACAACAAAATTTGCTTGGTTTAAAAGGAAGAAATGATATTACTTTTATGACAAAATCAAAGCAACGTGCAGATGTCCCCCACCCCACCGATTTATTGAAGAACTATGTACTCGTCTCTTTCAAATGTTTAAAAATGAAGTTACGAGTTTCACTCCTTAAACGATACAAATTTATATTTTTCTCTTTTATATATGTATACCTGGTCGGATATTTCCTCAATATTTGCCATATGTTCGGATTTACACCTTCGTGATTTTACAGGGTTTGATATTTACAGAATGGGAATTTCCCAGATTGTCATCACTGATGATAAACATGAATTTTTGTCAGATTGTCCTCAATGACAATCACAAATCATTGCCAATAATGTCCTCACTGATAATCATGCATCTTCGTCATTTAAAATCGATCTTGTATATCTAAGTATGGTCAAAAATACATTCAATGCTCTTTATATTGGCGTAGAATGGATGGGTGTAATTTGGGTTGGAGAGTATACAAATTGGCCTTACTTCAGATGTGTATCGCTCTTAAGGCTTGCTAGCTCCGTTGTGTCAATTTCACTTCTTGAACTTGCAAGGTAAATCAGAACAATACATCAGCCGATCTGACACACACACACGCACACACGACACACACGCACGCGCGCACACGCGCACGCACACACACACACACACACACATATATATATATATATATATATATATATATATATATATATATATATATATATATATATATATATATATATATATATATATATATATATATATATATATATATACATATACATATACAGGGCTCGAATTTAAGACAAATTTCTTTGTAGCCAGAAGGACTAGTATGCCGAGAAATTTGCTAGTTCTGCCAAATCTTGAATATTCCTGTCCAAAACAACATTTTCACACACTTGAATTGAGATTAACAACAATATTATTCATAAATAGCATTATCATATGAAATGCAGAAGTACAGAATTATAAATCAAATCCTGCTTCAAAGCATCAAACAGTCAAATCACAGTTCTTGTTTCTCAAGATAATTTGTATCCAATTCCAGAAATGGATCCAAGTGTCCTTTCTCGTCCTCCATCAGCACTCTGGGTCAAAATGAGGTTTGTTCAGGTCTCATTACCTGTCTCCCAGAAACATTCCACAAATGTATTACTGGTGATGGATCATTTGTTGGAATATCATTTGTATGGAACAATATAAAGAGTAGGCTGGAGAGAAACCAATATCGCAAACATGATTACCAGTCACTTTACACCATTTTCATCTCTGAGAAACTCCTCTCAGCATCAGCAGAGTGGACTGGGATTGTTAGGATATGGTCAATCAATGCCAGAATATTCTTGCAGTCAGTAGCACATCATTTTACAACTGTGGACCAAGTCAAAGAATAGATGTCTTTGTAATTGCAAGATAGCAGAATACATTAACAAAATATTAATCTTAATAAATTTACATCAAGAAAAAGGTAATGTCAATAATAAAATAATGTTTATATTATTTTTTTAAAGCTTTATTTAAATGGTTACCTTTTGCAATCAAGATACTATGCTAAATAAAGAATTTTTAACAATTCTAGCATCATTGATGTTTATTGTATTTATTTTTAAATATTTGAATGTACACCTACTTGCTGTAGAATACACTTTTTAATATGACCCATTCCAATTCCACTACATCAGCAACCACACCTGCGCCAACAAGCACTGGCCGAAAATGTTCCACCAAAACAAATTTCTGCCTTTCACTTTCAGTGATGTTATGAGTAAATATAACAACCTGTATATTATTCATTTTAGTCTCTCCAACATCAACTCCTTTCATCTCATCCAGCTAACACTTCCATGCAAAATCAGTGAAGGGTCTTCGGTTCTTTACCATAGCTCTTTTCACCGGTTGTCACCTGAGCGCAACGTTGTCCGGCAGGCGAAATTCGCACGTTTCTGAACATGTAGCTTCAGTTTGGTGCAACTTGGAAAAGTCAATTATGGTTTGATGAATAGAATAATATCTCAGGAGTAAAACAAGCCATCGAATATGGTTATATGCCTTTAAAGACGGAAATAGCAGAAGGAACACTCGAGTCATGGGTAGAACAAAGTATTTGGAAGTTACTGACCTTGACTCTTATATAGTATGATAGAGTCCTATGTCAGAACGGGTCAGGAGGTAATCTGAGATATTTATGTCACTCTGTATGATTGTTTTCCTTCAGATTATTTGGGGGAGGGGCGTGTCTCAGCACCAAGCTTGCGTCGAGCACATATGGTCAAACACATTCCGTTAAAACTTTCCAATATCTTACCAGTGGTCGATTCTTTTGGTGGTATTTGCATTGCTGCTTTTTTCTGCTCTTTTTGTGTTGCTCAAGCTTTCATACACGTTTACTGATTCAATTGTAAAGTTCGAACAACCCGCAACAAAACTGGATGTTTTCTCTGCTTTTGCGAATTCCGTACACTAGTTATACCGCATAACTTTCTTTTCTTCATCATAATTCAGCCATTCCCTGTCTTTTGTCCATGTTCCTGAAACGTTCGATTACACTTTTCCCCATCATCAGAATTATTTCTCTCATTTATGTCATTTTAATTCAACTTTTGCTTTTTTCCGGTGGCTGAACACGTTCTATAAAACGCCACATTTTGCCTGTCTTATAAGGAGCGAATTGTGTCCCGTTTGGGAAAACGAGATGTTACAGTATAGCTAACAGTATAGCTAACACGAATTATTTAAAGAAAGTAAAGGAATGTCACAGAGTCCTTTATCTAAGAAAGTCAGAGCAAGAAACGCCATTTCAAAACACGTGTTTCCCCCTCCCTGCCTTTCCTCATTAAATGGCCTCTCTCTGATAAAGACCAGCGGTTGTTCTGCAGAATCAAAGCAGTGACTATTGTAAACACCGTTACAAAATATTAACATCAGAAGATAATGTTAGTTTCAGCTTAGAAAGGGTGCACTCCCATCAAATGAATCCATCTGACTCTGTGCGATCTATGTAACAACTCCAATTACGGTTTCATTATTAATAGTGAAAGTTTGGTAATTGTTCCTAATTAATCGGACCACATTGTATTGTTGAAATTATTAATAAGGCGAAACATTTTCAAATCTTAGATGCCCATGCTCGGAGATTTTAATTCTCAACAAATGTACAGCTTGATGTCTTCATGTGTATTCAATTGTTTGTCCATTCTTGTAAGAGAAAAAAAATAAAATCTATTCTTATCATCATATAAAAAGTAGTTGTATGGAACGGATGTGTCAAAAATGTTATCGTAATAAATTAATCTAAGTTTTATAATTATTTTCATGCAAGTGTAAAATATGCAGTTTACCGTTTGTGACTTGGAGTGTTGGAGTGCTGGAGTGCTTTGCTAGCGAGCATCCCCCCCCTTAATCAAACAAACATGCAAACTTTAATTTCTTCGAATAGCATTTGCGGTATTCTTATGTGTGGTATGCCATTTTCTAGTTAAATTACCGTGGTCGAGTGAATAAAGTGTGATACCACGTCAATTTTTTTGTTTAATTCGTTATTATATTAATTGGGATCAATTACCAAACTTCCGTCGTTAATGACGGTACCATCATTGACGCTGTAAGCCAAATGCACAAATCGGATGCCTTCTTGTTATAGAAACGCACCTTTCCGAGGCAGACATTGGTTTCATCTTCTCATGCTAATATTTTATGACTGTGTTGACAATGGTTACTACTTTGATTCTACAGGACAACTAAGTCTTCATTAGGGAATGGCGTAAACAAACGCTGACTCTTGATAACCGAAACTTACTAACCCATGGGACTATTAACATTATGAAAGTTACTAGTCTGACAGGAAATCTACTAGCCTCGGGCTAGCGGACTACCGCTACATCTATCTATCTATCTATCTATCTATCTATCTATCTATCTATCTATCTATCTATCTATCTATCTATCTATCTATCTATCTATCTATCTATCTATCTATCTATCTATCTGAGAGAGAGAGAGAGAGAGAGAGAGAGAGAGAGAGAGAGAGAGAGAGAGAGAGAGAGAGAGAGAGAGAGAGATTATATGTTACGTAGAACTGTTTATTGGACCTGACCTTGTCCAAAATCAAGTTCATTGTGTTGTTACGTATCGGCACGTTAAAAAAAACACAAAGAAAGAGTGAAGACAACAAGCTTTGTAAATTTTAATAAAAATAATTTATTTTTCTATAAAACATGAAAAATGGTAAATATGTAAATCAAGACTTAAGATTTACGGAAACGATCCAAATTGTTTATTCTAAAGCTTTACAACACAAGTCATGTGAACAGTTGTAAATTAACAGTCTTAAGTTCAGTTCCGCTCCAAGAGTGCGGATGATGACGTCAGACGAAGGCTCACACACAAATCCAGAATTAACACAGTATTGTACAGTTTGTTTTGTTCCGTTCCAAGTTAAAATATTTTCAGAAAATGGTTTTTGTCCAAACCAGTAACGTTGTTCTCCAAAAAAACAATTATTTAGGAAAACGAAGTGCAATTAGCTTAACTAAAACAAACACGTTGTTCTACGTAGTCATACGAACAGACAACTTCTTCTAGCACAAAAGTACTTTTTTAAGTTAATACAAGCTGTGTAACGCTAAGATGTTACAATAGGCTACAACTCTGTTCCTTATTCTGGCTGTGACTTTGACTCTGACTGTCTTACAAAATACCTAAGCATGTAAACGAGGCTAATACGTCGTTTTAATTACATACGCACGGAGGACGCGTGTAATTTCGCAATACATCTGGACATCAGGAAAGCCTGACCAAGTATAAGCCAATTGTTTTTATAGCTATTTCTTGATGTTTACTTGTAACGAATTTGTCATCATACACAGCACGTGCTCACATGAGTCACATTAAGACTCAAGTAAACACGATGTTTCTAATAACATATTAGCCCCATGCTAATATAATCTTATTAATGATTAAATTTAATAAAATAAAATGAAATAAAATATTTATACATAATTGATTTCTTAACACACACACACAAACACAACACACTTAAACTACAGAGTCGCAACAGTGTACCTAAGTAATGAATACTGTCATAGAATAAGGCAAGAAACAAATTGGTTTCTGTTTAGAACGATTTGATAATTTTCTTCGTACATGCGAATAACGTTACATAGGATGGATAATTGTTTTTCTAGCTAAGCAATAAGACTAGCATGTATTCCCTCGTAGATCGCTTTCGGTGAGAGACATGAAAAGTACGGTGTGCATGGGTATTTTACCCTTTCTAATATTCATTCTCCTGGAGATTTAAAGCAAATGTTTTCTCTAATTGACACATTGGTCTTTTGGATCTTGTCAAGGAGTGTATGATCTCCATTGATGTTCTACAGCCATTGAGGTAAGTGTTACATTTTTATTTTATTTGATAGGTGAAGCATATTCATCTTTAATGTCGTAGCGTGAAATGTTGTCTTTACCACTACGCCAATTTGAAACGACGCTGTGAACTTTAATGTCGTAGCGTGAAATGTTGTCTTTACCACTACGCCAATTTGAAACGACGCTGTGAACTTTAATGTCGTAGCGTGAAATGTTGTCTTTACCACTACGCCAATTTGAAACGACGCTGTGAACTTTAATGTCGTAGCGTGAAATGTTGTCTTTACCACTACGCCAATTTGAAACGACGCTGTGAACTTTGGAATTGTTACATGTTACTATTAGGAGTTTATTTTCGTAGCATGTATCTGCATTTTTTTATATTCTGTACCTGTTATTATGACCAGTTTGGTTTTATTTTATCCGTGTGTGTGTGTGTGTGTGTGGGGTATATCAAGCTGTCGGTCTGGCCATCTGTATGTCCGTATGGAGATGGAAGCAGGTGTGACCATCAATGTCTTACAAGGACGGAACTGTTGATTTGTAAGCTTGTGCGCATGGTGGAATCATGAAGGTGTGTGTGGCCAATACAAGTGTGGGTCAACCCAAGAATTCAGAAGAACTATGGTTTTACAAAGACACATGAACCAGGTCAAAATGTTTCGTTTGCAAGTTTTTACAAATATTTGTATAGTCATACGTGGTTATGAATCGTACGGGCTGAACAAATGACATAGTTACGAGTTATATGTTTGGTTCAATTGTTATGTTGATTCAGTTGATCATATTTGTTTTAATTGATGATGTTCTTTCAATTAAATTCATGGTACATATGATGTATTTCATCTTAGTACAATGATCTTACTTTCATTAAATGAGATTATTTAAATCTTACATTCATTACATGAGAATGAATGAATTTTTTAAAATTTGAACATATGAATCACATTTTGGTTTTCGAATTTCAGAATGTTTGGTTAAAGTAAATGAATAAGTTGTAAGTTTAGAACGTGAAAGAATCGCACTGTATGTTGTAGAGGATATATTTAATTTTAGCAATTCATTTAATAAAATTACATATTTCATCACAGTGTGTTGTGTTGTCATTTAATCCAAGCATCCATTCGGGTCAAATCATGTTACAGACTGATATTTTATTTTGTAACCCAACAATGCATAGTTAATATTTCTCTATGATAGTGGGTTTAATATTAAGATCATTGTCAATCAAGGTGAACATGCTTATCTGGGTCTCGGTGTAGGACATTAGTATTCCTCATGGAATAACCTGTTATGCCTGATGTTTATCACATTCTTTATTATAATTTTAGTAAGAGACTTTATCTTGTTACAACTTTGAATTTTATAAAATTTAAATTTGGACTTACATTCTGGATCTTCTTTTGTTTCTTAGTTAAGTCTTCTTTACTTGAAACATTATTCATTCTTGCATTTAACATCTTTAGCAGAATCATTTCTAATGTGTTCAGATATGAATTTGGAGGTATTATTTATTCATATTATTATTCGCTGGAAATACAAAGTGTTCTTCAGTAATATTATTAATCAGAAACATTCATTTGTAATTATTGTGAATTAATACAAGGACATCTTGGGTTATTATTGAATTAAATGATCATGGTTGGGTATTTATCAATTTGTACATTTTACTTAATCACTCACAAAGTAAATAAAGTCCGAAGGACTTTAAGTAAACTTTGTGAGTGATTAGGTAAAATTTGCATTGTTAAATAACCAACCATGATAATTTAATCCTTATAGTTCCAATTTACTTTTTTCTAACATCAGACCAGCAGATGTAAATCAACAAAAACAGTCACATTTATGTACCTCGAAGTTTTCTTTCATTCGCTTCTTAACTGCGATAGAATACATAGCCCTATGTTCGCTATTCAAGATTCTTTGATTCTTTATACAGTGATAAGGGGTAGAACGTCACAAAGGGTCATGTCAGTGATATATTATTATGATCATTATATTATTATTTAGAAAATGGTTGGTGCGGTTAAACCATAAATATTCACTTTTTATTTTTAAAAGTTTGCGTATGGCACGTGTTGTTATAGCAACGTCGTTGTTACTTTCTACTCATTTCGATCTTTTAAAAGCAAAATCGTGTCCATTTTAAGTGAGATTCCTTGGTTGACATGACCGTGACCTTTAATAACTGCTGCTGTAACTTGCGGTCGAGGTCAAATGCAATAATTTCCGAAGATTGGCTTATAAAGCCTGCCATATCCCCTCTTCGGCAAAAGCGACGAGTGTTGGAGTGCAGGAAGGTCTATGCAATTACACTATTTTAACTTCTAATGGTTGATTTTAATCTGTGGCTTGCCATTTTTGATCAAAAATCACAGAAATTCATGGATGGGAGCTTGTTGTTATTATTATGGTGTTAAGCGTTGATATAGATAAAACTTCAAATCAAAGGGAACCAAAAGTAGTCCGCAGAATGTATGGAACTGTAAAAAAATTCCAGATCAGTATCACGTGACCGTTTACATCCAATCAAAACGTAGAAAACGTGGTCAATTCATAAAAATTGGAATTATATTATTGTGATTGTTTGGAATACTGTTGATACATCATCACACTTCATGTCACCGGTACATTTAGTACATTGGAGACTACAGGCACATCAACGGTCTCAGCTCTATATCTTATAAAGCAAATACAAAACAAATACAAAACAAACAAATAAACGTCGGAGAAATTGAAAAGCTAGACAAAAGGATAAACCTTTATAGATCTGATTGGATGACAAAAAAAAAAATGCACAGAAGCCCGGTCGCAGAACACTTCGTCTCCCATGACCACACTTTCAGTGATATAACACTTATCGCAATTGCTAACAATCACCGCTGGAGTTTTGAAACCAGGAAGGAAAAGGAATCTTACTGACTCTTACTGGATACGCCGGCTTAGAACATTGAAACCAAGCGGTCTAAACCAAGAAGACTAGAAAAAGAAAATTATGCGCTAGTAGACTTAGTCTTTGTAGCCGACACAGTTTCTTTTCAAATATTTCTTCTTAATATCCTTCAATAACTACTATAAGAATAAAATATCCGGTATAGAATAAAAAATCCGGGATATAATCTGTAATACATAAATGTACACAAAGTAATAGATGTCGCTTTGGCTAATAGATCTTTAGGGAATTATAAACATTTTTCAGTATTCGCAACAAGTCTATACAGGCTGTTTGAGGAAATGTATTTTTAGGTTTAATTCATGTAGAGACAGCCATGTAGAGTTTTACAAACACAACGTTTATGTGTTTGTTTGTTTTGTATATGTTTTGCATTTGCCTTTGAAAAATACTCAATTAGAGTGGAAAGCGCTCAGGCTAGTTAGTTACTAGTTTCGCGCTGTTCGTCGTCAGTTCATTGCCTATATATATATATATATATATATATATATATATATATATATATATATATATATATATATATATATATATATATATATATATATATATATATATATATAAATATATATATATATTTATATATATTACAGTTTATTTATTGCACTTACAGATATCGACAACATCTACGCTTTCCCTGTTTTATGACTGCTCAAATTTGTGTACCATGGTCAAGTTCGTTTCTCCAAGGCATGTGAGAAGCCATTTATAGTAGCTGTTTGCTTAGGCAGTTCGTTGTTTTACGTATACCTATATCAAGAAACTACATTCTCAGTACGTGAGAGTACCATGGAGGTATGCCAACATTCTCTCCACTGTGCCTTTTTTTTGCAAATGCACACAGATTCACATTATATCAGTTCCTCTTTCAGTAGTACTTAATAACTGGTATGTTAGTTGGGTTATTTTGTTCCATGAGAGATAACCATAGAAGAAGCATGTTTGTTTATGGCATCATCGCGAAAACGTGTCCGGTTCGATCCATAATTTTAATATTATGCCTTTTTTGGTATTCAGCCAATAAGAAATCGTTATTTGGCTTTGTTTGCTCATTGTCACTTACATCAATCTTGCTGTGATGACGAATACAATTCTACTTGACAGTCGTTCTACCTTTTACATATTTATTTATTGTAAATAGCATCATGTAATGTTTTTCCTAAATTTTCCAAGTTGATATATGAAATTGTTAGGGTTAGAATTCCGAGTAACTGCATCAACCAAGAAACAGGAATTTTATCCATATAATAAAATCCTGGATGATTCGAAGATCTTACTAATTGTATCTAAACAACATCTGTGGGATTTCAGCAATGGATGATAAGCTTAAATCAGGGTTTTCATGGTATAACCCCTTCCCCTTATATTTCGCACCTGTTCCATATTCTGAGGAAGCTTATATGGGTGAATTCAAAGTGTATAATTAAACTATATGAGGTATAAAATCTGATGGAAATATTAATATGACCTTACTGGTTTGACTGAACATCGCTCTTTGCTTGGTTTATGCTGGGCAATGTTAAAGAAAAAGCTGCTAAACACAATCGGAAGCTCCTCGGCCAATTACGTTAAATGGAGAAAGAAACATCAAATGTTAATTCGCCGCCATTGCAAACTATATTAGAAAATATCGTTGTTTACTTAGCACGATATGGAGGCGGAAGGAAACAAAGTCGCAATAGGAATATTATCGGCATTTTGTGGTGCACTCCTCTTACGGCAAATCTTTAAACCAATAATTACGTGCATTCCTATAATTACATCCGAAGTTTTTTATCGGCTCGAATATAACAGCCGAATCATGTTTTGATCGTTGCTAAACATAGTCGATGAAAATGTTGCATCTGACTGATTTAACATGTATCTTTAACGGCCATGTTATAAAAAAGGGTGCTTATAAAGTAGATTACTATGTTATCGTGGGTTCTGTGGTATCATAGTATTCCAAGTTGTGGGTATTTTTTCTGTACTTATCTTATATATATACTTCTTGACCTAAAGTTACTAGTTCTGCATCACCAGTTGACTTCGGGAAAATCTCGGGATTAATGACAAGTATACTAGTTTTAAAATACACCCACGAATATCACTGTTTCCATGCAATGGCCGTACACTATGTTTTCAAACAGACTATTTCTTCTTAAAATCGCTATCGCTGTGAAATAAATCGGTTAACCAGTTTGTCGTTTGATAATGTACAATCATGTTAAACAAGAGTTAGATTACACGATAACTGTATATATCAAGAATAAAGAGATCGAATCTAAACAAACAAATATAAGTCAAATTGTGAAGTATGGACGGTTGTTGTTTTCTGGTGGTTTTCGCAATTAACATATTGTGACAAATTGGCGGCGTGCAAAACAAAAAACCACACCAACCTCTTTCACTACGGTTCGTTGCTAGGGAATGATCTCCGCGGTGTAATTTACCCAGTGGGGATAGATAGAAAGAAGAATGCCGATCTCTGAACAAGTATATTGAAGAAATAGACACGACGAGCCCCCTTTCAATGAACAAATATAAAATTTAATCCGTTATCAACAGAATTTAAAATGAAAAGAAATCAATGACTTAGTTACAAAAGAAGGAAAAATGGTACTAACATGTATTCAAATAAAAAAGACAATACAAATTTCTTTAAATGTAAAATTACTTTCAACGTTAAATTGCTATCCTCATTGCCAATGAGATGTGACCTTTGAGTGCAACGATGAGAGACTTCATCACCTAATTTATGCAGATATAAAGACTTCCGTTCGTCCCTGCTCTGTCAATCTTTGTCTAGCTTTTTCGTCTTGGACTCTTGTCCGTCGAACTCTGACTTAACAATCGTCTCTGGACTTAGATTTCTGCGTAGAATTTGTTCTCGTCCTGTGATTGTTCAGGGATTTCTCATGTGAATCCAGGAAAGCTGTTTTCTTCAATAAATAAAAATGTCTCGCAATAGACAATAGGTCACATTCCCAAGTATATCTATATTTTACATTAATTCGGCTCAGAAAACAAAAGGCATAAATTCTGCCGCACGAACGTTACCTAACTCTCTGTTTACATAGTCAGTCAATGCTTGTCCTGACCTTAATTCGGGTCACGCTAGAGATGGTCAATTAAATTCAACTCAGCCGTATGAACCCGTATGTACCCCCCCCTTGACTTCTTACTCTGTTAAGTTACATATGGCTTAGACCTCCAGATCTAACTATTCTAAAATAGTTTACTCGACAAATTATACAAACTAGCATATAGATATTCCCTTAAGTGATCAATTAAATATTGCAAACTAGTGTATGGTATACATGTAATGTTAGGTCATACTCATTCTAAACAGAGTTAATCCATAAACTATGAAACATTACCCATCATTCCTTAAGCTTAATTCATTTAAATTCCTAATCACTCCTATGTATTCAAGATTCAATTACATGCAATCTTTTCAACTAATTTAATGAAATTTTAATTACATTCAATCTTGCCAATTCTCCAAATGAATTGATAATTAGGAAATCAAAGAATAAAATGTCATGACAAGGATTTCACTAAAAACCTGCAAAATGAAATCATGCATATATATATATATATATATATATATATATATATATATATATATATATATATATATATATATATATATATATATATATCATATCAAGAATACATTTGCAATAGATCAACAAATGAAATAACATATTAAAATCGGGAAACTAAGATTACGTACCTTTTGCCGTTTCTTGTATTCGTTTCCACGAATCTCACGTATAGTCTGTCTCCTAACTGAGACAACTATCTGGCCCCTTACTCAATAATGAAGACGTACTTTTTACGAATTCAAAATGTAGAGTTTGCCTACTTGCTGAGACAAAACTCTCGCTTTACTGCCAAATCACGAGATAACGTCTTACACGATCTCCCGGAGTCTTGACCACTCTTTAACAAGTAAGATTGAAGACTGCTGAATTTTCCTAAAGTAAAACCTTTAATTTCTTAGAGTTACGCCCATAAATCCATATTAACCAATCGGAATAGACTGTTTCCTAAACCTGTTCGTAGAATGTTTGGATTGACAAGAAAATTAAACAACTAATCATGCCGTAATTAATCATTACTTTGAACTATCATCTATAGCCAGCTGCTGCCTTTAACTCTGCCGATTTTGGGGAAAGGTCTTATGTCATTCTCTTGTACCATAGCATCTGACTCGGTCATGTTACGTCGGCTAGAACGAATTCCATTTTGACGTTCAGAGATGAAATGAAAATAATCATCTAACTATCTCTAGCCCTTTCTACTTTAATTAAGTTGACTTTGATACAATTCCTTTAAACAAAGCTTCTAAGAGTTTTCAAAATTCGACACATCACACATATGTTGACTGTAAAACTTTGTTTTATATGATTTATTACTTTTGTTTGGAACACTATGATTTGTTTAAACTGTCTGAGGTCAACATCTAGTTTGCTCACGTTGGTGGTCCATTCTTAGCGACAATCCCGGTGTTACTCTACTCGTCACAGACAGTTACAGATGCACATCTTTATTTCTCTCTGATAAGTTTTTATTTGACGGCATTGAGGTCAGAATTATTACCATTGACGTCGTGTCCGTTTGTGACGTTGATTTACATCTTGTGCAACATATACATCAAATTCCCAACATTTGGACAAGTATATGCCATCATACAAATATTTCTTCGGTATTACAAAAATATCAGAGTAACTTCCCTTTCGTAACCTGGAATCTACATTGCGTCTGTTTATGGATCGTTTCCAGCAATCATCTTATTTAAACTGGAATTGAAATGCATTTTAGCATGAACCCCACATCCAAACAAATAGACATATAATATCTTTGAAGGTTAATGAGTTTATTTTCTTATTCGCCGATCGCAAATTTTAGGACGCCTATAACATAGCACTGAAGTATTAATCAATTACATTCTTGACTCTCAATTTTCATTGAAGCTTTCTCAAAACTGATTTTATAAACAATTTTCTCATCTCATAGAAATACATGGGGAGTGTGATTATATGGTGCATCGTCGATTAATCATTTGCAATGAAACATAATTTAATAACTTCAACCTGTGCTTTTTAAACATTGACCTCATGAAAGAAGAAGACTGCATCAGGGTGCCATTATATCAAGGAAGGATTTATCTCAACGTTGTTTCATCAGACACTGTTGTATTTAAGTTTATATAGCACACTTTGAACAAATTAATCAACGCAAAAACGATTTTAACTAGCAGCTGTCAAGGTCTCGCATCTCAAAATCTTATTCAATATTTTGTTATTATACAGCATTTCATGCTTCCAAACATGTGACCAGGGCTTCAATTCATGAGACTGCCGTATAGTTTTGCACATAAATTTTAGGCAAGTTAAAATGGAGTTAAATTTATGTCAAACAGGTCAGAGAACAAAATAGCAATATGAAACGACCTAACGAAAATAGCATATAAAGACGTAGTTCCGCAAGAGTCAAAGAACATTCGTAAACTTGACATGCCTTCATACGCCAAGTAAAACCTATCAGCAAATTCGTATTTTTTTCTTCTAAAAACAAGAAAGGAAACAAAAAGAAATATATATGGATTAGGGAAAATATATAATAAAAATTTTAAAATGTAGTTTACACCTCAGATGGAAAAGCATTTTATATTGAATTTTCCATAATGTTTTCAGTCTTTACCATTCTATGATAAAATCAAGAATAGCAGTATAGTGGTACGATATACGGACAATGGGAATGAGCATTTCGGGACTCTAATATGGAATATACGGACAAGATTTATACGGACAAATGGCACAGCCTGAGACGATATACGGACAATACGAAATAGCATTAGCTAAAATACCCTCGATATACGGACGAGATTTATACAGACAAATGACAAACCCTATGAATTATAAGGATAATGAGAATTTTTGAAAGGGACAACAGGTAGGGTGACGTTACGGCATTTGGCACTGGCAACACTGTAGCAAGGGGCTGACCTAAATACAAGTGACTACTCTAGGGAAGGAAAAATACGGTAGAGACATAGACCTATACAACACAACCATAAATTCATGAACATCAATCTATCACATAAAATATAAAATCGACTAATAACTTTTACGCAAGAAAGTAAATATTTTAAAAGCAAATATATACAATAAAATCGACTAATTTTTTTGTAGGCAAGAGAGAATAAATATATTTTCGAGGCAATTAAGTGGTACAGAAAAGGACCGTTAGATTCTTCTTTTTTATTTTCTGTAGTTCTTCCATCTTCTAAATTTTCCAATTATTCCTTTCTTGTTCTTATTTTCTTTTCTGGTGTCCAGTCTGGATGTTCCATAGCTCTAAATTTTTGCTGTATTTTCATCCAGGTTTTATTCAGTTTGTCAAAGTCATCTTCTTTTTCGGTTTTCCTCATCCTTCCTCTATTTTGCCCAGGTTTTTTTAAATCTTTTTGACTTCTTCTCACATTACCTTTTTCATAAACTATTCTCCTTTCTTTAAACCGTCTAAGCCTTTCTACATAGACGTCAGCTTGGTTAAATGGAATATGTCTTCTAAATAACATATGATTTCCATGACATTATCAACCACCTGTTTCAAGGTTCCCACTCTTACATCTTTCAGTTGTATTAAGCATCTCAACTTCTCCATTTCCTCCCCCTTTGTAATTCAAAACTGGCTACTTTCAGTTTCGTCACCAAGTCTTCGCTGCCTGGGAACCTCCATTTCTTGTCTAGCCTATCCAGTACGTATGATCCATCCACCACACAACACCAACTGTTTAGTAATTGATTAAATACTTCCATCTGGATAGGCGTTTACTAGTTAACGGGAGTAGACAGACTGATCTATCGCCCCCAAACCACAGACCCAGCAACCGAGCCACTCTCCGGCCCGGTCTCTCTCTCTCTCTCTCTCTCTCTCTCTCTCTCTCTCTCTCTCTCTCTCTCTCTCTCTCTCTCTCTCTCTCTCTCTCTCTCTCTCTCTCTCTCTCTCTGCCATAGTAGTTTTGATTGAAATCCTAATGATAATTTCATCCATTTTGAAGATACATATCCATAAGTGTGATCAGTAGTCACAATAATTATGTGAACTGTTCCGTTTGTCATGTAATTTTTTTTTTCTTCAAAAACGTACACACTTACAAATTTTAAATCAGTAAATCGTTGGATGAAATAAAATCTTGAGCTGACGAGCTTGTACAATTCAGGTATCGTAACTTTATCCTTATTTTGGCACTGCAATGTGTCACGGAAAAATGTCTAACCTAAGATTTACCGTTTTTTATTTTTTTCAGAAAGGAAACAAAGGCACGACTTTCTCAAGAAAGACGCGAGTGACATTGTACTGTATAACCCTACCTATGGGTAACTCTGAATTCTAAAACCAAAATATTCATTCGGAAAAAAATGTAACAATGTTCGACCTATTTTGTTTTTGTCAGTCTAGACTGTATTTGAACACCCAAAACACAGAATGGGGAGAACAACACACGATCTCAAGGGGCAAAATGTTGCAAAAGTTCATCAGAAAAAACAAACAAAAACAATTTCACATACTAAACGCAGGAACTCCCACACGCACTTGCTTAAACATACATACAGGAGCCTTAAATAAACTAGACCTCACACTAGCACCGCCGGAACTTGTACAAGATATGGACTAAGTGCTGCAACAACGCACTATAGGAAGTGACCTCTTCCTGATATATATCTAATTCGACCAAACTAGCAGCAACAAATTACAGCAAAGTGAAAAATTGACAATGCAGATTGGACACACTTTCAATCCCTACTAAGCATCATGCCACTGGCAGACATACAAAACACAGATAGCAACATTTATTAAAACAATCTAACCGATACATTCAATACAACATCACAACACTCCAACCCAAGATCAAGCGGAAAAGCCTCAAAACACAAGGTACAGTGGTGGATTGAAGACTGCCAAAAAGCAATCCAGGACAAAAATGAAGTAATCAACACCTTCAGAAATTTCAAAACACTGCACGGACCCCAACACATACAAACATCTGGAAAACGAAGTCAAAGCAATCATTGGAAAGGCTAAACAAGACTTATGGAAATACTTTTGCTCTTATAGTCACATACAACACAAAAACTAAGAAAGTCTGGGGCAAAAATCAAAGACATTAAAGGCAAAGCCCCCAAATTAGACCCCAAAAGATCAAGAGCATAAACCTACAAAGAAACGGCGTAGCTGTTTGCGAAACACTTTGCCCAAGCTAGCAGCAACCAAAATCACTTACTAACATTCATGACACCCCAAACAACTACTAATAGAGAAAAAATATCCACACATCTTCACTGACCAGAACCCACAGGACAACAGCAATACGTCCCCACTCAATGGTAAATGAAATGATGGCCAGACTGAAGACCGACCAGCTTTATATGTTAAAACGCGGACGAGATAGAAAATATCCCTACCGGGTTTTGGTTGAGTCGGAACGTTATGTTACCTTATGTTTTGATGATGGATAGAGAGAAGTAAAAGAGAGCATATATTTACAGTGATTTTTTTTAAAAAAAAACAAAACAAACGACAAAGATATGATTTTAAAACATAACATTTTTATTCTTGTTCTGAATATTTGAACTTGACCACTATGTTCTTTTCGTCTTCTGGGCTTCTGCTTTCATTGTATCCTCCCATTCCATAGATTCTTCAACATTCAAAAAGGGAGAAGAGTCTTCCATAGTGTCAAATAATATATAATGACTTCACTCAAAACTGTTGATTTCTATGGTATTATCGAGTTCGGCATACAGGATGTCTCGGTGAGAGCATCTGCAAACTGAAGTTCCATACGCAGTTAACAAATTTTATAGAATGTAAATGTTCCTCGTCGCTGCTTTGGTCTGGAGGGAAATCAAAGGCCCACAAAATGTAACCGCCTTCATAATCTTTGTACGAAATGACGTGACTGGTGTTGGTTCATAGCTGTCCGGTAGCTTCGTACAGGGACAAACACGATCTCAAGTAATTCTTCAGATTAAAGTTAGATTCGAATGGTCTGGTACACAAGGTTCTGCCATCGCGATTAACTTCGATCTTGGACACTGTAGTTCTTAAACAGGAAAGGATTTTGATTAAGAGGCCCCGCTGTGAGCTGTATTGCTGACGATACCAACTATTAAACATTTGGGTAGATGTTCTTGAAACAGATGATCTTCGGTCTTGGAACCGAGTCCAGTAGCAATAGTGAAAGTTTCGCTTCGACACTTCGTGCTTCGTATATGATATTTGGCGTTCTGCTCAAGTTGTGACTGATGTCATTTTCCGCATTAGGTAATACTTCCACGCGTGCCAGGTAAAGTTTAGGATGATGGTTTTGTAATTAGCAGTATAAGCCATGAAATGGACAGCAGCACTGCTGAGATTCAATCTCAGAAGAATATCCAGTCCGTTCAGCAAATACTGATCTTGCAACTACATGTCCAAATGTAAACGATCTATCAGTTCTAAACTACGTCCTTGCAAGATTTCCTTTCGATGGTCAAAGCCCACATTGTGAGGATCGTCAGCTTAGCTATCAGTTATGTGTCGTTTAACGTGACCTCACCGGCGGTGTCAGATTTCCAAACCACGCAAGCATCCAGATGAGCATTCGTGGCCTCTTTTCCGTACGTCAAGAGATCTTCTAGGTACGCTTGGTAAGGGCAAGTATCTATCCTACTGCTGACCAGTTGGTTATACAAGTACAAATACACTTCGCTGAACAAGGAATGCATGAAATTGTTTACGGGAGCTACTCTAGCAATGAACCCAAGAACAGTGTTGTACGTTTGACCACTTTCAGCTTTAGATACTAGATATTACTATTCAGATGAATGTAATCTTCGGGCTGTCCTATGATCTTAAACTTGAGAGGAGCGGAATCTAATAAATATGAGACGGGATGAAATTTCATCCTTTGGGATTTTTGCATCGTCATGATGGTGGCTGACATGGAAAACAGATCCAGTTCCGACTTGGAACAGGCACAAGGCTCTCGGTGCCTCAATTCATTTTTTTGTTTGCAATTTAATAATCAAAAACGTATATAAGTCTCAGTTGGTTTCTCTTTGTTTAGTTTTCCTTACTCTAGGGGCGTGGAGTCCTCTGAAGAAGTGTCTTTTTCTGCCTTGTCCTTGCTGTGGCATCAGGGAATCAGGAATGTCTGAGTCATCAGCGACTGCGGAATTTATAATAGTTTCGAGTCGGCCTAAAATGTCTTTGTCTGTTTGAAGAAAACCATTTTGCCTGCTATAAAGAACGCTCACATGGGGTGTTGTTTGTCAATGTGGACGTTGTGGATAAATTCTTTACCGTGCGTTAACGCAGAATCTTTCAAGATGTGCAATCTTCGTGTCACCATCGGTTTTTAAATACAGGAGCCACTGTATGAAAGGCCGATATTAGCATACCTCCAAAACCATGTCCTCGTTGTCGACCGACCCCTTGGTACACATGATACATGACTGATAAAACGTTAGAGTACTAGTTTTCGAAAATGGAGTTTCACTGTGACTTTCCCTTTTCTGAATGAAATATTTTGTCCCAAATCTCCTTTTATTGTAATGTTGACAGTGTCGAAATTCGACTTACTGACGGGCACATAATGAGGATGCATAAATTCGCGGTGAAAGTGATAGGTTTTTCCATTTTCCTCAACTTAGGCAATGGCAGAATCCATTTAGAAAGGAATGAAGCGCAGTAACGGTACGTAGGTGTATCTCACCACGTTGTATTCCACCACATTGGAGTACACAGTCATTAAATTTAGTCTTTGGTTCATTACTACAAGGAATCAAAAATATTTCGAAACATCCAAATTGACTAGTCACGGATTGTATTTCGTTTTGAAGCCTGATCATCCTGAGGTCTCCACCCAAAATGTCATACCAGTCAGGAGAAAATGGGATATCCAATACGTTGTCCTCTGAACATTTGATCAGTAGGTGACCAGCTATTTTGCGGTACTCGATTGTGGCAATTCTTCTGGCATTATCCAAGGCTTTACCAAGCATACAATTGAACCTGTCAACAATTACGTTCACCACATGTTGACCACTAAAATAATAGCCCGCAGAAATTTTCCAATGATAGGTAAAGCGATTAGTTTTGGGGTCTGTGTTTTCATAAAGTCATCTAGAGCGGCGCGTTCACCCAAGGCTTGTTGCACTTGCTGCTCATGAACTTTCACTGTAAAAGCGTTTTGATTTCAATTATTTTTTTATATTATTTGTGTAGGGTGAATCATTTCCAACATAAACACTTCACAATCGGCTTCGTGATCAAATTGGATGGCCTGAGGTATTCTGGCCGTCAAACAGCACAAAGTGTTATTGGGAAACACCTTCATGGAACTGTCCCTGAGTAACGTTATATGAATTTGGTTATTCATAATTCCACAGCTCCAGTGTCCGAGGAATCGCTGGAAGTCAGAGGAGTATGTAGTTGTGATGGTTAGGGTGACTGTTAGAAAAGTGATTGACGTTAGACACAAGGCACCCGCTATTGTTGTTCAGGTTAGAAGATTATTTCAGGAACGGATTGGTAAGAAGGTAACCGATGTAACTGCCGAGTTCACAATTATTTGTCTCCTTGTTACAAACTAAAATTGACAATAGCAACACCGATGACACAATACACTACAAAGACATGGCAGAAAAAGACGAGTTGTTATTTAGGCTCACGTTCTCCACACCACACCCACAAGAGTTGTTGTAGATCTTTTAAAGAAAAACTGGTCGCTGCTGTACTGGTAGCAATTGAGGCTGTGTTGAAAGGCCTGATGGTCACTTCTTTTTATAGTTGATGATTAGCGAAGCGTCGATCCAAGAGTCTAAAGTTAACAGATATCCTTTCCAATCTACTTTGACTTTTGTTACACGTCGTTTGCCCACTTTTCGTGTTCGTCGATCGAGAATGCTTTCTATGTCGTACGCTGTCTTCCGTTTTGGTCACATGTTGTAAATCGGGCTAGTAAAACGTTAGTTTTTACACTTTCTTGTTCATGTTTTCCAATTTATAGACGGGAGGATAACGACCACGCAGTCATTCTGTGATACGAAACAATTCAGTGGTCAAGTTGGGTAATTCACCTTTGTCGACAGTGGGTTGGTTTTGTCAATCTCCTGCTGCCAATACTCCATCTTTCTTGTGGACAGTCACCGTTGGTGCTGTACCAAACAGTCGCTCGAAGTCGGTTATTTCATAGTCGGGAGTCACTTCTTTGGGGGCACGTCCAATACTCCTATGGTAAGATTAGTTGTACGATTGGACGAGGTGCAGAAAGATGTCGATGTACTTGACAGTACGTTGATGCGTACAATATTTCCACATGCATTCTATCAAGGTGCGTTGAAAACTTTCCACAATGCAGGCTTTCTTTGCGGGATTCTCACTGGTGAAAAAATGAATGTCACGTGATTTAAATATTTTTTGGAAATCTTGGTTCAGAAATTTTGTGCATTTGTCGGTTTGCCTTCGAAGAGGTTGAAAACCACTTTGCTTCAACACAAGTTGGAGGACTCGCACTAATTCACTACTCGATTTGCAAGTTAATTCCAAGACCGAAGCATATTTGGAAACAACGTCGATGACAGAAAGCATATTGGTAGCCACGATTGTAGGTGGTCAAATGAGAGACATCGGCTAAACTAGCTTGCCATGATGATCAACGCCCTTCACTCTGGTGCAACTTCTGGAAAATTGTCGTCGAATGCAATTTGTTTAAGGTGTACGTGGTTTGTTCTTGTAACCATCGTTGCTTTTGAGTTAAATGGACTCTTGTAAGTCTTTTCGTTGAGGTGTTGAGAACTGTGTTGTACCAAAATCTTTTTCTTTGGACTAATGGGTATTTTCATTGAACTATTTTGTTAAGAACGTGTCGATGTTTGGTTAAACATTCTTTCAGGTGTTTAGACAATTGTATCGTGCCTTTCAAGACATTTAGACAACATTCGCATAGTGCATCGATGACTTATTTGGAGGCATTTTGAATGAGAATTTTTCGCATAGGTCGACGAGCTTTGGTCATGACGGACATCATATCCCTATGTTTGGCTAAACGAGGAGGCAGTCATTTTCTTTTTTCTTTTCCTTTTCTCTTTTGGACAGAAGAACGACGATGGTAATTTTGGTAACATGGGGATCACATTTTATGAGAAAACGAATGATGAAACCTCCTAGAAAACCACTACCTCCAGGTTTCAAAATGATTTGCTTTTTGGTTTAAGTGTCAATGAGAGGTTCTGCCAGTTGGGTCAAGGCTACTTTGTTTCTTCAAAAAGCGTTTGGTTTGATGTGGAATGTAAATGATGCCTAGAAGTAATTGGCCTGCTGTTAATATAAACCATCGTTAGTCTTTTCTGAGAATGGCTTCTATGACACGAGCAGGTATTTCTGGATTTTTCTCTCAAATGATGCCGTACAAGGCACGAATCAATTTGGAAGATGAGACTGATGTGAGAAAGACCCGAAATGACCGAAGTTTTTATATGTTTTTTGGTAGTTGTTAAGTGTACGACGGGGACATGTGCACGACAGGCCTTTGGTCTTAGCACCAGTGGTGAAAAAAGATGGGTAAGAAATGAAAAATAATCAGGGGAAGTGTGTTTTAAATCCTCGATGAAATAGGCGTGTGGGGTTCGAGTGGTATTTTCGCATGCACGAGTCAGCCAAGGTGTTCCTAATTGTTTGGCTAGGCACTTGCACTATCCATATATTTACACTTTCCGTTATTCGACAAGAATGTTGGCTACGTTTTCTGTCAGAATGAAGTATTTTTTAGCGTCTTCAAATGATGCGCTTTACGATGGTATAATTAATAAAAGTTCATAACTTTACGGGACCTATGGAGAGCTTAGATATTTTCTACCGAATTTCCTATTTAGAATTTAGAACAAATTCTTATATAATCACTTTAAGCACGTACAAAAAATAAAACCTATTGTAAATGAATTTAAAAGTAACAAAATTTACAACGTTTAAGTTAACTCCTCAAACCTATATTGATACTGATGGACTATTTGAAGATCTGATGTCACCTGATCATTAAAATGTGCAATATTCTACACACTAATTTATCCGGACTACACCAACGTACGGTTTAGGCGCTTACCGGTATTTAGCAGCCACTTTATATTGCCAAGAAATTCTAAAACGGTTCGGGGCATATGGCATATGATTATGTTATTCCAGGTAAAATTTCAAGCCTTCACACACAATATGATCTGGATATATCCTATACATATCAACAAGATGACCCTTCAACTGACGGTAACAAAGGAAAAATACTAATAAATATGTAAAATGTACACCGATGTTTTGTGGACAGGTCTGTCTGCACACATGGACAGGTGAAATCAGATTTTTAAATCGTCCATCAGTATAAGCATAGATCTGAGGGGTTGATTATCGGACTATATTTTACATGGCTAACAATGTTATAGTGTACCATATAAAGACATACATACACATTCATGAGAACAAAATTAATTTTATACTCTTTCATCTGGGACTTTTTCAGAGTTCTTTTTAAAATCCATTTTCATTCATGGTTTGTCTTATAATGATTCAATCAGTGCGTATGAAGCCCAACAATAAAAACTATTGTTTATTTTCTATTTCAACAAAATCCTCGTCACTTAAAACAAAGAAAAGCCAATGGAATCGATTAGCGGAAACTAACTCAAGATGGAATACAATATTCCTATTTTCAGCTGCCGTTTCCATGATGTTCCTATAAGATTCATACACCTGTGGGACCGAAATTCGATTGACTGTCATAGAAATTCAAGAATTTATTATTTCAATACTCGCGATAAGGACGTTTACACGTGCAGGGCACGTGCATCTCTACGCAATTAAATGTGATGCTCTCGCTTCATTGGTCATTGGCCACCTGCGCCGGTCGTAGACGACAAAGTCACGAAATAACAAGCTCCAGATTTATTAGAAAGTCAGATTTTCCGATGCGTAAGAGATTTTACATAATGGTGATCAATACAAATATTCGAGAAATTATGTGCCGAATTAGAGAATGGAATTGCCATATATATATATATATATATATATATATATATATATATATATATATATATATATATATATATATATATATATATATATATATATATATATATATATATATATATATATATATACGCATTTTGATTCCAGTCACTGTATTGATAGCAAAATTCATATTGTTTGCTAAAAAATAAAATCTATTATATTTAGGAAATATTTTATTCTATATGATCAAAACCTGAAAAACTTAATATAATGTTAGGAAAGACCATTTCTTTGCAGTTCATTCTATTCGTTAGCTGTGATTTCATTTTGCATTTAGAGCCGCCTCAGATGCGGGAGGTCGTGGGATCGATCCCCGGTCGAGTCATACCAAAGACTTAAAAAATGGTACTAACAGATGCCTCGCTTGGCGATCAACATTAAGAGAATAGTGTTAGAACTGGTCGTCCTGGTGTCCGGATAATGTGATTGGGTGCGGCATCATGCTACATGTCTGAGGTAGATACCCCAGTGCTAGACATTCTATAAATTGCCACACTGTAGACATCTTAGCGATATAAAATTAAAATTATTAAAGCTACGTCACAACATCGCATTTTGCATTTGTTTTCTCCCCCCATCCTTTCCTAAAATTATACCTTCTTTCTCATAAATATGATTTAAGTTCAAGATGTACACTTAAAGCCACAACATAGCTAAATGATAAATTGGAATTCATAAAAATCATTAATAAAACTAACAATCTTTCAAAACTCCAAAAGAGAAGCGATCGTTATTCCGATCGATATTGCGACGCACAATTTTAGTTAACGTTTTGCTTTTTTTTTCGTGTTTATAAAAAAATCTACGTGTTTGCTTCCTGTAGGTAAATTCTTGAAGAAAAAGATGTTTTAAACCATGATCAGTTGATATATATATATATATATATATATATATATATATATATATATATATATATATATATATATATATATATATATATATATATATATATATATATATATATATATATATATAAAGAGATAGATAGATAGATAGATAGATAGATAGATAGATAGATAGATAGATAGATAGATAGATAGATAGATAGATAGATAGATAGATAGATACGAAAGTACATGCATACATGCATACATACATGCCTGCCTG
The DNA here is from genome assembly GCA_016746295.1 of Potamilus streckersoni. NCBI lineage: Eukaryota > Metazoa > Mollusca > Bivalvia > Unionida > Unionidae > Potamilus > Potamilus streckersoni. The sequence continues at coordinate 696,584 of JAEAOA010002177.1, read as the reverse complement.
CCTACCTCCCTCCCTCCCTCCCTCCCTCCATACATCCATCCATCCATCCATCCATCCATCCATCCATCCATCCATCCATCCATCCATCCATCCATACATACATGCATACATACATACATACATACATACATACATACATACATACATACATACATACATACATACATACATACATACATACATACATACATACATACATACATACACATATAGATACATACATAACATAAATAGGTTGATAGATTATAGAGATGGATACATTGATTGAAGGATGAAAGAATGGTGTGCAAATGTATGAAGAAAAGATGAAAGGCAAATAATTATAAGAGGATTTGCAAATTAATAGTTGGAGGTAAGAAGTCAGTCTCGAAGAAATTTTTAAACCTTGCATATAAAATGTTTTTTGAATATTTCTTATTCAAAATTGTGCAGGGCAACACTGTTAACAAATCCAATTAGTCTGTGCCAAAAATTCATCCTCTCTAGACCCCCACCAATATTTCTAGCTTCGCGTGCCATTACTGGCTTTTCAAAGCCCCAAAAAATCAATAGAATCCTTCAGCAATTTGTGTCTTGGTCGTGATTTGGAAAAATATTCCCAACTATGAGAGTATTTAGTGTAATATTCATGTACTTGGAGATTGAACGGCAATTCTAATACAGATTCTATGCAACTCATTTGGAATCGGTTTTTCTGATTTCCCTATTGGCTAACGTGTCAAATAATTCTAAAATCTGTAAAGATGATGCGTGACATAGTGCATGTATGCAAAAGAATGAACAAATCCGAATGGGAAAAGTGATACTTTGATGATATATTAATGTAAGAATATTATGTTTTTGAGTTGAGATGATAGTATCTGGTAAAGTGTGCTCCAGAACATTTCTTTTCCTTTCGAAGACTCTTTGTTTTTGCATCAGAGGAAAAGGAGCATACATCAAATAAATAAATAAATAAATAAATAAATAAATAAATAAATAAATAAATTATTAAACATTGAATATTTGATACACTGATTCTGATTTCGATACAATTGTTTTCTTTTAGTATTTTGATGACCATTCAAGAGTTTAAACACGACTCAAAACCACAAAGTTCACGGAAGTAAGTGCATATCATTACATACACATATGCAGAGAATATATATTAACGTTTCCTTCTGCTTGTAGACCTCTCCTGTGGCCTAGTGGTTCGAGCGTCTGCCACGAATGAGGGACGTTGCGGGTTTGAGCCCTGGCCGAGTCTTCCTTATAAAAATGGTACTAACTGCTGCCTCGCTAGGCGCTCAGCATTAAGAGGTTAGTGTTAGGACTGGTCGGCCTGGTGTCAGGATCATGTGTGTGTGTGTGTGTGTGTGTGTGTGTGTGTGTGTGTGTGTGTGGGGAGGCATCATGCTACATGTTTGTAGCATGTTACCCCTGTGCTAGACATCACTATAAACTGTCACATTGCAGACATCGTAGCGATATGTCTGAAAAGTTTACGCTAAAAATCCAAATCACATTCACACGCACAACTTCTGCTTGTAATGTTTTCAAAATTATGCCATTTGGTTTAGAACTTGCATATCGAAAATCCGATAATATTGTATTGTATGTGTCTTTCGATGTTGTTATTTATAAATTAGTGAATTTTAAGAAACTAATCTGGATGTGGTATTTGTTTGGGTTTTACTTTTGAAAATAATGATTGTACTAAATCTTGAAAACTAAAATTGTTTGGTTTACTTTAAAAAAAAGAAAGATGTAATCATTCAGATAATAAAATTAGATACTCCCTTTCAAGTGTCATAAATTGTCGTCTGGTGTGTCTCATAGAGGCTTTGCTGAAGATACCGATTTATACAAATCTAGCCACCAAGTCAATGCTATATCAGAACCCTCTAGAAGTGCATATCTGATGTGAAGTTTTGGATGACAAGTAACACGCTGCAGATGAATGATGATAGAACTGAAGCCATTCTGATCATCTCACATTGACTTTCTCATTCCTATAATGTACCCAATACAATAACTATCACCAACACCAACACCAACATTAAGTTTTAAGCAATTGGCACGAAACTTAGGTTTCACTCTAGTCAGTTCTCTCTCATTGCATCAAGATGCCATGAACACGTGCAAAGCTGCATATCTGGTGTTGATACGAATCAGCTGCATTCGCAATTTTCTTTCTGTTTCATGCCACTAAAATCATGTGTGTTCCTAAGTACTTTCTAGACTTTATTACAATAATTTTTTTTTACTGCCTGGTTCGTCTCCATACACAACTCAGAAACTTCAAAAAGGTAAAAATACTGCTGCTCGGATCGTCCTTAGAGTGCCAAGAACCGAATACTCGTCCACCATATCCGGTACCCTCTACTGGGAACCCGTTCGTTTTAGAAACAAATTACAAAATGTCATCTGTCTGCTACATTTCGTTGACGGCCAACAGTTCAAAATATATATCTGACATCACCAATGTGTACACCCCTCTACATACGCACTCTTCATCTGACACTGGTATTCTCGTTATTCCCAATGTTAAAACCAGGTTCTTTGGAGAACGTTCTTTTGTATGTCTGATCGAAGCTGCCTTGAACGATTTGCGTCTTGTTCTTAAAAATAATGATATCTCATGGACTCGCCTTTTCTCAACTGCATGAACAGACTTAGCAAGACTTAACAATGTTTTTATTTACAATTAGTTTTTTTTCTCACCCTGATTTGTTTGTAATTCCACGTTGTCTTGCTGTCTTTGTTTGTAATTCCACGTTGTCGTGCTGTCTTTGTTGTTGTGATCTTGTTTACATATTACCTGATGTACTAACTTATATTGTAAAGCGCTAAGAACCTTTGAAGATTAAGTACTGCACTGAGTCGACGCCATCATGTTCGTCGTTATTATTATTATTATTATTATTATTATTATTATTATTATTATTATTATTATTATTGCATACTGTACATCCGTCCAGGTTAGCTGCCTCAGTGTGTCATTAGAAAGGCACACCGTCTACCCATTTGCTCTACATGATATGCAAAATAATTATTTTATTAGAAGTGCCTTTAAAATAAACAAAAATTAAAACTAAAATACGAAACTCATGCTTTGAATTCCCAGTTGACGTCACGTTAAGACTACAGCTCTGTTTACTGATTATTATTTGACATTAAGCAGCTTTCATGACTTCCTTCGAGCAATACATTGGAGAATTTCATTAGTCTTGGAAACAGAGAGGTCTTTGATTTCCCAGCCTGCAGATACACATAAGCTTTTACCATTATTGATCAACGAATAACAGGATGTCATTAACTCTCTTCTCTGTGCCAAGGCTCCCTTGTCGTGTTCAAGATTTCTTAGACTGTTAAAGAACAGGCGTTCTATAACTGAGGTCGGCATGTCCTGAACCAAGTTATCTCCTAACATGATTTACACCACTGGTTAAGTTTATAGATGGTTACACGAGAAATGGTTTGGGATAGAGATGGCTGCGACTGAGAAAACAAAACGTTTCAAAATACAATCCAGAAAATTTCCAATGATAAGTCCAGATCTTATGTCAGTAAGTCCAGATACATCTGTATTTTAAAAGTGTTTCCTTTGCCTCTAAGCATCTGTACATTGGTATTAATATGAACGGCATTGGTATGTACAAAGCTGAATGATGCAAAAATACATTCATTTTAACTCGACGGTCCCATGTCTCTTGTTTATATTTTGCTTACTAAGGAAATACAGTCTTGGTACTAAAATCGAAGCATGTTTAGGCACATGGTGTGTATATACTGCGGTTTATATTTCCCTGGATAATTCACCTTAAACTCACACACAAAGTATTTCAAAGTCAAAGAATGTTACAAATTCCCAGGTTCAAACTGATTCTGCTAACCGTGATGAACCGTCTCCAACCTCAGTAAATCACGTTTCACATATCAATGTAACCGGTCCGTATGAATAACTGTGCCTGGCAACTTTGGTACACAGATGTTGTACTACGTTGAATACTCTTGATGGTGGTTAAGGAAACTAATATCAACCTTAAATTGGGTCCTAAGTTTTGCTTTTAGAATGCTAGATAGGTACCAGTTAATTATGACATGTACATCCATACATAATCTTTAAGATGATGATATAGTATTAATGTTAAACAAAAATAGCGGACATGAATAAGCAACTGCTAATCCTTCTTTTCATTTGTGCTTTTTTTTGTTTCGGTTTCACAGAATACAAGAAGCAGCCGGCATAATTTTACGATTATCCCAGGCCATGGTAACTGTCTGTTTTAATGTTAGAGTAATCTATTACTAATTATTTGTTTCTTAAAGTGGTTTAAACGCTTTTGAAGGTCGTTCTCTGATGGAACATATAGGTATAGGCCACAGGTTAAAGTTTTCCAGTAGGTCCCGTTTTGCCTAACCTTCAGCTTCTATTTCTTTCCCGACCTACAAGCTTACTTTTCTTGGAAGAGATATGATTGTATCAGGCACCAAAACGGTTGCGCTTCAAGCGCGGTTCGATATAAGCCAAAAAGCCGTGTGATTTCTAAATTTCGATTTAGAACCACACGGATACAGATCTGGTTTACTGAGAGACTAGTTCTTGGCAAATCAATATGACTATGTACTTTTTAATTTCAGGAAGGTGTATCAATTTCTAAAGCAATGGACGAAGGGGATGGAATGGGGAAACTTCTGTCAAAATATTGGGGCGAGTTGTCCATTAGAAACTACCGGATTCCAGAAATGTTTTAAATCCTATTGAAGACAAACCTTTTGGAAATTTAATGCCCATTGTGGTCATATTACATTACAATGGACAAATTAAAATATCAAGACAATGAATTTTATGTTGATGCATGTACTCGTACAAAATGTATCCTATTCTTGTGTTCAACTAAATAATATTTCTGAACAATTATTTGTAATTTTGTAAGTTAATTATCACTGTTTATCAAAGCGCTGAAGTAAAATGCCCATCAATAGCGATCGTCAGGGACGCCACATTAAAGCGTGTGCAGAGCTGAACCAATGCCAGCGAAGGAACAGATGAACTTCCATATTATGCAAATGTATTATCAAATAAAACAAGTGCTCACTGTGTGCAAAGGTATAATGCGTTAATGATTATGGGAGACTGCTTAATCCATATAATCTCAAATCTGGACGAATAAGACTTGTCCTGTTTGTTTGTGTTCGCTTATAGATATGTATACGTCTCACGTGGTAATCTTTTTCCGTGGGCTTTCCTGGCATTTAGTTTCAAAATATCGGTTCTTATTTTTGTCATAAATTGGATTGCTATTATTTATTGCAAAATATTTTGAAGCAGTGAATTAAATCATGATGAGAATGATAAATATAGACTGGTTATGTCTTTCTAATATATGGATTTTATAATATGATGTTTACCGGTAATACTATTTTTTAATAAAATCGGCCTATCTTCTTGCTATATCGTTGTTTCTGATAATTTATTTTCGTCAACAAGTAAACTTTGCCTAGTTTTGTGGTAAAACAAACAAACAAACTTGCAATTAAAAAGGGTGACCAACGAGGACTATCACAACTTGTGTGAAACGTTTGTTATCAAACTAGACTGCCCGCTTCTCAAGGCGGCAAAATTCACCGCAGAAAAAAATCATAACAGATAAGATTGCAACTATTAAATTTGTTGCTTAAAGAATTTGTGCAATGATGGTGGTCGGATTTGAACCGCTTTTTGATGCTACACTCAACCCAACACTATTCACAGTATAAATTCGTCCCATGAATGTGTTAAACAACCATTCCCTTCATTTTGTCGTATAAAAAGGGTATGAAAACACACTATTTATAGTAGTAAATGTAGGATAAATATTTATAATAAAGTCACAGTCTTGAATTGTTATAAAATTTCAGAACGTTTTCTTTCGCTGTGGTAATGTTTTGTAAGTAGATATGGAAACATATCGCATTATTACTCGTGAATTATATTTCTACTTCACTCGTGAAATATTTCCTCATATTATCCCAAGCAAAGAAGATATACAATTTTTAATCCTACACAGTTAGTTTCCTAGCCCACTTGGTCTATGAATATAGAATGCAAAAATATGTATAAAGATCTGCGGTTAGGTTCGAGGTTATATAAATTAAGAAAAAGCTCGTTATCTGAAGTGACTACTGTATAATGTATAACAGATCACATGTATTCCGCAATTAAAATACCCAGTTTGTAAAAGGTTCAAAATGTGCACTTACATTATAAAGTATGAAGACATAAAGGACGCACGGTATTAATTGTGTTCAAAAATGGGAACCAGTCAAGAAAGGGCGAAGATAAAATAGAGCATATATGGGTTTGGCTGACCAGGATTGGTTGACAATGAAAACAGATTTTTGTAAAAAGAATCTTTTGAGTGCTTATCCTATTTGTAACTAAAAAAAATATAGAAACTGTATTTTGTTCGTGTAATTTCAGTCAATGAACAGTCTTAAGTTTGGAACAATCATTACTGAAATTAGCACCAAGCTCTTTGCTTCGGAATTAAAAGCACATGCTTTAAGCACAGGTACGTCCAGAAAATGCGACAGTTCATATATCTTCTCTGCACATAAACTGTCATCCAGGATGCATCTATACTGACAAATATGGGTTTGATCATTAACACTCAGAAATTTAAATTTATTGATTTTTTTAATATCATGGTGTTTGCATAGGTTTACTATTGGAACTGAATTAGTACCGTACTTCCTAAAATTCGACAAATCTGGCCAAGATCTGTATAGCAAGTCACTGTGTGGAAGCAATACCCCGTCCCCAAGTCACAACTAAAACAATAAGGCTTGCAACCCACTACGTCGTTCACCACAAATATGAACATTTTTATTGTACGCACAAGAGTCGTATGAAACAGTTACTATATGTTAGCAACACATGCATAACAAGGATCTAAGAATTCATAAAGTGACAGAGCACAACGTTCAAAAGTGGAGTACAGATAAAGGTACACTGAAAGAATCGTGACTCTATTTGGGTGGTGGTGCACTTCATATAACACTGACCCCAGGGGCAGAATCCATTATCAGCGTGCTATGAATTTAGTAAACATTTATGGTCAAGGCGAATGTTAAAATGTAAATGACATATACAAAATCAATTAAAATTTTCATTCACAACATTTGTACTTAAATAAATAAGCATGAATACATCGGTACTTGATGCATCAGTACCAAAAACATATGAAAATATTGCAACATCCAAGTTACAAAATAATAAAGAGAATTAAAACAGAAAAGACTTAGAAATTAATTTGGTAAGTCATTAAATGAGTAGTACATATTTTACAATGGTTTCACGCAAGATTAGTATGACGTTTTGGTGACACTAAGCCATATTAGTAACATGACAACTTGGTGAAAGCTCAATTAGACTTAACAATCAAACTAAAGAGAAACCCATTTTAGAAGGCAAGTGAACTGAGTATAGACAGTTTTACCATCGTACGATAAAGGATGTTGTACAGGATAAGAAACTCGCATAAAGACTTATTTGAATGGCGAAGAACCAAATTTCTTGTATTGCTGTGAATAATAATACGCTAAATTATGTTTCTCTACTGTATAATTAATACAGAATTTTTATATATACATGTACTGGTTCGACAAATCTGTAGAGGACATGAGAAAACAGAAAGTTAATTTGCTAGATCGGTGTGTTGAATTTTGGAAATGAGGAAGATCAGAGCTTTTCCATAGTGAAATGATAAAAAAACTACTCAGTATATTATAGTAACTGAAAGAGGGAGAGAAAGATATGCTGACATGCATGTTAATTGCATTTTAGTATGGGGCAGTTAGCGACTACAAAGAAGGAATAAGATTTTTCAAAATAATTTTATCAGATAAAACAAACATGAAAAAAAAAAATACTTGTCCAAAAGCAAAGCGTTTGATTTTTTTATGCGAACAATTTCAGAGTATAAAAGACTCCATTACAATTTTAAGTAATTCGGTTTATATAATACCTGAAAAGCGTTCTGCTATTAAAATTAAAAAAACAGAAGACAATAGAAAGATTAAAGTTTTACCACTGAAAGCGAAATCGATACATAGCTTAATATATTATCAGTCAGCACACAACCACTTCACAAGGTACACTCCTGGACAATAACAATAACAACAGCCAAACACATGAGATGTTGGATATGTTGGTACCTGCAATCAATCTATCAGATTTGTAGACAAATGGTTTACAGGGGAACATATTACTCTAAAGCATTTTACGATGGGGGTAAGATTGCAAACGTAGTGTGTGGAGAATTAAGATAAAAATTGCAATCTATGATGTTAACTGTGGAAAATGACAAATTTTTAATCCTAGATAATATAAGTTACATTTTTGAAACATACATAACTCAAAGCAAAGTTCGGTATTACGATCATGTTCATGAAAGAAGGGTCATAAATAATTAAAGTTTAAAGCGCATTCAGGTTTGCAAATAACTTTTAAATTCATGGGGTGGTCAATAGAATAACTTGCAACATAATAACGTGATGCAATGTTCAAAGAAATACAGATAGAGTATACAGACCCGAAATCTAAATATTTGACAAATGACATATGAATACAGTGATAGTTTGCAAAGGCTTAACGAAAGTTTTATTCCATCAATACAAAGTGTTGATAATCATTTAACGATTCAAACACATCAAATAACTATTGCCAATAAGTTTATGTTCAAACTTTCACACACTTGGAGAGCTAGGCGAATATTATGTCAATAAAATACTTAGTACTGTATTATAAATTTAAAGACTTTTGTAAAGTTTGCATAAATAAATTACAAACTTGACACTGCTTAGTAATGATCCAGTATTATAATACATCTGGTATAGTGCACCTCGTAATGATCAAATATTATAGCGCACCTTCTAATATTCAAGTAAAATGCACATGTATTGATCCATTATTATTGTTCACATTGTAATTATCCAGCATTACAGCGCACCTGGTAATATCAATTATTATGCTCATTGTAATGATGCCGTATTGTAGAACACCTGGCCATGATCTAGAAATATAGTATACCTTGCAATGATCCAGTATTGTAGTGCACCTTGCAATGATCTAGTATTGTATTGCACCTTGTAATGATCCAGTATTAGTGAGCACCTGATAATGATCCAAGTTTAAAAATATAAAGTGCAGAACATCAATATTTAACAAATTATTAGTGACTGCGAGTGTAATAAGATGTGCAATTGACACGATGCCACATATTCCTGGTGACTGAAAGTGTAACAAGATGTGCAATTGACACGATACCACATAGATTCGCAAATGATATATACATCGTGGACAACAAAAGATATATAAAGTCTGTTGGTGAGATGAAGTTGATAAATGATGACATGGGTACAAGTGCAACTATGCTAAAACAGTTAAACTATTATGTACATTAGCAAATAAAGAGAAATATATAATTTACAACATAAACTTACTTAATTTTTTACATAAGTTAGTTTAAAGATGATTATACATAGCGTTGGCTTGTTATACCAGTAGCCCTAGATAAAATCTTTAGATTGAACTGAGTGCATATTTGGAGGCAACAAAAACAAATGATTTTGCTAAAGAGTTGTTCAAATTGACGAACGACGTGAATAATTCTCGTTGGCTCGAAGTGTAGTCATAACAGAAAACAATTCCATTTTGATATTTGCTGATAAATGATTATACAATTGATTCCCAGGTAATTGAATTGTGCTGCAAACAGCTGTTTCCAATTTCGTTGTGAGAGTTGCCACCTGCAACCAATTTGGAGGCGAGATCAACTGTTATCTTACATTTAAAATCCTATAGAAGACTACAACGATACATGGACAAAGTATTCATAGTATATGAAAATCAAGTAGTATACAGTGGACAAAGTATTCATAGTATATGAAAATCAAGGAGTATACAGTGGACAAAGTATTCATAGTATATGAAAATCAAGTAGTATACAGTGGACAGTTCTTAGTATATTAAAATCAAGTAGTATACAGTGGACAGAGTTCATAGTATATGAAAATCAAGTAGTATATAGTGGACAGTTCATAGTATATGAAAATCAAGTAGCATACAGTGGACAGAGTTCATAGTATATGAAAATCAAGTAGTATATAGTGGACAGTTCATAGTATATGAAAATCAAGTAGTATACAGTGGACAGTTCATAGTATATGAAAATTAAGGAGTATACAGTGGACAGTTCATAGTATATGAAAATCAAGTAGTATACAGTGGACAAAGTATTCATAGTATGTGAAAATCAAGTAGTATACAGTGGACAGAGTTCATAGTATATTAAAATCAAGTAGTATACAGTGGACAGAGTTCATAGTATATGAAAATCAAGTAGTATACAGTGGACGAGTTCATAGTATATTAAAATCAAGTAGTATACAGTGGACAGAGTTCATAGTATATGAAAACAAGTAGTATACAGTGGACAGTTCATAGTATCTGAAAATCAAGTAGTATACAGTGGACAGTTCATAGTATATGAAAATAAAGTAGTATACAGTGGACAGTTCATAGTATATGAAAATCAAGTAGTATACATTGGACAGAGTTCATAGTACATGAAAATCAAGTAGTATATAGTGGACAGTTCATAGGATATGAAAATCAAGTAGTATACAGTGGACAGTTCATAGTATATGAAAATCAAGTAGTATACAGTGGACAGTTCATAGTATATGAAAATCAAGTAGTATACAGTGGACAGTTCATAGTCTATGAAAATCAAGTAGTATACAGTGGACAGTTCATAGTATATGAAAATCAAGTAGTATACAGTGGACAGTTCATAGTATATTAAAATCAAGTAGTATGCAGTGGACAGAGTTCATAGTATATGAAAATCAAGTAGTATACAGTGGACAGAGTTCATAGTATATTAAAATCAAGTAGTATACAGTGGACAGAGTTCATAGTATATGAAAATCAAGTAGTATACAGTGGACAGTTCATAGTATATGAAAATCAAGTAGTATACAGTGGACAAAGTATTCATAGTATGTGAAAATCAAGTAGTATACAGTGGACAGTTCATAGTATGTGAAAATCAAGTAGTATACAGTAGACAGTTCATAGTATATGAAAATCAAGTAGTATACAGTGGACAGTTCATAGTATATGAAAATCAAGTAGTATACAGTGGACAGTTCATAGTATATGAAAATCAAGTAGTATACAGTGGACAGTTCATAGTATATGAAAATCAAGAAGTATACGGTGGACAGTTCATAGTATATGAAAATCAAGTAGTATACAGTGGACAAAGTATTCATAGTATGTGAAAATCAAGTAGCATACAGTGGACAGAGTTCATAGTATATTAAAATCAAGTAGTATACAGTGGACAGTTCATAGTATATGAAAATCAAGTAGCATACAGTGGACTGAGTTCATAGTATATGAAAATCAAGTAGTATACAGTGGACAGTTCATAGTATATGAAAATCAAGTAGCATACAGTTGACAGAGTTCATAGTATATTAAAATCAAGTAGTATATACAATGGACAGAGTTCATAGTATATTAAAATCAAGTAGTATACAGTGGACAACGACTTCATAGTATATGAGAACCAAGTAGTGAACAAAGGTCAATTAGTTCTTAGAATATGAAAATCATGTAGTATACAGTGGACAACTAGTTCTTAGTATATAAAAATTAGCATTTGAAAATCAAATTGTATATTGTTGACAAAGAACTCTTAGTGTTTGAACATCAAGTAGTATACAATGAAGAGGAGCTCTTATTTGAAAATCTACGGATGAAACGTTATGCTATTTGCACACTACTTATATGTTAAGACCCATTACAAGTGACGTGATCATTAAAAACTATATTGATAATAGTTTTTATTGTTAGTGATTTAAAAGAGAAAAATACATACAGTTATAGGTTTCAATTCTTCAAACCTTGTGTGATTTAATAGATACTTGTATAATTCTCTATTTAATCGTACTCTCAGCTTGTGTTTCTGTTACAACTTTATTGATTGCATTAAGTGAAAGAAAAAAAAATGTCAACAAGTGTATGAGACCTTTTGGAAAGATTTAACGATTTACGATTTGCAGGCTTTCTGTTGCATAATCCTAAGTGGTGTCAATAGTTGTGTCAGACTTAAACAAGATCATAAAAATCACCAATATACCCTTTCTGTTGTGATTGTTGTGGTTGGGCTTAACGCCATTTTCTGCACACGATCGGCTATACATGGCAGCCAGTATAATAGGTGGAATAAGAACCCGGGAAATCTCCAGAAAGAACCACCGACCCACGGGAAACTGCTGGCAAGCTTTCTCACGCACCAACACTGGCCGAGCCCGAGACTCCAATTCACAAAGAGGTGAGATGGCAGTGGTCAGTAACAGTGAGCGTTGTAGAACACTAGGTCACCTGAGGCCGCACCTTTCTGATGCGTATTTTGATATGATGAGTCTTTGATTTGTATCCTGGGCAAATATGAGAAAATTTTCAAAACTCATTCGGATTATTATATGTGCATTGTTTAGTCTTATTTATTTGTACACATTTGCTTCCTGGACCAGTCATTTCAAATAACTGCAACTGACACTAATAGTGGCATTGAGTTTTATAATGCTTCCAAAGTGTAGCAAAGAATTGGGAACAATTCCGAACCACCATTACTCACGCTGATACACTAGGTATCTATATCCATTACAACGCGCAGTGCACAGATCCATTATCTTTACAGACGTTATGAAGGAACACAGCATCCAGACTTTGCCACATCTTAGCAAACATCAAAGCTAGCTTCCAATGACTTCCTGCTGAATTCCGTTATCAAAATTTTGAAGATAGGAAGATGAATTGAAGGCCACCATGTAGTTGGAAGTGCAGTTGTCCAGGATATGAACAACGTACCAAAATACAAAATGGCATTTAATAATTGAATAATCAGACGCTAGAGTGTGCAGAGGTGCATGGGTGATATTTTAGCGGGATGCACTAATATACTGTTCAGTAATATAGAACTTTATTGAACAACAATATATTCAGGTTTATTAAATACCCATAATCTCGCGCATTTAAAAAATACATCTCGTGAGTCTATGTATCACCCAGTTTAAATCCCTATTTTATGATATATTACAAATATATTCTAATATGCAATGGGGTCTAAGAGAACCCAACTACCAAGCTAATGAAACTAACACGTATTCAGATGACGTAAGGTCGATGTTTCCAATATTTCCAAGGATCTGAAGACGCTAGTCCTTTTTAACTGTTTAGTTCATAAACGCGTTAATACCACATATATTCTTCATTTCTTTAACTATCATTATGCACATATGTCTACCGTACAAGTCGGTATGAGAAAGTGACTGGGAGGGGCAATTACTTTCGGGTGCCAGGCAAGAGGTCACTGTCTGAATTTGTGTTTTTTTGGTTTTGTTTTTGCAGCTGATATTTCATAAGTGTAACGAATTCATTTCTTCACAAACCTTATAGGGGTGGGTTTTAGTGATGATGGTAACTGACATAAAGTCTACTGCGCCATTAAAGAACATTGTCCCCACCCACCCACCCACCCGCGCGCCTCCAACCATTGCGCCGTTACTGCAGATGGATTGATGGATAGATGGCCGTGTTACAAGCAAGGGTGTCAAACAGAGTGATTCATAGACTTTCGTGGCTTGATAGTCCATGCTTACCATATTTCCAAGAACCTCAAGACAATAGTTGTTGTCAACTGACGTGTTGAATTTCGAAACTTGTTGAAACCCAAGGTTAAATAAATTGTGCTTTCAATTTAACATAGTCGAAGCAGAAAGGTTGGTGAAAGTTCAATGTTTATTTCTTCATTTCATCTCTAAACATAAAAAGAATTACGTTAATCCTCCGTTGAATCTGTCCCGGTCATTTCTTATGGTACAGGGATTACATGCGATTATATTCTGTCCCGACGCAGTTCAAAAGGAACACACGGCAAAAATCGATTTTCAAAGGATGCTATTTGTGAAATGTGTTAGGCCAGTGAAACCGACGACGGACACTTGACTTGAAGGGAAAACTTTAGGAACAATAATATCTGATTGGCTAGGGAAACTTAAGGGCGTACACTTTAAGAAACAATTTAGGAACTATCTCTTGGAAAATCCTTCAGTCAGATTTTTCTTAAGAGAAGAAGATTGAGTCTACTCCAGAGGCGCTAGTTACTGAAGTAGTGTCTTCGTGAAATTACAAAGTGCTGGATGGTTGTCTTAGAACAGAAGACAATACTAAGGCTAGGAACCGTTTGTTTGGAAAACGAAAACGGCAGTAATGTACGCAATTTTAGTTTCAATTTTAATATGCTATTTCATTTGTTTGATTGCTTGCAGATATGTTATATTATGATTCACGCATGTATTCGTGTATTCATTTCGTAGGACTCTAGTGATATGTTAGTTCTGACCATTAATTCTTTGATTTTTAATTATCAATTCATCGAGAGAATTGACGGATTGCATGTAATTAAATATTTGATATGTAGAGATGTGTAGGGATTTCATGAATTTACCATAGTATACGAATATGTCATATTTCTTAGAATATATGAATTAAATTTCAGTGTAGGATGATATTTACTCATGCAAGTTACTTACGAATAATTAGATTTTGTGGATATTACGCATAAATATTTGAGCGTAAACTGCACTGAATAGCCAAATGTAAATGAGTTGTGTTGTAATGCATGCCTCATTTGTCTGTAGAAGACACTTGGGAAATTAGACCTTGCAGTAAACTCGAATGAACTCGAGTTAAGGTCATGTGTATCAACTTAACGGTAAACATACCGCAAGAGAGAATCTGTGAGAGTATTGATTTAAATCACTTGAGGTCAGGATTATAAATTGTAAACCACCTAAATCTCAGCACGAGAAATATAGCTTATATTTATCCGTAAATGTATAATGGCATTTGTCTAGCGTGAGACATACTCTATATTTAAGTGGACAGCTTCGCAGTTCGAGTTTTAACCTTCATATTTCGTACTCCGAACGAGAGAAAGGAGAAGGAGGAATAAGGAGGGAACTAAATGAGTAAAGAGGAAATCTACATCCACAGGATGTCTGAGCAGGAGGATCGAAAGGAGGACCAAGCACGTAGTTAGATGTGGAGACAAATCGTGTGAAGACAAGTGTCAGGTAATGCTGTCAAAGCATAAGATTAGACTCAAACTGATCACTCGAGTACATGATGATATTTATACACTGTATTGAATTCTGTCATTGACCATCAGTTGAATAGAAAGTGAATTCGGCTATATTTTAATTTAATACGTAATTTAGTAAATCGTTGCATAGTTGTTACTTTGATTATATGTTGTTGGATTATAATTTTATATTTTGTTCATTGCAAAGGGGGTCGTTGTTTTATTTCTTTCAATACTTTGCTCAGCTGTCTGTAACGTTCCATCTGTCTGTCAATACTGGGCAAATACATTGCGGGAGGTCATTTCCTAGTTAACGACCCTGAATTGATGGAGATGGTTTTAATGTTTTAAATCCCCCTTATAACACTAACTAAAAGGTTCTTAAATGCCACAATATTAAGGTAATGTTT
This sequence comes from Potamilus streckersoni, assembly GCA_016746295.1. Classification (NCBI taxonomy): domain Eukaryota; kingdom Metazoa; phylum Mollusca; class Bivalvia; order Unionida; family Unionidae; genus Potamilus; species Potamilus streckersoni. The sequence continues at coordinate 680,989 of JAEAOA010002177.1, read as the reverse complement.
ACTCTAATCAACCAATGATCACAGATGATAATACTCTAATAATTTCACCTTTATTTCTATCTTAAATTATTAAATACGTACAGTAGCTTCACTAAGTTTTTTGGTGTTACCCATTGCGTTAACTCATTGTGCCCCCACTATCACAGGAGTCTGCAGTTTTATCAAAAAAGCACGACGAAATTTCTCACAAAATGAAATCACCTTAACGGCATTATACATTAACACAAGGAATGCAAGCGAAACCACAACCCTCCGCTCGATTCGACTTTTCTCACACGTCCTTTCTCCCTTCAGAATCGCACGAGGACTGAAACAAATTACACATATCCGTTCAGAAAACAGTAACGTACCAACACATCACTCTCGGACGACCATCGCATGAATCCAATCCGGCGCAATAACCTTTGTTTTCACCATTACTGTCACAAACCATGAAAACAGAAATCATTACAGGAAGTAGTCCATTTCTACCAGTTTCTTCCCTGCAGTAAATATGCGTTAGGGTCCGAACACGGCGCAGAATCTGTTCTCTTTTAATGCCAGGGAAATTTAGTAAATCTAGGTTCTAATATTTGAATGTGATGACGTGATCAACCGTTATTTGTACTATCAGAACTTTAACTAGATATTTCTGTTCTGGAAATATATGCAAAAATTATTGAATCTTGCAATCTGAAATAAAAAATAAGTTAAACATTTTATTTTGTAAAATTAGTTTCATAACGTTATTTAGTCTGTGGTGCATCGAATACCGGTGTATCTCTCACCCAGCCATCACGCCAAGGAAAGGGCAGGTAAGACGATATCGGTTCTTATTGATCGTCTGATAGTTGTCCATAAACTTTTGCAAAATATCACCTTAATGCTGATTCTGTTGGCAAACCTCCGACTTCACATCCTCTCTACCAGCCACAAGTCGTCCCAAGATGGTGACAAAGGAACTTGGTGTTTCCACACAAGAAAGCGCTCAATACAATTCAGACCATGTCAAGTTACACCGCTGTATATTGCAGCAACGACCGCTCTGACAGTCTCATCAGAAGGTTCTTTCAAACTTCATCTGTACAATAAACACTCTTGATGCAATATGCCACTCACAAAAGAGTTTCCAAAAGAAAGCTTTGTAAGCTCTCAGTTATCCAAGCCGAACTACTAAGACATTCATTAATTTGTTATCGAACAGAGGATTACGAATAATTAAGGGCATGTTGTTTCAGCTTTTCAAGAAAAAAAAGCGAACCAATTAAAAAGATGAAATTGCGATGGTATTTCAATCAATGCTGCTAACTGATTTTCTTGAACTAAGACCAATTTCCAGCAATGTTTTAACGAATACTCGTCTTCACAAACTGATTCTTCAATCTACGCATGATAAAAACTAAGGTAGGCTATTATCGATACTTAGCTGTACCCAGCATTTTCAAAGTAGATATATATAAAAAAAATTCTCAACAATGGATATCCAACAGGTCAAAAATGCAGGCTCTTACTGCATACCCCAAACGAAAACTCAGCTGCAGAAAAATCGCTTCCTACACGGCAACGAGTCTCTTTGAAAACCACAAATTTCTCAGGACATAACACAGCGTCAATTTTATTGTTGTCATCAAACCATATTAGCTGACACTGCAGCCTAAAATCTACACTACAATTAATACACATAAATAAGTTCTAATTTATAAGAATCTTGCTCGAAAGGGCAAGCAAATGACTTCTGACCAGTTCTTATGGAAGTTAATAATGTACGTAAATAATCAGAACTATTTCCTAAAAAAACAACCACAACAAATGTATTTGCCTTCGCGTAAGAATCTCGGGATTAAATAGAATAATTGCAAAATAAACATCAGCCCAAGCGCACAAAGCTATACACTTTAACACTGCCGCTGGTCAATTAAACCCAATTGATTGCCTTGAGCCATCATTAAACCAACCGTTCAATAAAAACCGGGACACATTTTAATTTTCCAGTTGCATGGGGATCTTCTTTCGTCAATCGAAAACATTGCACAATATATTCCTGAATCATAATTGGGAGCGAACTCGCCTTAACATCATTGTGATACTTTTAATTCACCACTGGGAGATTATGACGTATCAATTTTTTTTTCTTTAAAAATGCGCTTCGTAAGGGCTTGTGTCTGGCAAAAAAAACCCCACAAATAAATAAAATAAAAATATGTTGTTGTTGGGCTTAACGCCATTTTTCAGCACACGATAGACTATACATGGCAGCCAGTATTTATGGTGGAGGAAGAAACCGGGAAATCCGCGGAAAGAACCACCGACCCATGAGAAGCTACTGGCAAGCTTTCTCGCATATCCACATTCGCCGACTTTTAGACTCGAACCCACGCAGATAGAGGTGATATGGCAGTGATTCGTAACGGAGAGCGCTTTAGACCACTCGGCCACTCGGAGCCCCTAATACAAATATGTCTTTCACTGACTCATTTTTAGGCACTCTCCAACACCATCTATTACAATCAACAAATAAATTTATTTCTCTAATTTACCAAACAAATTTAAGAGGAACTTAACAGTATTGCGAATTAAACCCAAACGATCCTAAAAGCTTTATCACAGGTCCAAAGGTAGCCCTACAAAGTGCTCCGGATAAATTCAAATATTGAATAAGATGATATAACTATAGTCTCGAATAGGTTCATGTACCTACAGTTTTGATTTAACAAAATGATATAATCTAAACTGTCTTTGATGAATTCACAAGAATACCAAAATAGTGCTTTAGTCCTAAAAGTGATTGCACACTTTGAAATTCCAAATGGACAAATGTTAAACAAACGATTCCTCTAAAATTATATCGTAACAGAACCAAGACTACATACTGATCTTGAGATAGGAATGATTCATTTTGGTTACCACAACCTAAGGAGGAAAAACCCAATGCACAATAAAATGACCAAGCTGTGAGTCACGCGTTCTGTCTCAGAAGGTTTTATAAAATTTTAAACATGGCTAGACCTTGAACTCAAATATCAGTTAACAAATTTTTTAAACTTAGAAACATGACACAAATCAAACAGGTCATAATAATTCTAGCCTAAATAAGTTCATGCACACAATGTAAATTAAATATACACAATAGCATGTGTAAATATACACCGTTCTACTCAAAATTATATCCCACCGGTAGAGTTTAGAAGAACTCTTATGGTGAAAATCTCACGACTTCTGTTCAAGCAGAGTAGTGATAAGACATTTAATTCGTCTGCCATGGTTGTCATATTGGACGTCAGATTTATTTAAGACCAGATTGATGTCATTAGAAGTTTTTGAGTGAAAACCCCATGCAGAAGCAACCATCCATTCAAGAGGTGTAACTGATAAGATTATCAAAATGGTTGTCATGTTGGCCATCAGATTTCAACCATTTTCATTTAGGACCAACTACATAGCACAAGTATTGTTTATTGAAAACTCCATGTTGATTTAACAATCTATTTAGGAATGGTATTGATAAAAAATTTCAAGATTGCTTCCATGGAAGCCATATTGAATGTCAAATTGGCACCATTTTCCTTTAGGACCAACTAGACATCATGACAAGACTTTAAGTGCAAACTCGATGTTGATATAACCATCCATTAAAAAGAAGTAGCAATAAAGAAGATTTTCAATAACAAATATATTTAAGACAACTGCTATGGCAGTCATATCGGACATTGGTTTGGCACCATTTTCTTTCAGGACTAACTACACATCATAAGTAGCATTTTTGTGAAGTCCTTGTGTCGATGTGATCATCTACCGAGTTGTAGCAATAACATATTTTCAAAATTGGACATCATATCAGCATCATTTTCATTTAGGACTATCTTGATATCATAAGAAGTCTTTTAGTGAAAACCCAATGCCAAGATGAACATCCGTTTAGGAGTAGTAGTGATTTTAAATTTTCAAGACGACTGCTCTGGCTGGCAGCCATGCCGGAAATCAGTTCAGCATCATTCCTATTCCTACACAAGTTACTGAGCACTATGGTCTACAATTTTCTTTTTTAAACTGTGAGTAGTACTTAACACAAATGGGAAGAAGTTTCGAAGAAATGGAGCTAAATGTAAAACAGTGATGCTCATGGTGAGAACAAGTTACTGCTAGGATTTTATCTAATGGGGGTGGGGTGAGATTTTATCCATTTTTACCAAACCAAAGTTGGAGTAGAAGGAATGTGATAGCGGAAGAGATAATGAGACATGGAAGTTGCCATTGTTCATTATTTACATAACAGATAAATAGCTGTCTCTTTCTTCCAGCGTTGATTCCTTAAAACAGATATTGTGCTAATTTCACCACATCACCTTCTTGGCTATGGTTCACATACCTACCCTAAAATCTCTATATTTTGTGAAGTTCATCTTATTAATCCATATTAAATAATGTAAATTCAATTTGAGCAGCATGTGACGTTAATCTGACAGATTTTATAACCGTAAGATTTGTTTGTAAGTTCCAAGTTTCTGACCTGAGTTTTATTAGGCCCCAATTCAACCTCAGCTAACGAGTCCCACTAAAAATGGACATGCCATTATCTCTGGGAAATTGCTTTTCTAAACTAAATCGTTAGAACTGAGAAAACATCCCTTGCTGATTGGTGTTTGTTATTCAGTTCAGTAATGACAAAGAAGAAAGAAAAAAAACTACTCAAGAAAAATACCAATGTCAAGTCCTATTAATATGTATTCACCAATTAGATCTGGAAAAACAATGAAACAAAAATACTTTTACCTTGGAATAGAAAAATAATCATTTTACGTTGTTTTTCAGTACAATATACATGTTCCTACAATGCAATGAGAGAGAGAGAGAGAGAGAGAGAGAGAGAGAGAGAGAGAGAGAGAGAGAGAGAGAGAGAGAGAGAGAGAGAGAGAGAGAGAGAGAGAGCATTTCATAATTGTGTTTGGAATTTTTTTCTGTGCCCAAAAACATTCTTAAAGATGTGGACATGTACAAAATTTCATGACCTAAAATACAAATTCAGTAAGAAATGTATATTGACTCAGGCATGTTGAGGAAATACATTTTCCTGCAATTCAGAGGGAGGGAGACAGAAATACAGACAGAGGGAGCTAGAGATTTTGTTTTTTAGCTATAGGATGGACAGAGTCGTATACACAAGAACAATACATTTTGCATGTAACATTTTTGTTGGCAATTTTATCTGCTTTAAATTCATTTTTACACTTCCGTCATGATAGAAACAAATGTGTATAAATTAAAATGCTTACACTATGAGTTAATTGGAAGAAGTCAACTTAAATGTTATTGACAGATTGTTTTGCCAATTTATACAGGTGTACTGTAATTGTTTTCACTTTCAGAACAAATAGCATGCATTATTGAGTGCAGAATTATTATTGCTACTACCACTACTACTACTACTACTACTACTACTACTACTACTACTACTACTACTAGAGAGAGAGAGAGAGAGAGAGAGAGAGAGAGAGAGAGAGAGAGAGAGAGAGAGAGAGAGAGAGAGAGAGAGAGAGAGAGAGAGAGAGATAAGGGACATAAATCTACCAATGAAGACGCTTTGGTCTTCAGCCTTAACGCCCCTATAACACGTATTTTTCAACAAAATAAAAATTTGGAAAGATATAAAAAGTAAAACAATAAATTCATATCTGCATTAGTATCCAGTTTTGAAGAAAGACCATCATTCTAAACATAAAAAGCGACATAATTGCTCCATAAATTAGAAGATATAACAGTACCAACAACACTAACCCAAGGAACAGTTTATTTAGAAAAAAATTAACAAAAAAAAAACTTAGGTATGACTACTGCTTTATGTAAGAGTTGTAGTTTCCGTCAAGTTTTAAAACAATTCGAGTCTCTTGGAAATATGTGAGATAATATTAATTCACATCCAGATTATATTCTCTGTTATTTTAATGATTTGTTAAAAATGTGATACACATTATTGAAAATGCATTTGTTGTGAACGGATAACTCTTACCACGTCTATATCCAGTAGAATTATCTCTCTTACATACAATGGTGTGCATATACTTGGGTCTACCCATGTCAAACTGATAATCCAATATTGCTCTGTACGATAGTGTCTGACCTGTATGCTGACGTCACTGGGAAAGAAATATGTACCGTGATACCCGAATTTAGAACGCAAAGTGTATCGTAAGGGAGGTAACTTTTCTTTACTGCACTCGAAAATGACAAGAGTCTTAAATCTTATTCGCAATTGTTTTTGTGCGTGTACGGTATACACTCTATAGCAAATTTTCTTCTATATTTATGAAATCAATTAAAAAAAACTCCGTTATTCGGAGTTGGTATAAAATATATCAGTCATTAACAATAGAACTGACATTTTGAGACCTATTGTAGTTTATTTTTTATAGTACAGTGGGCCTGGATGCTATAATAAACCAAATCTTAAAAAAGCTTTCATTACATAATTTTACATGAACAATAATTTTTAGTTTATCATAATTATTTTAACAATGTATAACTATATTCATTGCCGTATAAATTACTGAGTAACAAGAAAATATCCTCTAATCAGTCTATGTACTCGATGACAATCAACCTAGCACATTTGATCTTTATATATCGACTTATAAGAATTACAAAATATTTCAAAAATGTTTAGCAAATAATTTTTTAATGATACAAGAAATTTCAAAGATGATATTACGACTAAAACTTGCTAATTATCGAAGATAAGATCGTTTGAAGCTTAATGTTCTTACGCTGACGAGGCCAGGTGGTTAATGTATTGTTTATTTAAATTTTTACATAATATTAACATGCTAATTAGGAAATATACAATGATTAACGAAGTTAGATATAAATTAATTGAATCTCTTAACTGGTACAACAAAGATTTCTTTACATATCTTCTGATTCTGTGGAAATTTAAGGAATTAAAACGACTAAAGCAATACAGATGACAGTTGATATTGTTATCTTTGGTTAGAAAAAGGAACATGAAGTTTGAAATAATCAACAGTTTCGTATCATTTTTAAATTTTATGTAACAGAGTTTCATTCTTTGTAATTTTATTCCATCATACAGAACCGCATGCATTGAAAATAAACAATGAAATGTAACACTGCAAGCTATGACGTATTGTACTCGAGAACCCCGAAATTTTCAAAAAAACATTCATGTAATGTAACTGCAGAATCAGAATTAGCAACTGAAAAAATTAAGTAGTTATCGAAATGGTAAAATAAAACAGACGATATAAGTGTCTCTGCTGTACACTTTTTTTGAGCCCTTAAGGGTATCCAACAATCTTTGGAATTTGTACTAGTTTTTCTGTTGGCAAGAACTAATTAAACGTTCATTTATTTATATTGTTAAGATGTTCTGGACCCCAACATGATTATAAGCGACATCATTCACTAGGGACAGATGTCTCGTAGCTTAGCTTGCTATGTTTTGATTTCTTATTAGCTTCGATCTTTCTCAAACTTATTCTCTACAGCCATAAAAATAGCTTGACATCCATATTGTTTGATGGTTAACTGATTTCCCATTCAAGCGTTGGACATAGTTACTGAAGAGAAAGTACGCGTATTTGACCTAAAGTTATATACTTATTTCTTAACAGAGTTTGACTCATATTAATTTCAGTTTGAACGGAATTTAATATCGGACGATTTCGAAAAATACAGAGATTAAATTATGAGCATTCATCTCATCAGCTATATCGGACTCTGTCCATGTATTTTACTATAGACCCGTACAGAACCGTCATAAACAAAATTTGAAAATTTAGCAAAACAAATTCTTCTTCTTCTTCTTCTTCTTCTTCTTCTTCTTCTTCTTCTTCTTCTTCTTCTTCTTCTTCTTCTTCTTCTTCTTCTTCTTCTTCCTCTCTCTCTCTCTCTCTCTCTCTCTCTCTCTCTCTCTCTCTCTCTCTCTCTCTCTCTCTCTCTCTCTCTCTCTCTCTCTCTCTCTCTCTCTCTCTCTCTCTCTCTCTCTCTCATGCCAATAAATATAATCCATATATACTCTCTTTGTTCGAAAACAAGAAAAACAATTTTCTTTTCACGAAACTTGATTCGTTAGGATTAAGAAATCGTTTGAATTTTTAATTATTGCTGTAATTCCAGTTATGTGCTATTTAAAAAAAAAATGAACATAAATAGAGATAAACTTTGAATAGGAATGCTTGCAAAAATAGTGTTGGAAGACTGAAATTTGCTTTAAAAATAACATTCGACCTCCTGAGACATTACGAGGATGTTAAATGAGCCAAATGATCAACAAAATTATGTAACTGAGCAATATTCTTATCCATAAGGAACTCACCCGTTATATTCAATGTTAAAGTCCTTATGATAAAGATACAATTCCTAATATTTTGTGCTTGATCACAAAACCTGCAAGGGTGTTAAATGCCAAGTTGAAACTGTTGCGATAAAAGGCCTAAATCAACTCCGGGGAGTGCAAAATATACCCACCGTGTTCTGGATGTTTTGGGATTCTTCTTACCTCTCCAATTATTAAGAAAAATGTGTCAGTCAAAGGGATTGAATCCGTGGTCCTCAGCATGGTAATCCAACGTTATAACACTGAATCACTTTCCGATTCATATAAATATACTTTTAAAAATTAGTATGAGACTACCTAATGATGTATAAGCTGGCAAATTACGTACAAATGTATACTGAATAAAATCACAATTATAGTAGCGCTGTAGTGTGGATTTATTTCAGAAACTGATATATTTTAATTGTACATAATGAGTGCGGAAGCAGAAGGGTACATGCAGATCAATATTGCCTATTGCCTGGAAGATCTAATAAATTACATAGTTATAAGCAGGTGTAGTGAATAAAATTTATCATTATAAACTGTATATTTCAATTTCATAACACACTTCATAAAATATTCTGTATAAAATATTACATTTTCTGCATAAGTATGTGAGAATAAAAAAATGTATATAACATACAGGTAAACAGCTAAAATTACTCTGATTTGTAATTGGGCACTTGTATACGCAGACCTGATTTAAAGTCATTAGAGTCAAAAAGGTGTATAAATATCATTCTATGTGCTTCACTAACAGCTAATTGCTTACAGAGAACAATTAAATTACTCAAATATAACCGTCACGATGCAATTAAAAAAGAACTATTTCCGTGGTCTTATGAATCGATTACAGTAACAAAGGAGATAATCGCTTAATTTACTCTACAGAGAGTTTTTGCTTGACAGAATTATCTCGCTTCATTGTGTATGCAACTGCCTTAAATTTATATTATTTTAGCATATTTGATTATTTATTAAAATTTTAACGATTTTGAGTACTGTTCACCCATCAAATTGGAGAATTTGTAACCATTTCATTAAGCAGAGAACAATTTAACTCCTCAGATTATGAAAAAAATCACTAAAACAAATAATTTCATAAAAAATTTAATTCTACAAAAAAAAATAATTAGACGTTCTATGATCTCACATATAGAATAATATTCAATGATTCTTGTCTTAGTTGAAACAAGCGTCCAGTCTGGACAGGAAGTTTGAAGTATCCTCGATAATAGTGGATTATGTACTTGCAGATAAACGAGGTTAATTGGTTCTGATACAATTAAAAACCAGATGGAGCTTGAGAATTGAATGAATATAATATATATCCTTGTTTCGGTTGAAAGGGATTTTTTAAGATCTACTTGATAGCTGCCATCAATTGCGCCACATACTAGATTGACTGTAATTGGTGAGATATGACGGCCTTCACCGTATGAATCATTATTATGTTTAAGAATGGTTGATGGCGATATTAATTTTCTCCATGAATCACATATTCTTTTCAATATTCATCAATAAGATCATTAATTGTTCTCTTTATCTCCTCATGACTAAATCTTGGAAACTGTTATTCTGTAATTCCATACAATTTTAAAAACACTCTCCTAAATAACTATTTATCATATTTACGCTTACATGGGTCTTCTTCATTAGCAATATAAATTCTTTAAAATCCATTATCAGGTGCATTCTTTAATCTTTTTTCTCAATTAGCAAAAGCCTTATTTTTATATAACTCGATTCAAATGTATTGTTTCAATTATCTGACTTTTTATATCATTAAAATAATAATTGTTGATGTTGGAAAATAAATTTGTAGATTATATGTACACATTCATACTCAGATTTGGTTAGATTAAAAACTATTAATTTGCTCAACATTAATTGTCGTCAAAAATTCTCTTTCATTTTTTTACATACTGATATATCCAAAACTATTATGTGAATCTATCTATAAATCTATCAAGTCTTTCTCCTCCAGGGGTCCTATCAATTAATATTTATTACCTTTACCATATTCTGGAAGTTTTATAACTATTCTTTTACCTGTAACAAAATCAGATCGTTTTGGTTCTGGTGGGCCTATATTAACTAATGCAACTTCAGGTCAGCCTAATACTGATCTAATCGAACTTTGATAAATATCTACAGAATAATCAGGAAATTTTATTTCAGTTACCGCTGATAATGGTGATTCGTAAGCAGCAATTGCTTTTTTCTTTTCTTGCAATAGATTTAATTCTGCATTGAAACACATCGCCGATTTGTTCAATTTGATAACTGACCGTGGGGAAAAAACTTGTAAATCAGCAGTTTCATCAGGTTTATTCTTATTTGCAAAAATCAGCGAATTATTTGTATGTAATCCACTAAATGGTTTTGATCTAATATTTGACCAGCTATAACAGTCAGTATAATTACAGCAGCAGAGGTGGTGAACGACCAATATTGAGTGTCATGGCAAGTAAAGGAAACACGCCATAAAATAAAAACAAAGAGTCAGATATAAAATAATATAATGAGGTAACCAAATTAGAGAAAATCTCATGGTCAGTTAAAGGCTTTGGTTTAACGTTATGGACCTTGCCATTTCATTTTCGTAAGAAGCTTTATTTTTATAAATAAGGTCTCCAGCAAAAAGGTCTGTTCACCTTCTCTGCTGCTGTTAGACATATATCCATAAGTAAGGGTCATTAAATAAAAACTGAAGGGACAATAGTTGTCCATAGAATAACAGCTGAAGCAGCATTGAAAAATTCATTACATTTGTACATATGGAAGATTACAGACTTCTCTTATCAAATATACAAAGAAACGTGAATGTGGATAAGAGTAGGATGCAGCAATAGAGGCAATAGAAACCGAAATAGATAACCATAACGACCAATTTTCGGCAAGTCATGCATAGCTAAGACTTTCCCAAAGTCTTTTCCTCTGATTTTATAATTTTATTTGACAGACTGTTGCTTTTAATTTTTTAAATTGTACTGGAATTATTGTTTTTCATTATCTGATCTGAAATAATTGAAAGTACGTTTCTAAACTAAAGAAATGAGATTAACATAATCAAGAAAGCACATTTCTGTCTTTTTATGTATTAAATTTTACGGAAACGGAATCAAAGAACGAGCCAGTAAATGTTCTAAAGTAAATCTAAGATTTATTTAGTTGATGAAGAAAATGACCACAATAATGTCTAACCAATATCGAATCTCATTCATTTCATCTCTCATTAATTAATTCACATAACATTGTTGTATCCTATTCGATGAAGGCTACTACATAAGAATTAAAGTACTATACCACGAGCTGGTAATAATTCCCCAGAAATCATTAATAAAGCAGCTGATATTTGTACGCGATTTTTTTTACAGGTGGTATCATGGATATTAATGTGTATCGGTCTCTCATTAACGAAATCGCCGATGACAACCACATTGATTAGATATGATTAAATATAATGACTATAATAGAATGATCGTACACAATACTCAATGTGGACCAGCTATGGTCAGGGTAATAAATTCACGATTACCAGTATACACAACAACCTATGGTGATTACTGGGATTTCACTAGCTAATTAAGAATTAGGTCATCTTTGTCTCTCACCTGAATACATGTCATTGTATTTACAGAACCACTTGACCTTGGAAATTAATGAATGAAACAACACACTTGATATAACTCCTCCTTGAAATACAAACTACGATCACAACGATATTAGCATTAAAATATTATTAATTAAACGACGCTTATAAAACTATTGCAATGAATTATATATATATATATATATATATATATATATATATATATATATATATATATATATATATATAGAGAGAGAGAGAGAGAGAGAGAGAGAGAGAGAGAGAGAGAGAGAGAGAGAGAGATGGGAGAGAGAGAGATGGGTGGGAGGGAGGGAGTAAGGTGACTCAACTCCGAACTGTTACATTGCCAGGAATTGTAGCATGTATAACCGATTAATTGGTTTTATTGAGAATTTAAAGTACCAAACTATTCGATTGCGATATCAGGGCGAAAGTCATTTCTGTGCCATTCCTTTTGTTTCAAACTTTAAGGTCTTGAAAAAATTATCTGTTTTTTTAAGAGCGATATTGTATGGACAAATTAATCGATTATTAATCGATCATCAAGTGGTTTGCAGAAAATTATATCCGATTTCCAAAACACTAGAAGTTCGATAGTCGCTTGAAAGTTTATGATATCTTAATTTCTTTGCGAATTTATACACAAAATACATGCGCAAGAGCAAAGCGATGTAACATATGCGTCCCTTTTAATAAAGTATTGTTTCTATCTATTACATTTATGAAGAATGGCTACAAATACTTTATTAGATCAAACATTCCAAAAATACAACAGCTAGTTAATACGAGCGCAAGTACACTCAATACCTGCAGCTTTCTATTTAGAAAAAAACAAAGCTATCGTTTCTCTTTTTATTGAAACTGACTCTTACAAATTATGAGGATATATAATAATTTTTTTAAAAAAAATGTACATATGTTTGGTTATTAGTCACTATCCACCATTATTTTTAAGCAGGTTTAAGTATCTGCCACAAAAGTGTTCTGTGCACATCTTCCTTGGCATTGGTATACAGAACTCACGAAATAGCTCTTGTCTGACAAAATCCTCCTATTGTGAAAAGGACTAAAGTTCATGATAAGAGATGAGTGTAATGATCACTTCGTTTCACTTTACATATTTAATTATGAAAGAGGCCTTAGATGAGTTCCCGTCTTCACAAATAAGTCCAGTCAAACTGCAAGCAACAAAGCTTCTGATCTGCCGTAGCATACTAAGCCTGCATATCAATGTCTGTCTTGCTTGTTCTACTGATTGCTACTAACAAACTGCACAGACCCGTATCTGCCGGTGGATCTGGGTCAGTGCTGTTTGCAGTTGAACTCGTCTTATAAGCGAGATGGATTCTCCTTATATGCGAGTTTGGGCCGTATATAAGACAGAAAAAGAGGGTGACTGATAGAGAGACAGTGTTCAGACAATATTGTGCATTTATATTAAATTTCAATATAATTAAAACCAACGGACCAAGATGGTGGACACACCTACCGGTAAAATGATTCACGTTCATTGTGGCAGGAAGCCATTAACTAATGCGTGATAAATCAATATTACTGTTACTGTGTCTCTCTGGGATCTAACAAGATGTAATGAAGTTGTTTAATACATGTATACCTGCACTGATATTTTAATTAATTCATTAATCTTTTTAAAGTTTAAACATACAGCAGTTCTTTTGTAGAACTGAAAGCTGGCCATGGTTAATTGATACAATTTTAGGTTTTAGAATGCAGGCTGTATTAACAACTGATAAAAACAGTAAATGTACACACTCATTTCACCTAATGATCATGTGGGAATACAAACACGTGTACAGACAAAAATAATGTATCAAAAACTGATCGTGCATGAACATTTCAGTGAATAAGTAATTATTCATTCTCTACATGCTTTCTAGTCTGTACTAAACTCTGGACATATCTGTTAGATCACCGAACACCTACCTGTTGCTTGTGAAATATCAACATGAGAGCATCCGCGTTTCCATAATTTATCGATTTTCTAGGTGCTTCCTGGACATCACACATACGTAAGAATTTTGTTTGGGGAAACCGATTATCGCGGCAATGTCATGCGATGCTCTGTCTTACCTGCCCCAGAAATTTTGGAGTGAAAGTTTTTGAGGATCGCTGAATAGTCGTAAATCAGACAGCAGTAGATAAACATTCCATCTTCTAGTCGACGGAAAACCCATGGTTTTATCAAATTCGGTTTGTATGATATTAATACATACACATATACCATACTATATATGTCTTCGTACAGTATTATTGACAAAAAAATGTTATGATGCGGTGTGATTAGATTATTAGATTATAAATTCATTACAGATGCTTTCTATTGATAACAGTACATGGTTATTCGGTCTTTACCTGTTTATCTATATCTTGCACGTTTTCATTTGTTTCATTTTTCTCAAGTTAATCATGAATGTTTTTCTTTTAATAACATTTTCAACAGTTAGTCATGTGATAAAACATGAATCAGTTATTGACACACATCTAATGAGCAAGTTTTTTTTTTTCATTAAATCCATCGGCCCATCCCCAATGATGAATTGAATGCCTGGAAAATGAATCTGAGATTTTATTCTTGCAGCAAACAATTTGGTTTGGATAGTTCTGTTGTTATTCATTAAAGCTAATTCGAGATACTTGATTTCGCAGGTGTTAGTCTTGTGTCAAAATTTCTTCAACAATGTTTATGACTATAATTCATTAACTTCATGTATTTAGCGCTTCCTTATGCCAAGGAAATAGGAACAAAGTCTGTCATGTGAAGGAAATGGGAACAAAGTTTGTCATGTCATGGAAATGGGAAGAAAGTTTGTTAACATCAAGGAAATGGGAATAGACTGTGTCATGTCAAGGAAATGGGAAAAGGCTGTATCATGTCAAGGAAATGAGAATAGACTGTGTTATGTCAAGGAAATGGGAATAGACTGTGTCATGTCAAGGAAATAGGAATAGACTGTGTCATGTCAAGGAAATGGGAATAGACTGTGTCATGTCAAGAAAATGGGAATAAACTGTGTCATGTCAAATAAATGGGAATAGACTGTGTCATGTCAAGGAAATGGGAAATTAGTGACTTTCCAAAGCAGACAAATGGGCAGCCTAATCGGTCTGGTCACGGCGGGTAAAGAATATAACTTTTCGATTGCGAGTCTTGCGCATAGGCAATTGAGCCACTACGGTTCCTTTATGTTTGGTGCCATACAAGGCATATTTTTGAAAGATATCTTTAACTCTGCGTTTACTTACAACTATGATCTTAGAATATGTGCCTGCTGTTATTAGATTATACATTTTGATTTAGTTTACAACATTTTGGAGTAAATCAAAATTACGATCTGATCAGAATGAATTGATGGAGGGACGAAGGGAAGTATATTCGGATAGACAAATCATGAGAGTGAATCCAATAGTGAGGATATATTAAGAAAACATCAGATTATCCTCAAAACAACATTGTTTCCTAAGACTCATGTTATACCTTTTAAGATCAATGCGATGATTTTTTATTCATTCGAAATATGTCTTTATTTTTCAGCGCACAAATTGTAGTCAGGACATCAAGAACGCTGACAGGCAAAGCTGATGGCTTCCAACTACACAATATATCCAATTAAGGTACACGTGAACAGCTTTGATTTATTACCAATTTGTGATTTGGTGTACACGAATTTTCGCTGAGAAAAATAATCACTTTCACATCGATACCTCTCTACAGTTACTCATTACCTGTAAAAGTAGGACTGGTGTATGGTGAAATTGTCTGCATTTGGAACATGGACAATAACTTCTTTGCTACTTTCGTGTCTCGTGACTAAACTTTTATGCTACTTTCGTGTCCCGTGACTAAACTTCTATGCTACTTTCGTGTCCCGTAACTAAACTTCTATGCTACTTTCGTGTCCCGTGACTAAACTTCTATGCTACTTTCGTGTCCCGTGACTAAACTTCTATGCTACTTTCGTGTCCCGTGACTAAACTTCTATGCTACTTTCGTGTCCCGTGACTAAACTTCTATGCTACTTTCGTGTCCCGTGACTAAACTTCTATGCTACTTTCGTGTCCCGTGACACGATATATAAATATATTTGTATTGGAAAACAACGCGCTGCGTGAAGCATCCAGATGATGCTTTACTAAAATTCTCCTTTGGGATAACTACCGCATTCAAAACTAATTCAATTATGCATGTATTTTGGTACTCCTCCACCTCCTCTTCCTCCTCCTCCTCCTCCTCCTCATAATAATAATAATAATAATAATAATAATAATAATAATAATAATAATAATAATAATAATAATAATAATAATAATAATTTTTGTCCCGACCTAAGCAGATTGTGATTGTTGGATTCGTGTTTGTGGTCGGAAACAAATAAACAAAACTGAACGTATATACTAGACAGCAAACATTATATTGTTTATCTATAACCGGACACTAATAAATAAAATATAATTACCTGGAATAGACCAATTTATATAGATGGCGAGCTGCAGATGCACGAAACACAATCATCATATATATTTTATAATTCGACAGTGAAGATAACATACAGATTGTGTGCACTGCATAAGGAAATATTCAAACAGTTCTCTCTGATCTCAAAAGTACACGTGCTGCATTTTAGTCACATACAGCTATTCATTTCATGAGCTATGGAACCAGTCTATGTGTACAGTATTTAAAAGAATGAAAATCGCAGATTTAATATAAATACTTTTCTAAGTAAAATCAATGTAATTTCCCCACAGAAGATACTCACACATAGGTAAATTGTGAGCAATATTATGTTTTCACCTAAATTCATTTTCGTGGTATCAATGTCGCGGTATAGGTATTACCAGATATAAACGAGAATACCACACCTAGCGTAGATTAAGTCTTTTTCTCTAGCAGGTACTTAGCAAATGGCCGCTATTTGGCCAAACATAAAAAGAAACCTATCTAATGTCCTGTACATGAAAACATTAAAACAATAATTAGACCACACATATTCCTGTGTCATCATCTCGTATTGGGATAAACCAACATTTATTGACTATTCGTATTGTTACGTTATGGTAGTCTTGTAAAAGGTACACGTTGGAGATTTGGTTTTGGCACACCGCTGTACTATCCGATTATGAATGGATTTCATAAATGGCATAAATAACAGATAATTTGTTTAGAGATAAAGCAAGGAATTATTTCATTAAATAAATATTTTCTTTTGCCTCGGTTCTAAACTGCTAGCAAGACAGAGTATTGCTTTCGATTCTAATTTAACTGAATATCTCTTTGTATTAATATTTCTCTCAACTATTCTAAAATATACTGCACAGATTTAAATAAATATAAACGAATTTGCGACAAGTGATTTGAAATCTTACAAATAATCAATGCTAAACTCATGGTCTTGATCGAAGAGTAAAAACAAATGTGTACATGGGTCTTACTAGTAAACATATTCGAGTTTTATCTACCAAAACTGGGCAGATTGTTTCTTAAATTAATAGTAACAAAACAACTAATGAAAAAATAGAAAAGTTAAAGAAAACTAAATCAAAGTAATTTTTTAATATATCCTTTGTTTGGAAAAATCTCAAGGTATTGTACGGAGTTTTTATAGATTTCTGAAAAACTTATGTATATAAAAAAATCATTTACGTTTGAAAAACTAAAAGTGGATTCAGCAATACATACATACATACATACATACATACATACATACATACATACATACATACATACATACATACATACATACATACATACATACATACATACATACATACATACATACATACATACATACATACATACCTACCTACCTACCTACCTACCTACCTACCTACCTACCTACCTACCTACCTACATATATATATAATATGGAACCTAATAGTATCTCAGTGATTCAGCATTTGAGTCCTTTCGTTCGTTTTAACTATGGCAGTATATTGGGTTGAGAGGCCAGAATTGAGAATTTATGAGGCCAAATCAATACCTCGGGAACAAAATGAGATATCTTGGATTGCAGAACACGTGAAAGCTGCCGGGTACCTTAAATGGGTGCATAACATTTCACTATGCCTACGGATTGAATTACTTCCGGAGCTCCGAGTCTTTCGTTTCGATATAGAGGCCCTGACACTTTAGTTCAGTTGTGTAATTTAAGCGATTTAGTGCCTTACTGTTAATTTGACTTAAGAACCAAGATCAATCTTCTGTTTTCACTTTCAAGATGAGACCGAATCTCGTCTCTAGAGGCGGTCTGATGCAACTGACCTCGATAGATTACTGCCCCCAGGTAATGACAATTTGAAGCGTACATTTGGAATTTTGCTAATATATATATATATATATATATATATATATATATATATATATATATATATATATATATATATATATATATATATATATACTAGATACGTATAACGAATTACTAGATACATATAACGAATTACTAGATACATATAACGAATTACTAGATACATATAACGAATTACTAGATTCATATAACGAATTACGAGTCCCTTCAAAAACAGTTTGAACTGGTAGGGAAGAAAAAGTGTAAATAAACAAATTTCAAATAGAATTATCATTTATTGACTTAAAGATTGAAGTAAAACTAACTGAGATGAGTATAGAGTTTACAGCGGTAACAATCCAGATTGGAATGAATTTTTCCATGACCCATATTTAAAGAAAATGATTAGAATAAAAAGTTGACAATCTGAATATGTGGGAACTTAGATTTGCGGAAAATCTTATGAAGAGTAGATTATAGACTTTATATCTATAAGAGAGATTTCTAAATCTGTTGAACTGCGCTGAAATGAATACTGTTGTAAAACGCTTATTAGACATTTTGCAGTACGAATTTTGGAAAGAAAATAAGCGAAATTATAAACTTCTACATTGCAGATATATCAACTGCTCAAGCTCATACATAGATTCCCTCTGAATATGTTAAAGCAAACAACCTTGTACCTTGTGCTCTAGAACCCGTGTTGAAAGCACCAAATGATGTTGTAGATAGATCAGGAAAATTCAATTTACATAGATACAGTTACTTATTAGTTCAAACTATGTCAGATAAAAATAAGGACATTAAAAACATGAACACGAATTTCAATAGCTGTACATTTGTATGAATTGCTGGTTGGAAGAGACAGCGTTAGTGATAGAAACAAAATTAATTATAATCGAATACCCCCCCTCTCTCTCTCTCTCTAAACACACACACACATACACACACACACACACACAATGGGGGAAGTGTTGACGTTGAAATTGTATCTCAGTATGCAAATTTAAATTGCGAGTAAGGTTGAAGGTAAGACTCTGTTGACAAAAAGATTAAAGTTGGTGGCATCATAAATACATTGAATGGTGGGGTTTTAAGGGCGCTTTTAATACATTATTGGATATATTCTGATTATGAAATGAGATCTATGTCCCACGGACACACTGAGATAGTAGGCCCATGCTGCCCTAGGCGTTACCGAACTTGCGAACCTAGGTCGATGAGTCTAACACTACCGACCAAATAACAGCAACTCCTGAGAAGTAACAATGCCAGCTCAGGTTCTTAAAATCATGAATTAAGTCGCCCAACAATGTATAGCAGAATCAACGATTGCAAGACTGGTAATGGGAAGCGGATTACGGTCATCAGAAATATACCATGAAAAGGTTGCTTAACTTGGCTACCAATCAAGTCGCTCATGCATATCACAAAACATGGTAGTACGTCACCGGTATCAAAACACTGGCACGGGTATGCACATTTCTCAGAAAGTTTTTACTAGGTTGTACACGATTTATTTCTATTCGATGTCACATATGGAGTTGTTCAGTCCGTCCGTGGTCGATATATACTTTTATGCACGATTTATCCCACTGCTTACTCCACTACCTCGATTACAGCTGTATTGCCGTGCTCATCTCTGAAAAAGATCAATTGCTAGAGGGCGCAAGTGGCAGAATTAAGGTCATTAACGCGCCTGTTAAAATTCATAGTTGTTGTAATTAAACAACATAATTAAAAATGATGTCCTACCATTAGTTAAACTTCAGTTTAGCCGAGAGAAGCTAGCGAAAATAAAAGGCGTAAAAACAACTATTGCGAGGTTACATAGAAACTTCCTCCAAGTTAACTGAAGTTATCCAAGTGTGGCTATCACAAGCACTACTTAACAAAATAAAGAAAAGAATGCACAACAAACGAACAGATCGATGACATTTTTGTTGTTAAAGTCAGAGGTGACAAAAATACAAATATCCGCTCGAATATTTCCATTCCTCGCAGCCATTCCACCGTTGTCTTCGGCTGCGGTTTCCGCGGTTGCAAATGTGGCTGCTTTTAGGGAACGTCGGAACTGCATCCGGGATGGGTATGTTAAAGGAGATGAATGTAACAATCTGTGAATGTTTTCGTAGACGCGTAGCTGTAAAGGTTCTCGATTAACCGCGAATACTTGCATAAGGCAATCAGGCAGATAACTTCGACTATCTGGTGTTATGTACATATAGTGTTTTTACTTTTGGCATGTCTCTGTAGATGCATATGAACCTGTGTCAAAGTTTGGTGTGGTTTCCCATTGGATGATTCAGTCAGGAGGGTTCGGTTGTAACGTGAGGTATTGTGACGTAATTCACTTAGGAAAATATTGCGATGCATAGCCAGAGCTGTAATTTGTTTTTATTGACTGCTTCTTTGGGGAAGGTGGACAAAAGCTGTAAGGAATAATCAATTTGTTACACAGCTTTTTTGACATGGTGTCCTGGTTTTTGATACCCTTCTAACTTTCAGGAAATACGAATGTTAACAGACTAGTAAAATCTGTACACAGTGTTGAAAGACAGTGTAACAAATAATACCAGTGGTCTAGTAAATTTGTTTTGTTCCATTTGTAATGTTCTCGTGTTCATATACAGGTTTTAAGATATAAAAAAATAAACAGATTGATTTAGCACTGGTCATTTGATAATTTTCCAGTAACCTATCATGTGCTGAAAAATAGAGTTAACCCAGCATAATAAAGTAAAGTATAATTAAATTTACCCAAAAGAAGATTTACCCCCCCTAAAAAAAAAACTATGCATGGAGTTTCAGCTGAGTCTTTGTGATGTGTAACCTGGTCTATTCCATTGCTGCAATTGATAAATTCCTGACTTTGATCCTCTTTAATTCTTTAATTGATAAAACATAATATTCTTCACTAAATCCATTGCAGGCAAATGATCGCAGACAGTGCAAAATAAATCGAGCACGATTAAGTTATCAAATCGTATGGGCTTCTTTAGGTGAAACAAAATTTGAAGCGTTTTCAAATCATGTTATAAAGTATCAAAGCTGTCTAAACGTTGAAGAAAGAATTTAGACATACTTGCAGTCGGCATGAACATATAATGTAGGCAATTATAGCGTGGAAATGTAAGAGAGAGAGAGAGAGAGAGAGAGAGAGAGAGAGAGAGAGAGAGAGAGAGAGAGAGAGAGAGAGAGAGAGAGAGAGAGAGAGAGAGAGAGAGAGAGAGAGAGATCTATATATTACAGAAATTTCAACACATCTTCGTTAAATATTTGCTTTATTGATAGAGAACAAAAATCAGTAAATATCAATTAGAGCATGACGAAGTATAATGTTTGGAGATGGGAGTTACATTTAATGGTGGTGCCCCTATGTGATGTGTCGAATTTTGAAAACTCTTAGAAGCATTGGTTAAAGGAATTGTATCAAAGTCAACTTAATTAAAGTAGAAAGGGCTAGAGATAGTTAGACGATTATTTTCATTTCATCTCTGAACGTCAAAAGAAAATTCGTTCCACGCGACGAAACTTGACCGAGACATATGCTAAGGTACAAGAGAATGACATAAGACCCTTTCCCAAAATCAACCGGTTAAAGGGAGGAAGCTTGGCCATAGGTGATTGTTCAATGGAACGTTAATTACGGCATGATTAGGTGTCTTGACAATCCAAAAATTCTACGGAAAATATTTAGGAAATCGTCTATTCCGATTGGTTAATAGTAAATTATGGGCATAACTCTGTAAGAAATTAAAGATTTTACTTTGGAAAAATTCTTCAGTCTTCTTCAATCTTTCGCAAGAAAAGTTAGTATGACTCCGAATTCGTAGAAAGTACGTTTTCGTTTTTGAGTAAGGGGCCAGATAGTTGTCTCAGATAGGAGACAGACTATACATGAGGTGCATCGGAAACGAATAAAGAAACGGAAACAGGTACGCAATCTTAGTTTCCCGATTTTAATATGTTATTTCATTTGTTGATTTACTTGCAATTGTATTTTTGTTATGATGTATGTATGAATGATTTTATTTTGCAGGGTTTTACTGAAATTTTAGTCATGACATTTTATTCTTTGATTTTTTTAATTATCAATTCATTTGGAGAATTGACAAGGTTGCATATAATTGAATGATCGTTGAAAGAATTGACAAGATTGCATCTAATAGAATCTTTAATACGTAGGAGTGCTTAGGAATTTTCATGAATTAAGTTTAATAAATGATGAGTAATGTTTCGTAGTTTTATGAATTAATCACTTGAGTGTATATCTATATACTAGATTGTAATATTTAATTGATCACGTAAACTACTTTAGAATAGTTAGATTTGAAGTTTTAAGCCTTATGTAATTTAACACTGTTAGATAGTTAGTGTAAGAAGTCAAGGAGTGTTAAATACGGGCACATACGTATTAGCCGAGTGGACTTTAATGACCACCACTAGCGTGACCCGAATTAAGGTCAGGACAGGCATTGACCATCTATGTAAACATAGGAGTTAGTTAACTTGAATGCGACAGAATTTATGCCTTTTGTTTTCTGAGCCGAATTAATGTAAAAATATAGATATACTTGGAAATGTTACATATTGTCTATTGCGAGACATTTTATTTATTGAAGGAAAACAGCTTTCCTAGACTCTCCTGAGATTTCCCTGAAAATACCAGAGCAAAGTCTGAGCCAGAATCTAGGTCCAGAGACAACTGTTAAATTCAGAGTTCGACTGACAAGAGTCCAAGACCAGACAACTAGACAAAATTTGGCAGAGCAGGGACGAACGGAAGTCTCAATGTCCACATAAAATAGGTGATGAAGTTTCTCATCGTTGCACTCAAAGGTCACATCTCGTAGGCAATGAAGATAGAATTCTGTCGTTGACGGTAATCGTAACAGTAAAAGAAATTTGTATTGTCTTTTTATTTGAGTACATGTTAGTACATCTTTTCCTTCTTTTGTAACCCAATAATTGATTTGTTTTCATTTTAAATTCTGTTGTTAAACTGATTAAATTTTATATTTGTTCATTGAAAGGGGATTCCTTGTGTTTATTTCTTCAATATACTTGTTCAGAGATCTGCATTCTTCTTTCTATCTATCCACACTGGGTACGTTACACCGCGGGAGGTCATTCCCTAGCAGCGAACCGTTGTGAAAGAGGTTGCTGTGTTTGAACGCCGCCTATTTATCACACCCTATGCACCAGTTTATTTTCGAAGATTTTCTTTCTATAAATTTGAGAAAATATTGATCCATAATGTATTTATATACTTAATGTGACGCTGGCAATATTAAAGAAAATAGCTGAGATCGCGCTTCTGCGTTTGAATGTACAGTATATTCTAACTCCTAATTGTCATCAATTTTCTTTCTCTTTTCTAAGACCGTTCCGGTGGGCTAGTGGTTAGAGCGTTCACCTCGGATGAGGAAGGTCGAGCGTTTGAACCCTGGCCGAGTCATACCAAAGACTTTAAAAAATGGTACTAACAGCTGCCTCTCTTGGCTCTCAACCTTAAGAGGCTAATGTTAGGACTGGTCGGACTGGTGTCAGGATAATGTGACTGGGTTAGACATCATGCCACATGTTTGCAGCATGTTGCGCCAGTGTTCAACATCACTATAAACTGTCACACTGCAGACATTGTAGCGGTATGACTGAAAAATTGTTAAAGCTACGTTAAAAATTTAAATCACACCCATATCAGTTCTCTTCTTTTAATCTATCGATGACTATATTGACTATATTGAAGCATTAGTCATGACCATACTGACATTAGATGTAGCATTAGTCAGTCGCAAAGTGCATGTACTTAGATCGCGTTTTAGAGAGTTCATTGTTTTAGCGTTTTTTCCCGTTCGCATATACACCAGAGGCAAGTAATATCCGCGCCATTTATGCGAGGGTCATACTTTTAAATGCATTTGTTTGTAAGCAAAACATTATAAGTTACAATAACAACAGATAGGGGGTCTTCAGGTTTAGATGATTCAAAATTAAGTTTAATCAGAAACCTGTATATTCTACCTTTAGCAAAAATCTTGGTTCATTTTTTTCAACCTGGCTTAATAGAAGTTTTATACTTTTCGAGTGGTGATAGGGTGAGAATTTGGGATTTGGGCATGAGCTATGTTATAGTCATCGTTTTCTAAATAATTACGGCATCCAATATGGCAGGAAGATATCTACTATTGTCAGATCAATGTCTCTTTGACCTTCACAGTTCTCTAAACATGCAGTTAGTCTAAATACGTGATTTAAATAATAGTTTTTGTCACAGTTTTCGTATAGATCATTATACTTGTTAATGCATTACAAACCACCTAGCATTGATGAAACGGCGACTTATTCAAGCAGATGCAGATAGCATCGCTCTTTTTTTCGGGACAGCAATTGGTTTGCAAAATTCTTTTGAAACAGGAACAGTTTTATTTAATTTTTGAACGAATAATGTAGAAAGACATGTAAGAGTAACAATAAAATAGTTGTTTGCGAAAGAACTTCAGTAGTCTATATTGTGTACACATACAATATTTACGTGAATGTACCAAGATGTAAGTGTATGTTAGTTACTGTTGAAATCAGTTTAGACAATTATATATTTTCACTTTTTCTAGGGATTCATAATGTACAGGTCCCTACAGCTTGGAAATCCCAACCGACTGATTTATGGGGTGAATAGTTGGGGGAATGTCTGTAACCAAGGCAATAAAAAGATACAGAATGTCAGTCTTTCAGGATTGGACATTCAGATAAACCGTAAGTAAACAGAAGGCCATACCGTAGTTAATGTCAAGGTTTTTAAAGATTCAGCACTTACTATTGATTATAAACAAAACCCGAGTCAGACGTGAGATAATTAGGATAAAGCCTTAATGAAATAATATAATTATTCATCGTGTCAAGGACATTATTATAGATGAACAAAAAGAAACGTTTTCCTTGCAGAGAGCACTATTTTTGTCCAGGGACATTTTATGCGGGCTAATAAAAAACAAATAAAATCACATAAAATAATATCATTTATGTAGACAAAACAGACAAAAGCACACACTTATTAAGACATTAATTTAAAATAAAATTATGCTAAATGAGCTATTCGAGTGAAGTTCACAGAAATACTTGCACGATACGCAAAAGTGTTGATAGGGTTATCATATCGAACGTTGGCTAGCGAAGAGGAACTGTTACTTTGAGATAATTATATTGGATATGTACTGCTATATATTTTTTTATCTCGATAGATACATACGACACAAGCTTCAGCTTTGTGACCCACCCATGGGAAATTATTGACAAGTTTACTCATAAACTCACATTGGCCGAGCCTGAGGATAGAATTCACGCTGACAGAAGGTCAGATGGCAGTGATCGGTAAAGACTATCACTTGGCCATTCAGGGCCCCAAGTACAACCATGCTCCAGTGAAACAACAAAACCAGTAACAAATTTAGAACAACACTTCGGCGGAAATACATGTCAATCATATTTTTACTCAACGAAGTTTGGAATGATATTACTCTAGAACAATATAACTGTTACAATAACTGATAGTGCTGTATGCAAAAAAAAAGCATCAAGTCCTCCGATTAATATAATCTCAAGCTTTTAAAATAATGAATATTATATGCACAAACTGGAAGATATTGCATATTATATGTAAAAACTACAAGGAGATAATGGATTATTTTAGTATTTAATTATGTTTGTAGCAATTAGCACAGAAGCGATTGTTACGGGATGTTTGTGTTGGACATAGTAGCAGTAAGAAAGATTGACTCTTGAAATTTTTAGAAACTTGAACAGCTTCCCAGATGGTGCTACGAAAAGGTTTAGTTCACTAATCTAGTTTATTACTTCATTAATTTTCATAATCAATTTTTCAATCTTGGCCCCGTCTACGTTATTGCTACTGCTGAAAAAAGTAACACGACAAGATAATGGGTATTTACTGCTAGACAACAAAAGTAGTTTGATGAAATTTATTACAGTAATCACGTTTCAGTTGTTTTCTAGTGCACTGTAAATATTGAAAGGAAATTGTTAAATCGGGAACCAATTATTTTGTGTTTTGTGTTGTCTTTCTTTATACAAGCTCTTATCTTCCGCTGTACTCCAAAGGCTTTGACGAGACGCATTGACTGCATTACATCTACCTTGAACAGTATTTTCAACCTTATTGATGACAATTTTATTGAGGTGAGTGTACATGATTTTATAATCTTTGTCGTCCATGGAATTAACTAATCATAAACAGTTATTATTTTAAGTGTAGTGGCCATTCGCCTAGTTTTATCCATGTTTCTCATCTAAGATATTGATAATCTATTTAATGCTTAAGAAATACTGCCATTCTGCAGAATTGATGTCACAAAATCAAACTTTGGTTGACAATTAAATTAAATGACAAGCAAAAGGTCTGAATAAACCGAATGATTTTTCAAACTGGAAATAGACTTCAAAGCGATTGTTAAAATTATAGAAACAACCACACAAACAAACACTGTGATATCATTTGACTATGCCTTAAATTCATAGTTATGAGGGACACCCGTCAAAAGATTTTGATAATAACGATAATTTTTGATGGCTAATTGATCACGTTTTCAGATACATCTATAAAATAGATATACACGGTTTGATTTATCAATTCTTTTTATCATTATCATGTAAATTAGTTCATATTTACTTTAGCAAATCTGTCAAATTTAGGAGGATCATGTACAACAATTTTATAAGTCCATAAAGATCTAAAATTGTTTTCACACTCATTTATTTATTTATTCGCAAGGCCTATTGGAGAATAATTAGTAGGGCCCACAAATCATGTCCCCGTCTCTTAGCATTATGACTTATCTCAGTTTATTTTTAATCTTAGAAGTGCGTGAATGACGTGACAGTTTCCTGGAAAGAAATTGGTTACCTATGCGGAATTTCAATTGGTACGTATACATTTTCTTCTTTTTTGTCCTTTCGGAGTTTTTTAAGTTTTAATTTATATGCCTTTCCTTATCTAGTTGAATTTGTTTCTTAGTTGGCATCCGATGCTGGATTTGTATTTGTATCTTCTTTAATGTTATTGGGTTGATCCAAACATTTATCTGGGATTCAAACTGTATAATAGTAGGTCATTACCAACACAATATTTTTCTTCTGTTATTTGCATTAACACTTTTATTGTTCTCGTTCATTATTATTGATAGCTATAGTAGTAGTAGTAGTAGTAGAAGTAGTAGTAGAAGTAGTAGCAGCAATTGGGTAGTTGAAGTAATAGCAGTAGCAGCGGTAGTAGTAATATTACCAGTTAGGTATTAGCAATAGCAGCAGCAGTAACATTGGTATTAACAGCAGTAACATTGGTATTAACAGCAGTAATAATAGCAGTTGGGTAGTAGTAGCAATAGCAATATTATTATTATTATTATTATTATTATTATTATTATTATTATTATTATTATTATTATTATTATTATTATTATTATTATTATTATTATTATTATTATTATTAGTAATAGTAGTAGTAGTAGCAGTAGTAGTAGTAGCTGGAGTAGTAGCAACAGCAATAGTAGCAATTATAGTAGTAATTAGGTAGTAGTAGTAGTTGGGCAATAGTAGCTTTGGTTCTAGCAGCAGCATCAGTAGTAGTAGTAGTAGTAGTAGTAGTAGTAGTTTGGTAGTTGATATAGTTGGGAAGTAGTAGTTGTAGTAGTAGTAGCAGAAGCAGTAGCAGTATTGATAGTAGTAGTAGTAGTAGTAGTAGTAGTAGTAGTAGTAGTAGTAGTAGTAGTAGTTGTGTAGTAGTTGTAGTATTTGAAGTTCAGAAGAAAGTATTAGTAGGAGTATCATCTATTTTTTGCTTACTTACAATTGTTTAGAGTACACGATTGTATTTGGTAATGTGTCAAAGCCCGATAAGGAAAAAAACCTCGGAAAAAATTCAGAACAAGCATTCAAATTTGATATAATTTTTAAGCATAGGAATCTTCTTTAAATTACTCATTTTTGCTTATATTTTCAGTTGTTGCTTTTTTTACTGTCTTGTTTTTGAGATTTTTTGCTGGCATCATCATCTGGGTTGTTTATGTAGCAACGAGACTGGGTACTCTTGCCGCAACAGGCTTTGCATGGTAAGTAATACAACACATTGGGTTTTCCAATATTTGCTTGTAGGACGTTAAGAGACTTTAAAGTCGATAAAGATCAAGCAAAATTTTTGCGATCTGTTAATATTTACCAAATTACGAGAGAAGAGTTTCAGACCGCAGAATGCCAATTTTTTCCGAGTGTTTATTATCGTTTTTCTGATAATTTCTAAGTGCATACATGTTATCTTAAAACATCAGAACAATGACTTGTTACTGCACAAAAAGCACATGTAAATCCGATGTTTGAATACTAGGTGACATTGTAAAAATATATAAATTATCTTAAGCTTTTTTTTAAAACTGCAATTAATAGTTTTGATTGGCGAATATAAGATAGTGATAGATGTTGATGTTGCAAAGGCTGACGGTGGTGACGGTAATAATTACAGCAACTAATGCGATGTCCCTAAAGCTGATAGAATTGGGATTAAAACAACAACACAAACGCCGATAATTCCGTGCAACTAGTTTCGCATATAATATATGCTTCTTCAGGCACAAAATGTTTTGAAATAAACGGATGACGTCTTTACAGGCTAAAATAACAATTACGTCATTACGTAACTTCATAAGAAATTACGTCATTAGGTAACGTCATAAAAACAATGCATAATCACAACAACTATATATATGACAAGATCTAAAAGATACACGAGTCTCTAATGAAACCTGAATCAGTAAAATAATAAAATATAATAGAGACAAACAGTCATACATACAATTATAGTGTTATAAAAGATATACAATTTCACAATTGAAAAGAAAATTATACAATTTTATATAATACATTGGTATTAAGGCCATTAGGATACAAAGTATCTAATTTATGTATCCAATAAGTCTCTTTTATAAGTCTGTTCATGTCTCCATGCACAATATCTATTGGCATGAAAGAAAAATCGAGTAGACAGTGATTATGGGTGTTAAAATGTGTAGAAATATTAGATGAAAACTGATGATCTTTATAATTTTTAATATGAAAGCGATGACTATTCATTCTTTTAGAAACTTGTTGAAGTATTTGAACTTTGACGTTAGACAAAGATAAATTTTATTCTTCACAGGAAAATATCCAGTAGCGAATAATAATTATCTAAGCCATAAAGAAAACCTTTTTTATATTTGTCGTCCGCCAGGTTCTTCATACGATACGCTCATGATTTAAAGTTCAGCTTTCTTAATTGTCTCAACAGTCATAAATGTCATAAAAAACAAGATGGCACGAGTATTGCTCGTCTTAAGAGTTTATTTCATTGTTCTCTATCCTCTTATTTTGTTACTGTTTTGTCTCAGAAACTGATCTATTTCCAGTTTGTAAAATGAGATGTTTTAATTAGAATTTTGAACATCAATTCTTTAGGAAGCAAGACATATCTGTAATGATCGTCACAGTCTCCATATCTTTAGAATGCGAAACAATTTCCTGCGTTAACTGTGCAGAGATGCATATGTTCGTCTGACAAAATCTTTGTAACAATAGCAGTATCACCATGTTCTTTGTTGTAATAACCCTGTTATATGTTTTGTTGTAATAATCATGCCATGTTATTTGTTGCAATAAACGTGCCATGTTATTCGTTGTAATAACCTTGCTGTGTTGTTGGTTGTAATAATCGTGCCATGTTATTTATTGTAATTACAGTGTTATGTTATTATTTTGTAATTAGCGTGGCATGTTATTTGTTGCAATAAACGCACCATGTTATTCGTTGTAATATACTTACCGTGCCATGTTATTTATTGTAATTATAGTGTCATGTTATCTGTTGAAATAACCGTGTCAAGTTATTTGTTGAAATAACCGTGGCATGTTATTTGTTATAATAACTGTGACATGTTATGTATTGTAGTAACGGTACACTTTTATCATTTCATTATCAGGTATAATTACTATCGCGTAAAAACTGAGTATGATGCTCTTCTAGAATCGAAAAGATCCAAACTGGACGCCAACAGAATACGAAACTGGCTGATAGGTTCGATATGTGTTACTATAGCAACGGTATGTTGTCCTCTTTCTTTATCTAAGAACTACTCATTGTTATATATCTATCACATTATTGTTTGCTTATTATCTTTAGAATAACATATATATATATATATATATATATATATATATATATATATATATATATATATATATATATATATATATATATATATATATATATATATATATCATTCCCTCTGTCTTGATATTTCATGTAGTGAATTGGCATTTTCCCGTTTAGGTCAACATAATGTTATATGACAACTCAGTAATTTAATATATAGTGAAAAATATGGTAAAAATGTTAAATAAGAACACTTCTTGATGTTTTTTAGACATATGATAGAAAACATAATTTGTAATTCTTCATTGTTGTACTCTTTGCCTATATTTATACTAAATATGACTATGGTAAACCGTTCCACTCAAATGGACTCTACATTGTAAAATGTGACAAGTGATGAACAAAAAGGACACAGCCTAAATATACTCTAAAATCTTACTGAAAAGAAACTAAAATATAATATTAAAGGCTTCATAATAGTTTATATTAAATATTACGAAATAAAAGGAAATGCTGAAGAAAAAATATTTTGTCTCTGAACTATATTTGCAGTTGGCAGTTTTGCTGGACTTCAAGCTTAAAGAACAGAAACTGGCAATCTAAACCAGTTTACGTTTAGCTAACTCAAACCTCTATTATGGAAAACGTAGTGGAAAATATGTTGATGCATCAAATGTTTTGAATGTCCTGCAAGTCTAAGTAAGCAGGACTTGTGTACATATTGCATGTCTAAGTAAGCAGGACTTGTGTGCATAGTGAATGTCTAAGTAAACATGACTTGTGTACATATTGGATGTCTAAGTAAGCAGGATTTGTGTACATATTGGAAGTCTAAGTCACCAGGACTTGTGTACAGTTAAAAATCATTTTGTTTATAAGTGCTGCAAATTTGTTTGAAAATTAAATCATAACATGGAAGTGCTTCTGGCATCATTTCAATGTACATTTTTCTATTGCAGGTGATAGTCATACTTATTTTTCGTGTAATGAGGAAACATCAGGCTGGTGAGTTGAACCGTTAGTTTTTTGATAATCAAAATAGAGTGCATTTTGGACTTGCATGTCTTAATTTAGTAGAAATATGTCAATCAGCTAGCGTATTACTTTTGATAATAGATAGATTACCTCAGAAAAACATTTTTTCAACCATATTATTTAATTGTTCTTATTAATTTTTTTTAAAGGCTTAAAAAAACTTGTAAGAATACATTAGAGCAAGGATGTTTGAGAAAATATGACGTGTTTCAAATTTATATTTGAAAAAGGTGTCATTGTCTGTCGCCAGCCTATGTTCGCTTTGTTAATAACGCATAACACACATTTGCGTGCATAAAATTAGAATTAAATTTATGAAGTTTTGCGGACACATATTCGAGTATCTGCTCCATTAATATTACAAATGTTTTATTGAATAGAAAAAAAGTTATTCTTAAGTCTCTAAAATAAATAGTATCAGATTAAGAAATAATGCGCAACAATTCATTTACACAACGATATCAATTGCATGTTGGTGTAGAGAATTTTATGAACGTATGGTTGCTATCGTTGGCCATGAAAATAAAAATTTCTAATTATTATGCTAGACAGCGAATTGTTGAATTTTTCAAGTAAAGTAAATTGATAACTCAATCGAGTGAATTATGAGAAATAATTTCACTTCCTTATCGATAACGAGATAACCGTGAAATTTAAAGTTATTCTTAAATGTGCTATTTTACTTTGAATTGGGAAGAAAAATCATGCAACTGTTTATATTTTCTGTTTGAATAATCACAGAACATAAACCCTAAACACCTCACATCATGCGGGATCCAGTAAGAAATCTGCCACTTCAGTCTGTTATACGCTTGAGGAACAAATAAAAAGAACATTTGGTTTCATCTTGTAGGTGAAAACTTGGGTATTTTTCTATTGTGGCCTCGTCACTTGTTAAATACCGAGTTTTTGAACCACTCTATGAATTCTATCCGTTATTCACTTACGTCCAGC
Source organism: Potamilus streckersoni (assembly GCA_016746295.1). Taxonomy (NCBI): domain Eukaryota; kingdom Metazoa; phylum Mollusca; class Bivalvia; order Unionida; family Unionidae; genus Potamilus; species Potamilus streckersoni. Next base: position 648,569 of record JAEAOA010002177.1, on the reverse strand, counting down.
AATTCTCTCTCTCTCTCTCTCTCTCTCTCTCTATCTATCTATCTATATATATATATATATATATATATATATATATATATATATATATATATATATATATATATATATATATATATATATAAAAACTAGTTTCGCACTGTTCGTCGTCAGTTTATTGCATCTATCTTAATCAATCCCTGATACACGTGATCCCTTGGTGCTCTTTGCTTTCTAGCTTTCTGGTGATAATTGCATCTGATGCTTTTCGAATTTTGGAAACTGTAAGGACATAAAATAAGTTTTGCGTATAAAAATGCGTCGGTAGCAATTCTTATTTTTAAATGAATGCACTGTATTTTGTAGGACACGTAATCTTGTCAATGTCATGTCAAGGTTATTTTGTTTCAGGGCATTCAGTTATTGAAAAATTCAGGATAGGTCATATTCGTTTTGGATGATTATTTTAAGGTAATTCAACTTTCTAAAGACAATTATGTCAAGTCAAATTGTTCTGGTTCTCTGAGATCATGATGCAAATGCAAAATTATCATTCCTGCCTTACAAGACAACATCAATTGGAAGTGGGCGCACAATTTATACCAAAACAAGACAAATCATAAATTATGTCAGTTTACTATTGACCACGAGAAGGTATTTGAAAAAAAATTCAAGAGAAAATAAATACACATCTTCCGAAAGCGTAAATGTGTTTTATGAACGGCTTTATTTTACATTAATGTAATATTGGTGTAGATTAAACTTTGTTGCAGTTATTTCCCTTTCAACAGTAGGTTTTCTCTCTCTCTCTCTCTCTCTCTCTCTCTCTCTCTCTCTCTCTCTCTCTCTCTCTCTCTCTCTCTCTCTCTCTCTCTCTCTCTCTCTCTCACACACACACACACACACACACACACACACACACTGGAAGCATGAAATATATGACAATTTTTGTTATCTGCCCTATTAAACGTTTGAAGACATCTTATATCTTCTAACAAGTCTACTGCCTGATATCGGCGGGATAATCGCCGAGGTTTTTGTGTCTATAATGAATTTTTGTTTTTCTAATATATTGACATTTTCTTACTTCATTGGAATATTGCCAAAGTCACATGTTTATCTTTAGGGGAACATAATTATTAAAACAAAAATTCAAAATATTCTGTCCTTTGGTCAGATTCGCTCTATAAGCTATCATTTTTACTTTATAAGCCGGCGGGCGCAGGTGGTATTGATATTTCTTAGTGGTCGCAGTAGATATGCTAAGTATTATTCAGTCTCAATCTGTCTGTCTGTCTGTCTGTCTCTTTCACACACATTTTACTGACCAGGTTGTCATTGATCCACGTATCTCCATATGCAGGTTTTGAGATGGTATCACATCCTTGGATTCATTTGGTTCATCCAGTTTACTATCGCCTGTCACAAAATTAAGGTGGCTGGCGCTGTGGGCAGCTGGTATTTCACAAGGTACGTCATTTTATTTTTAACGGTATATCTTGACTTGGAATGCTGACCTCCATAGAAGTTTTTGAAACCTAATTTACACACAATCTTTTTGTGTCAAAAATCAAAATGTAGAAATAAAATAAAGCTGTAACATTCGATTCGCATTTTCATAACTGTGCAGGGTATAGTAGCAATTAAAAAGTTTGTTTTTGCTATAATTGGTTCTATTTCGTAGACTTTTGGAAAAAGGAGAACACATGTCTGTTTCGACAAATAATTGAAACTTGTTCATTTGGAGAAGTTTTTGAAACATGTCCATATTTGAAAAATACTTGAAACATGTCCATTTTGACAAATGCTGGAAAGATGTCCGTTTTGACACATACTTGAAAGATGTCCGTTTTGACAAATACCTAAAACATGTCCGTCTTGACAAATACTTGAATACTTGTAGTAATCAATTCAATCGTGTACTGTAAACCATTTTAGTTCTGTAAACAATGCTTTTGATAAATAACAAAAAGATACATCTACAATACTGCGTGCTGCCTGTTTCTTAAGTTTACAAATCCCGTTAAGCCGAGATTTGGCACAGTCTCCCATGAAGCTGAACAAAATTTCTCTGTTGGAAGAATGTAAGAATTGTAGTAGAGAATGCGATTTTCTGTAGGCGAATACCTCAGTATCATTGATAGTTCCGTATCATTGATAGTTCGGTATCATCGATAGTTCCGTATCATTGATAGTTCCGTTTCATTGATAGTTCCGTATCAGTTATATTTCAGTATCATTGATAGTTCCGTATCACTGATAGTTCTGTATCATTGACAGTTCCGTATAACTGATAGTTCCGTATCATTGATAGTTTCGTATCATTGATATTTCAGTATCATTGATAGTTTTGTATCATTGATATTTCTGTATCATTGATAGTTCTGCATCATTGATAGTTCAGTAACATTGATAGTTCAGTATCGTTGATAGTTCCTTATTATTGATAGTTCCGTATCATTGATAGTTTAGTATCATTAATAGTTCCGTATCATTGATAGTTCAGCATCATTGATAGTTCTGTATCATTGTTAGATCAGTATCATTGATAGGTCTGTATCATTGATAGTTCAGTGTCATTGATAGTTCAATATCATTGATAGTTTAGTATCATTGATAGTTCAGTATCATTGATAGTTCTGAATCATTGATAGTTCCGTATCATTGATAGTTCTGTATCATTGATAATTCCGTGTCATTGATATTTCAGTATCATTGATAATTCCGTATCATTGATAGTTCCATATCATTGATAATTCAGTATCATCGATAGTTCAGCATGATTGATAGTTCAGTATAATTGATAGTTCAGTATAATTGATAGTTCAGTATCATTGATAGTTCTGTATCATTGATAATTCAGTATCGAATGATGCAGGGTGACTATGGATTGCCCACTTTTCTTATTGACGTCAAGAAATCTTGACACTGTACACTGTACATTTGATCACTCAGTGCTTGTGCTCAGAGAAACTTAATATGTCATACACGTTTGCATTTTGCCTTTGATTTTCATCCTTATTATGTCATTTAATTAAATCGAAATACTCTTAATTTTTTTAATTATACTTAAATGAAGGATAATATAAATGTAATCTCTAAACGAATTCCTTAACTAGTATTTAGCATTTCACTGTTTTCACTTTAAGTAATGAGAAATTCTAGTTACCTTTCAAATGCTAAACTATATCATCTGATACAGTTTGCTAAAAGACATGCAAGAGTCACATGATATTGATTGTACACGGTGATAAATTAAACTCATTCATATCTGACTAATGTAAACCTAAGAGGAAAGTATGATTGCGGTTTCCATGAGAACAAGCAAAATCAATGTGTTTAGTTACATGTTAGTTTTTTATTTGATCTATCTGTACTTTTAATGTCGGCAGTTATGTATAATATGCTACATTGACGATCTTGTACGCAAACAACATATAAAAAACACATTTGTATTTATTTCGCTTCAAAATGTAAACCGACTGATTTAATTTGTCAGAAACAAGCCAACTCTCTCCTTGCCAATGCTTCAATCAATTAAGCGCCTAATCAGGTAAATTATGATTTTATCAATATGCCTCTCTCTCTCTCTCTCTCTCTCTCTCTCTCTCTCTCTCTCTCTCTCTCTCTCTCTCTCTCTCTCTCTCTCTCTCTCTCTCTCTCTCTCTCTCTCTATATATATATATATATATATATATATATATATATATATATATATATATCCCTGGCTTGAATGGACCCTTGAGTCACTTAAGTTGCACACAAACATTTGTCCTTTCAAGCCCAGTAACAGTAAGCATGTTTATTTTGAATAGGGTGGGAATCCGATAGATCCCTTTGAATGACCCAAGGGTTAAAGAAACTAGGTGTGGTGAAGGACGCAAAGTAATCGCAAAGGGGTCTCAGTTTGACATATGTTGATAATTGGGTTATTGATGACATATGACTGTTCACAGACAAGTGACACCTATAACTCAGAACGCATTTGAAATGTATATAAAATGTCTATTTGAAAGCCCCATCCCTAAGAACGCGATCAAAAATTTCCAAAGTGATGGCAGAATTTCAAAGACATTACGCACTTATCTACTAGGCACTGTATCAAATTACAAACTTCCTTTCGTAAAGAATTAATCAAATCGCACACTTACCTACTTATGGAATGTGTCAAATTAGACACTTGCTTAATTAAAAACTGTTTAAAATATTCCCGGGCTTCTCTTGAGGCATGGGTATAAAAATCACATAATTTTAAAAGTAATGTACACTCGGAAAGTATCTCGGTCAAGACACTTTAAGAGTCTTTGATACGGTAAAAGTTTGCTTGTAAATTATTGCATATTGTCCTCTGTCACTAAATTACCTATAATGAGTATAAATGACCATGATACAATCGTCTCATTTGCTCTCTAATCTAATAACATACATCACGTAAAGAATGTGATGAACATCTATTTCAGTTAGTTCGTACCTTGCATGCTCGACTTTAAAATCAGAATTATATAACTTGCACTATTTAAACAAGAAGTATATTACACAAACTATCTAAAAAAGAAGTATGTAAATGGACTATTTTAACAAGAAGAAACAAGTGTTAGATCAATGGTTCAATTTTACAGTATTTCAAAATAGTACACGATGGAGATAAAGTTTGAAAAAAATGGGGAGTCAAAAATAAACGTAAAATGGTGCTAGTGGGTCTTTTTATTATTAAGGACCATGCCTGTCAAGCATTTCATTACGGCTAAATGTGGATCATCTTGTACGTGTCATATTGTTGTGTTTCCAGTTTATATCATTCATTTGCGTTCAATGCTGGTATCCCAATAGACTTATTTTAAACGCAAAATTAAACTGTGGAAATCTAAAGGGACGAAAATCTTTACATAATACTTCTTTACTGGAAAATTAATTTCTTTGCCAGAAGGTTCTACATTTATTTTGGAGACATCTAGAGTAGGAAGATATTTAAATTCCAGTGTCATTTAGATTCCAGACGCATTCGCTTATCATTTACGCTTTGGCTCATTCGAATCTTTGCTGTTCAACTTTGTTATTGTCTTTTCAGATATCATTTATATTATAGACACATTCTCATATCATTTATTCTTATCCGCATTCCGATCTTTGCTGATCATCTTTGTTATATTCATTTCAGATATCATTTTGGGTCAGCCGCATTCGGATCTTTGTTGGTCACCTTTGTTATATTCATTCGGCTTATGTTGCAGTTATTGAAAAAAGGTACGATATATCATGCGTATTGCAAACAAACTTGTCAGTTTGACGATATCGTCCCATTCACACTATGTCTATATATGCCAATCTCTTTCTCTCGACATTGGAAAGTAACAATAAATAATGTACCTTTGCTAGATATTACAAATTTCATAGAAAAGATGAAAATGGTTGACTTTTTTGTTGTGTTCATATTAGCACTATCATATCAATTGTATGCACGTATGTATGCATGAATGAATGTATGAATGTATTTTGAAGGTGAAACTTTGTTTTATGTTTTCTTTCTTCTTTAAGATTGAAGGACGAACACACCTAATTGCATCTTTTCTACTGAAGTGCTTTTCTTGTTGTCTGCGGTGTTTTGAAAACTTCATCAAGTTTATCAACACCAATTCTTATATTGAAATTGGTAAGTCACATGACTTTAAGTTCTTTGAGAATACATACATACATACATACATACATACATACATACATACATACATACATACATACATACATACATACATACATACATACATACATACATACATACATACATACATACATACATACATACATACATACATACATACATACATACCTCTACACTTACGACAGCCGAGATGCGATAACAAAAGATGAACTTGACTGCAGAAATTTATCTCTCGAAATAATAAAGTGCTTTCAATGAACGTTGAAGAGATTATGAATCGGTTTCAGAAAACCAGAAAACTTGATAGGCTGTTTTAGATTTCGTCGTACGTATTATTATTATTATTATTATTATTATTATTATTATTATTATTATTATTATTATTATTATTATTATTATTATTATTATTATTATTATTATTATAGAAATGCTGAACAAAACTGAAGTAATCAATATAATAAATTTTAAATATCTACTCGTTTTTTCTGGACTTGAATAATTCATTGTAAAATATGGAAATATATGCATTTTATGATTGTTAACATATCTCTCGGCTCAGAAATTTGTGACCGACCTGATTTACCTTCTAACTTAGCGTTTCTAATTACAGCTTTATTTGACCAAAGCTTCTGCAAGTCTGATAAGGCAGCCTTTTTAGTTATAGTAAATAATGCCTTTCGTCTTACCACTATCAACTCTGTAGGGGACTTCGTGCTATTTCTTGCAAAAATTGCTACAGTTGCTGTTGTAGCAATTATAGAACTGGAGATTATAGCGGTAAATATTCCATCCATTAATCATTCCTAGAAATAATTTTTATCATTTTAATTCGTCCTTACCTTTTTTACTTTCTCTGTTTTCTTCTTCTCTCTTGATTTATATTTTGACTTGTTGATAATTACCTACACAGCCATATATTTTTGTAAAATTAGTATACATCAGTGTATTTAGTCCATATTTAGTTTCTAAGTTATTAAATTGATTGGTAAGGATCAAATTTTAACTTTTGTTTTTGATTGGTTTTCTTATGGAAAAAGCTATCCGTTTTGATATGTAAATATTTTCTTATTACTTGCTGAAATGTGTTGGATATAATATTTTCCGTTGGAAATACCACTGTTAATGTGCATGAAAGTGCATATATCTTGGTTAATCTTGATGAATTAACATAATTACTTTAATGAGATTTATTTTTCCTATTTTGTTAACAGCAGAAAAAACAGATGTATATTATCCATGGGTGCCCACCACGTTAGCCTGTATCTTTGCGTATTTTATCTCGAGTTGTTTTCTTTCTGTTTACGAGGTGAGTCGAAATTTATAATGAAAAAAAGCAACCATTTAAGTTAAGATTAAATGAAAAGGCAGTAATTAACTTTGATATTAGAAGAAAAGGCAGTCAATACTTGGTGATTACAAATTAAGACAAACAATAATTAATTTGGAGATTAGAAGATAAGGCAATAATTAACTTGGAGATTAGAAGACTTGGACATTAGAAGAAAATACAATCATGAACTTGATGAATAGAAGAAAAGACTTTCATGAACTAGATGACCAGTAAAAAAATCGGTCATTAACATGGAGATTAGAAATATAGGCAATTATTTACTTGGAGTTTAGAAATAAAGGCAATCATTAACTTACAGATTACAAGAAAAGGCAATCATGAACTTGATAATTAGAAGAAAAGACAATCATTAACATGGATATTAGAAAAAAGGCAATTATTAACTTATAGATTACTAAAAGGCAATCATTAATTTATAGATTGCCAAAATGCAATCATTAACTTGGATATTAAAAATATAGGCAATCATTAACTTATAGATTACCAAAAGGCAATCATTAACTTATAGATTACCAAAATGTAATCACTAACTTATAGATTACCAAAAGGCAATCATTGACTTGGAGAGTACAAGAAAAGACAATCATTAACATGGAGATTGGATGTAAAGGCAATAATTATTGTGGAAATTAGAAGAGGATGGAATCATTAATTTAGAGATTAGAAAAAAAGGCAATCATTAACTTGGGGAATAGAAGAAAAGGCAATAATGTTTTTGGAGGTTAGAGAAAGAGGCAATAATTAACCTGGAAATGATAAATAAGGGCAATCATTAACTTAAAGATTAGGAGATTATACTTAAACCTTACTGTCAATGGTATTGACGGAGAGACTGAATTACAACAGTACACCAATCATCCAATCAGGCACAACAATTGTCAACCTGTCGCCTCTTTATATTTTGGTGTATCACGTAAGGTTACTATGCATTACTATCATAACTTTATGTCATAAAAGTCGCATATCACATTCAATCGGAGCAGATTCATTTATTTCCGATGAATGTTGACTAATTCGTTTCTCAAGAGATCTGATGGTGACTATAGTGATATTTTCCAAACTGGTTCGGTTTTGATGGTCGTACTTCTGACTTGGTGTGTGATGAACATATGTTTTATAAACTGATAGGTGTTGAATAGCATCTGATGATGTTTCAGCCATGACTGCAATGCCTGCAATTTACATTGTGTATGTTGTTCAGTATTTTTACAGCATTTTAAGGAAATAATTGAAGAAATAATTCGGAGTCTTAGTTTAAAGCCTTTGAATTAGAGACGACTCTTTGTTGAGTTAATATGAAGTCAATAAAGCGATTATAAGATTAAACCATCTTGTTTTGTATTAATCGACCTGTAAATTGTGGGTGATTAGATAAAATGTACACTTATATAAATGCTTAGCCATGATTATTTAATCCTCTATTTCCAATTTTCCACCTTAAGTTTTTGAACTCTTATCGAAGATTTTATGTTCTTGCAAATTTGTATTTAAATTCAAGACGTGGAGGGTGCTTGTTGTTATTATGGTGTAAGCTTATTGACTAAGCTTATCTTAAAGTGACTTGAAAATGATTAATAACGCAAAACAGTTCCCAGAAAGTACCGATGACTTTATGTGAAAAAAAATCTAAAGCAGTATCATGTGATCGTTTGTATCCAATAGCAATGCAGCAAACTCGGGCATTTCATAACAGTTGGAATGATGACGTAACAATACAACGGACTTAGGAGTAGTTTAAAACGAACACTGTATCAATTGATTTTTATTTGTCTGTAACGGAAAAGACAAGATTCACTCGCAGTGATATCAAGCTGCGAAATAATATTTAACAAAGCCCCTTAACACGATAAAATATTATACCCGTGTTTATTAGACATGCCAAGTATGAAACTCGTTGAATAATGTAGCATGTAGCTTGCCCTAAGTAGCCAGTGGCAAGTAATATGTAATAAATGACATGTTGCAAGCAGCCCGTGACAGGTAATAATGTAAAGTATTTAACTCGACCGTGGTATTCAGAAATATGTAATATTTAACTGACCACAAGCAGCTTGTGGCATATAATGATATGTAATATGTAACTTGATGTCGACAGACCATGGCATCTAATAATATGTGTAGGTAACTTGCTGTACGCTGCGCACGGCATATAATGATATGTAATATGTAATTGACAGCAAGCTGCACGTGGATAATAATATGTAATAGGTAGCTTGCTGTAAGTAATCGTGGCATTTAATAATGTGTAAGAAGCGAATGGTATATATTAACATGAAATTAATATTTAACTTTAAGCATATGTAATACGTAACGAGCTATAAGCAACCCATGGCATATAATATTTAATATGTGACTCACTGCAAACAGTAAGCGGCATATAGAAACGTTCAACTCCTTTCATATTCAAATTGCAGCGTGGACAAATCAAGCACGTCTGGACCGGGCAATAATGCTGGCCGCCCCGCGCGTTTTGCAAATCCCTCAATACCCTCGAAATAACCCCATTCTGACGCCAACTGAATGTTAACCATATTTTTATACACATCTGATGCAACACATTAGGCAACTGTAATTTAGGAAATGTAGCTAAGATGTATTCAGTTGTTTTGCAAGAACTTAGAGAAACTGATGATTCACAACAAGACTAATCTTACAGATGGCGATTGATACTGTTTTCATCTGCTTCTGCGAGGACTGTGCAAGGAATGACGGTCTGCAGCGTAGATACTACATGAGTGCTGGTCTTATGGTAAATATTTTAATAACTTCAGATAAAAAATGTCTTATTGAATGTGGTTTTAAAGACGTAATGTAAATGTACAAAGCTGAAAGTCTATGATGCCAGACTGTGTTCTGTCAAACTGAAGGTTTGTCATGTGGTTTTAGAGAAGTTATTCATCCTTTCTTTTTTAAAAGTTATTACTTGTTTTAGGCTCAATATCAATAATGAAGCTTGATGAATTGCCACAGGCAGACCATGGCTTTGACGATGTTTATTTACCTCAAAGATGTGCAAGAAAACAGCTTCGTTTCCTTGTTTCATTATGAAATATAAAGAACATGAATGTTCAGCGAATTTTGCAGAAATCAAAATTGTGCTTGAATGTATTACTTTAAAAAAAAAAGAATAAGTAATACATCGTTTGTCACTAATTTCTTAGAATGATATAGAAAATAGACTGAGCGGATTGAGTTAGGAATTTCTTGGAAATGTATAGAAATAGATTGAGCAGGTGAGTCACACATTTCTTGAAAATTTATAGACATTAGACTGATACGTGGATGGTGGAAATAAACAACAAAGAAATCTTTTTTCTAGACATGTACGTATGTAAATATTACTACAAGAATCGGGAAATGTTACAAAATTACAATATTTTATGGAATTTACAGATTGTGTTAGTATTATGCCAACGAAAGAAACAATAATAACACCAAAAGCTACTATCACTGCAAAAGCAAAGAGAAAGACAATATTAGCATTATCATCATAATAAACAACAACAACGACGACCACAACAACAACAACAACAATAATAATAATAATAATAATAATAATAATATGATGATGATGATGATGACGATGGCGGTGATGATGATGATGATGTAACTATTGGCTCTATTGCCCCAATATCTTTGATCTGCCAAACGAGCTTGTCATTATTGCACTCAGTTATTCAATCTGGCCAGTATACCATCACCACTACAGTAGTATAAGTATATGAGGTTTTAAAACCAAAATTAATAGTATACCATCACTACTACAGTGGTATAAGTTTATGAGGTTTTAAAACCAAAATTAATAGTATACCATCACCACTACAGTGGTATAAATATATGAGGTTTTAAAACAAAAAAAAAAATAGTATTTCATCACCACTACAGTAGTATAAGCATATGAGGTTGTAAAACCAAAAATAATAGTATACCATCACCACTACAGTAGTAGAAATATGTGAGGTTTTAAAACAAAAAATAGTATGCCATCACCACTACAGTAGTATAAGCATATGAGGATTTAAAACAAAAAATAATAGTATACCATCACCACTACAGTAGTATAAATATATGAGGTTTTAAAAACAAAAATAATAGTATGCCATCACCAATACAGTAGTATAAGTATATGAGGTTTTTTTTAAAAAAAAGGATGCTTGGTCAGAACCCTCACCCCTCTAAAAATATTCTGACATTTTTTCATCACCTCAGAGATTCACTCTTCATCAAAAACCACCCTTCTCTAAATTTTTATCTAAAACAAATGATGAAATTTTGAATCCAAAAGAAGAGTCTAAACCAACAGATTTTTCATATTAACAATGAAATATTATGTACAATATACAATATCATTATAATCCAATCCGACATGTTGGATTTTATCTGACAAATAAATGTTAAAAATTTAATTCGATCAGGCTAGCCTCTAGTTATAATGGCATAACAACTAAAATAATAAGCAATTGCATCAAAAATGTTGGTTATCATTTATCATCAACATATGGATCAGTCTGGTTTTTCGCGACTGAAAATGACGAACAAATAAGAAGTTGGGCAGATGACCCAATGACATTTATTGACATTATAGTTGATGCTTTATTTGATAAAGATATTTCTAAAGTTGTACAAAACTAAACATCTGCTACAGTTGTAACCCATATTTTATGATAATCTTTTTCATATCTGCTGATTCTCATTGGCAAAATATCAATTAACATACTGATATTAATTCGAAACTCTCGTATTAAATCGTCCATATCATATTTTATACCAAGCAAAATAGATTGTATCTGATCAAGTAATTTATATAAGTGATGCTTGCTGTTTAACAAGCAATTTTTAGGTTAAAAGTCGAAGCTCAATGTTTTTACACGCTGTTGTAAGAGAAACACCAATGCCGAATATGATTAACAAAAAACGGATTTAATGATGCTCCACTTGAAATTATATCAGAGCTAGTTTTTAGCAGGTAAAAATATGATATGACGAAGTAATTTGTTAAAGTATTTGTAACACTTTTTCATGCACCAAAGTTTTTTCAATGATAATATCAGTAATATTGTATTAGAGCGTCCACGTCTTGCTTTGGAATTTTATCTGAAATATGATTAAAATAAACTATACTTCATTATATAATTTTTGTTTACAGATTTTATACGATTTTAAAAGTTCTGGTACCAACAATTTAATCAAGTAATTCATGTAACTCACCATTGTCAGCTATAACAGCCATGTAAAAGTCATAAACATATGACAAAGTATCAGCATATCGATTATCTGCTAATACCTCATTTTTCCTTAACCAAATAAAAAAATCAAACTTGTCTGATACTACACTCTTAAACAAATCTGTTTCGTTCACCAAATCAATGTAATCGAGTTTTGTTTCATCAATATACCCTAATACCAAGCTTAACTGATCTAACGGGAAATTTGTGAAAACGAGATGTTGTCTGATAATTGCATATGCCACTACAAAATTTGCTCGCATTCATTTTTTTTCAGATGATTTATTTAAATTGTGAAAAGACCAATAGCAGAAGCTACTTTTAAATTTATTTTAAAATGGTTTTATGAGTATTTTCTCAATTCAATTATAATAATTACGTAATGACAATTGTCTAGATCACTGAATTGATGGGAAAAATTTATGATCATCAACTTCTTCGCCTATGTCGTAATAAGCATCAATTTTTTCTTCCTTGTTTTAGTTACTTCATCAAAAAATTCTCGCTCGACATCATTGAGGCAATCATCGATTTCATTGTTAGATCTTGTATTATTTTTTGGAGATCTGCTAACAATAATCGGACTAAATTCTAGTCTTTTACGAATCATCGGCAAAATTTCGCTGGCGTACACTTTAATAATTAACTCCGTATCCGCCGTCGTAGTAAAAATTTTCGAGTTTCATTGTCGTGGTAGTACATTCCAAGATACCAAAAAGGTCTCGTTTAAAAAAATTGTTACACAACTCTCTTTTTATTCCTATTATCCTAATTTTGATAGTTTGTTGAGACGATCATGGTTATCGTTTATTTGTTGCTCCACTTGCGCTGCTCGTGCTTTAATAAACCTAATTGCATTATCAATTATATAATTTTGAAATCGAGCTCAAACAGTACTTTGTAAACAAGGTTTTAATTTGTTTTTGTTCTTCCGGCCAATCATCGGGGTGACAATATCTACTTATAATATCAAAGTTTTATATTGCTTTTGTTAGTTATGATCGCATATACCGAATACGAACATTTTTTTTCTTTTTCTGACAATGGATGGAGAGTTTATCATTGGAATAGATTATTTTAGCATTTATTTCACGAGTTTATAGTAATCCACCACCACCATCATTTTTTTAGGGTTAAAATATTATCATAAAATTCCCTCGCAATGGTTATAATTGGTGGTTCTGACATTATTTTATAGCATCAAATTAAATTGGATCACAATGATCATACCCGATCATCAAGTGAATATATTTGAAATGCTGATAGTCCTGAAACGTATATTCAGTAGCGACAATATAAACTCGAAAACAAATACAAGTATTTGTTAACAGTTTCTTCCATCGGAATTGTAAAATATTGTGCTTCTGTAATATAGGTGTTATTTGTGTTATATAATCTGACAAACACTGAGTTTAATTGACCTCGCAAATGAAATTGCCAAATAGCAACTGCAATAGGACATTTAATTTTAATCCAAAAGTTTTCAACTTCTCCATTTGTCGTCCATTTGTGTCTATCAGAGAAAACGTAATAAGGATAATTTTCAGGATAATGCGATTACCGAGCACCAGTTGTTAGTTTCCTTATAAGGTGTTGCAATATACACAACATTGTTTTTAGCTTGTTTTATGCCACCAGATACACTATCAACATACGCTTTTTATTAGATCATTAGAATGAACTGGAACATATGTCGTAGTTATATTTTCGTCTTTCGTGTTTATATTGCCTGTCACCTAACCACCAGATTTCTAAAAATACGGGCATTTTTAACTAAGCATAACTAATAGCATCAGCATCATCAGCTGGTGGCGAGGTTATTGGTAATCCAGTTATTTTCGGTGTATTACTCATCTCACGGTTACCTGTCATTGTGTCGAATAATTCCATTATCATTCGTCTCATAAAATTCAAATCTTGAATGAAGCTGAAATTCATTTTGCAATGCTAACTTTTCAATGTTATCATCTGCCACTGCGCCATTTACTCTGTATACTGTCTGTATACTCGCAAAACAAAGTAAAAATCTAATCTTTTCTAAACATTTTAATTCTTTCTGTATTATCGCCTTTTACTGAAATTATCATGCCAGCTGCACAGTATAAGTTGTAAGTTTGGTGTACGTGATAAACTTACTGTTCTTCTGCCGTCAGTCTCAGATATCTCAAAATTTCTGTCATTATACTATAAGGATTTTATATCTTTAATTACAAAAGTAAATTATATATATATATATATATATATATATATATATATATATATATATATATATATATATATATATATATATATATATATATATATATATATATATATATATATATATAGTTAAAATTGAGAGATATTGCTTAAAAGGAGAATTATCAAATCTGAAGAAAAAATGCTACAGCATTTTCCAGTTACAATAACAGTTACAAACTTGTTAATCAAAATATTTTAGGAAATTTTGACTCCACAAATTTATTTCATCTTTCACAAACAGTTATATCAAAAGAACTTGCGGCTGATAAAAGTATCAAAGTTATAGTTAAATATCATGCGATTTTATCAAAACTGCATGCAGTTGAGGATGCATTTCATATAATTTGTGAAAGAAATTTCGAAACAATGTATAACAGCTAAATCAAGTAAAATAGTAACTGGAAAAAATATTGCATTGGTCACCGATGAAATACATCAATATATAAACAAAGAATTAGAAGAATTTACTGCATCAGTATCGGGTTGGAAATTTGAAATGATAAAAGAAATTTTATTTCACACAGCAAAATATAACATACTTTGCTGTAGCTTGTACGTCGATCTACCTCAAAAAATTAAAAACAAAAAATGCTGCATAAATGTCAACAACAATGATGACATGTTTCTAATGGTCAATTTTACCTGCAAAACATCTTCAGTGTGATCACCACTAAAGAAATAAAAAAAAAATTGCCATACAAAGGCGAACTAAATTTGTTAGGAATAACTGCAGAAAATCATATACCAAAGTTTGAAAAACAAAACAGTATCTCAGTAAATGTTTTTGGACTAAATCAACAAGAAAACTTTTAACTGAGATATATCTTAGAAAATGCAACATAAAATACAAATATTTAATATTTTATCAGGGATATTATTGTTGGATCGAAAGCTTTAACGGAATAGATGGCTGAGAGTATAGTAAAAATAAAAATAAAAAATATTCCTGTTATAAATGATTTAATTGTTTTTCTGGCGATGGAATACTGCAAGAGCGTCTCAGATACTGTGTCAACGTTGAAAGAATAACTATACCTAGCGAAAAAGAAAAAGTGTTTAAATTTAAAATTATAATTATAAGCTAGTATTCCTTTTGTTATTTACGCTGATTTTGATTGTCTATTCATTTCTGTGATTGAAACAGAAAAAAATCCGAATAAATCAGGTACTAGAAAAATACAGCAGCATTTTCCTTGTGGAGTAGCTTAAAAAGTAGTTTGTTCCGCTAACGATAGATTTTCAACTCCGATAAAGACATATAGATCTAAAAATGGTGGAAGTCCATCTGTATGGCTATTAAAAATTTAAAAGATGAAGTTAATAAAATTTCTAACTGATTATTTAACAAAATTCCAATGAAAATAACGTCTAAATAAAAACTTGATTTTAATGAGGCATTTAATTGTCATATTTGTGAAAAGTTACATGAACAAGGTAATAAGGTGCAAGATTATTGTCATTTTACCGGCCAATATCATGGAGCAGCTCATAACAGTTGCAATTTAAAATTTCATGCTCCAGCTTTTATTCCTGTAGTTTACATAATTTTCGAGGATATGACAGTCATATCATTGTAGACTCTTTTAGTGATGAATTTATTAAAGATAAACTTAAATTAAATAATACAATAAAATGTATTTACATACAATTTTGAAAAGTATATGTCAGTTATCCTCTGTAAATAATGTTTTATGGATAGCTTGCAAGTTATGGCAGCATCATTACCTGAGCTTGTAAAAGGTTTTAGCAATTTTGTCAACCTAACATGTTGATTTGGTGAAAATTATATATATATCAATTTGACGAAAAAAAACATCTTTACGTACGAGTATATCTAAGACTGGAACAGATTAGACGAAACTTCTCTTCCTGATAAAGATACATTTTACTCGCAGCATAAAAATGAAAATATCACAAATGACAAATACATTAGTTATTTTTAATAACTTTAGTTGTAAAACATTTGGTGATTATCACGTTATATATTTTAAAACAGATGTAATATTACTAGAAGATAGTTTAGAGCTTTCGTCAAGTTAGTCATACAAATTATGGTTTAGATCCTTGTTGGTATTATTCTGCTCCCTGGCTGCGTGGACGCTCTACTAAAACCAAGCAACATAGAATTGGATTTTTAACAGATGTCCACATTTTCAATTTCGCGGCTGAATTTGAGCTATAACCACAAATGTGCAGTAGCTAATAATAAATATCTACAAATTATGACAAATATATCCGGTCGAGTTACATTATTTATCTAGATTGTGTGAATTTGTACGAGTATGAAATGTCAGAGCCAATGCCGTGCGGTGGATGTCTTTGGATAACTCTATATTAATTTTTTAACGAAATTGAAAAAGATTTACCTAGAAAAATTAGTAAAAATTTTTCCGATATTTCATACTTTGTTGAAGTTGATCTAGATTATCCTAGTTCGTTACATGATCTACATAACGACCACTCATTTTGTGTAGAGTCAATGATGATTTGTTATAGTTTATTATCCCCTGAACAACGAGCAACGACAACAGCAAAAATTTCGATTGTTAATAAGTTAGTTCCAAATTTGTTAAATAAAAGAAAATACGTTATGCACTACAAAAATTTTAAACAAGCGGTAGATACTGGACTAATTCTGAAAAAGTCCATCGCGTGTCAAAGTTTAATCAATCGAGGTGGATGACAGATTATATTGATCTAAATACGAAACGTCGTGTTGTGACTAAAACCGAATTTGAGAAAAACTTTTTCAAGTTAGTGAACAACGTTCTGTAAGAAGATGAATATCAGAAAGTGAGTTTTAATAGAAATTGCTAATGACATAAATCGCAGAAATAAATTGTTTTCTGATGATGGTTTTCTTAGAATGAATATATTTAATGAAAATCTTGCTGCAACACAATGACGAAAGATAAATTTAAAGTTAAATAAAACGATTAATGTTGGTACAGCTGTACGTGATATATGAAAGTGGCTGGTGTACGATATTCACTATAATTTTACTACAAAGCAGTGGTTAAATTCAGAGTTGCTATTTACTGATACAGACTCGCTAATTTATAATATAAAATGTGAAAATATCTATCAGGATATTTACAATAATAAAGATCTATTTGATTTATCAGATTATCCAGCATGCAGTGGATTTCAAATTTATTCGATAAATGAAAGATTAATGTATGTTTATGCCAGTTAGGTAATTTGTCGGGCTAAAGAATAAAATGTAAACTGTCATATTATATGACAATAACTTGGCAAAACTGCAACAGGTATTCCTCTAGTATAGGTGAAAAAAGATGATGAATGTTGACGATTGTAAAGGAGAGCTAAACAATAGCGTCAGTTTATCAAAAATATTATCAGAACAAATTGTCACAAACTTGAAACGGATACGATCATAAAACGGGGACTAAGTAATTTATATGATGAAAGGTATTGCAGAGACAGAATTAAAACAATAGCACTTGGATATTACGCAAGTATTTTTGTCTAAACAAATCAGAAATAATATCGAAAATTTAACATCAGTCGATGTTAACATCAGAATCACATAAATAATAGTTAGTAATCAGCATTTGTCATTTGAAGTTAACGATGAAATTTCAGGTATTAGTTTTAATACATTTGACAGAAACAAACTCTCCCTTATCAGGTCAGATGATGGCAAATGTCTAAAATATCTCGAATGTATGAGAGACGAGCTTGCACTAAAATATGACAATTTTCATTAGTCGGTAAGCCAACGACAGTATACAACAATTGATATAAACTTAGACAGGTCAAATGCTTTTGTAAAAGCAATGAAAGAACTATTTGAATGTTGTCGAATAAAATTAAATTTTATTTGAATTATTATAAAAATTAATCATGCTTAAAAGTGAATGCTACAACATTGTTTATTGGTTAAGAAATATAACTATCTGTTTTTAAAAGAAGATGATACTGTTCCAGCTAAGTTTCAAATCTTTTGCAGTCATCTAACATATCATATTCTGTAACATTTGTTTGGTATTTGTTTGGCTAATAAATGTTATAGAGCTGTAAAATATATAGTAATTGTAAGACCTAAATCCTGGTGGTAGTTCTGTATTTCTCGGTTTTTATAATAGCGCTTTCAGAATGAGAAAATTTAATGCAGAATTACGTGTTTTCAAATCAGAAAATATAGTGCTGTTTGGTAACTATGTGATAGTTTTTTATAAATGTACTTATAACCGAATTTAATAACTCAGTGTTAATATGCTTGATTATTATACTTACTGCCTTAGTTATGCTCCCGTTTCGGACAAAATTGACCCATAGGTTCTGGACTGCCATCGCCATTTTTAAAAAGATGTAGAGTTTCGCTCCAAGAATTTAATGACCTCCCATTACGTTCAACAACTTGGTGAATGCGTTTTCACTTACCCCGGGGTTTGAATTTTTGGGGTTTCATTAGATTCGCAAAATGAAGCGCTCTACAATAAACATTACTGCATGTAAGCTATCAAGCTCATTTGAAGGGTAACCCACATAGGATCATTTAGAAAGATTATTTGCAAAAAAGAAACGGCATTTTTGGGTGCCCCATGAACGTCATAAGAGAGACAATAATGTAAGGACCCATCAAAGTCACAAAGGCAATGAAGGGACCCCAATGGATGGGTATCCACTTACTACGTTAAGATTTATTTTTGTAACTGTATATATATATATATATATATATATATATATATATATATATATATATATATATATATATATATATATATATATATATATATATATATTGTTTTTTTTATTTTTATTGTTTGTTTATATATCTAGCTTCATTTTGTTTTTCTCCTAAAATCTTTTAGGGTTGAGGGTTCTTGTCTAGTTTCCTCTTTGGGTTTCAAAATTTCATAATTTATTTGAGATAAAAATTTGTAAAAGGGTAGTTTTTGAGGGAGAGGGGGTCTCTAAGGTGATGAAACAATGTCAGATAAGTCCTTGAATTCCCTTTTGGTTTAAAAATCTCATGAACTGCTACTACTACTTCTAGTAGTTGTTGTTGTTGTTGTGCTTAACGCCATTTTTCAGCACACGATAGGCTATTCATGGCGGCCAGTATTAATGGTGGAGGAAGAAACCGGGAAATCACCGGAAAGAACCACCGACCCACGAGAAGCTATTGGCAAGCTTTCTCCCATATCCACATTCGCCGAATCCTAGACTCGAACACACGCAGACAGAGGTGAGATGGTAGTGATCCGTAACGGACAGCGCTTTAGACCACTCAGCCACTCGGGGCCCCACTTCTAGTAGTAGTAGTACCACTAATATTACTATCAACATGCAATCGTATTTTTCTGTCTACTTTCCTCTTTTATAATCTCTATCATAATTTTTAATAAAAACAATATTTACTCAAAACTAAAGCGTAATTTAAAAAAATTCCATCCATCTTTTTCGTGACTGTCATCTCTGTTCTTTTTTATTGAATATTCGTGGTATTTATTGTCCAAAAAAGCTGAAATAGGCGGAGCCTTTAGGTAATGGAACATATGTCGATTTAAAATAACAACTGAAAAACCTGAATCTGTTTGATAAAGTTTTGTCTTGTTTACTACTTATCGAATAACAAAAATCAATGATGATGGAAAATTACACTAATAATTAACGCGGACTTACCCAGTTGGAGTGACTGAAAAAAATTTCAGCGTATTTACGACCATATGATGTACAGAGATCTTCTGCAAATCAAGTTTTGAATAGTCTCGCCACATGCGTAATTTGGGTGTTGCCGAAAAGGTCAACACAAGAAGGCGCACGCATAAATAAGAAGGCCTAATATCTTTTAATTTTCGTTTCAGAATGTTGTCAAAAACAGTTTGAAAAGACAAAATGATAATGGTGATGTTCCTGAAAACCCTGTTCCAGCTATATCGTGAAAGGCACTGCACAGGGTTATGCTTACATAAAAAACTCTGGAATGTTAACATTTACTGAACTGTTATTATTTATCATGGCCGCATATTCCGACTTCAACTATTTCGGCGTCGATTGTCCAAGAGAATAATTACATGCTGATAAAGGACATAATATCGCTCTGAACTGTGATTCAGCACAAATACTCAATGAAACTGTTAATACAGATATACTAAAGTTTTGCTGCGAAATGAACATTAATTCAAAGTATATGGTGCTTGAATCGACACCATTCTAAACCAAACAATAATTCGAAGTATTCAGCTCTCGAATAGACTACAGTATTAAACAAACACTAATTCGAAGTATTCAGTGCTCAAGTCGACATCATTCTAAAACAGATTACTATACGTATCTTGAGATTTGTGAATTTTATAAATTGTTTCATATTAGATACCCGAGTATATAATTCATAGTGCTTCGCAACAGTATCCATCCCTAAGAAATAGATGAGTGAAATGCAGCAATTTTATAAGGCAAATAGCTTCTAAATTAGCACTCATTTGGTGATTGAGTTTACGGTCATTCGAAGAAAGAGCATGAACTTGTTTATGTATCGGGTAAAGATTAGAACGTGGATGAAATTAATAAAACAGCACGCCAGACTGGTAACAGTAATGCTATTTTTTCGCGTCAAGAATTAATCTATATTAAGTTCGAAAGCTATTAACCTCTTGAGGCTTACGTACCTGAAATCCATGTAAGAAAAGAGACATAACTGGTCAAAGTGACACACTGACATACCGGTGAGGCATTAAATTATAGTCTTCGGTCGATGTAGTTAAGGGATGCATATTTCTTCTTATTACAGTTGGTTAAATTTCAGAACTGGTTTCTACTATGGTTCTTAATACGAATAGATTGGAAGAATTAGGCAATAATTGTAATCACAGGGGTAAGCCTTCTTATCGGGTTTTCTGGTTCGTGAACGCATGTTAATGCGGGAAACATACCCGAGAACAAATAGGATACGTGATTGTGAACGTCATTTCCGGTTCGAATGTGAGGTAAGGCAGTTATTTTTAATATTTAACATCTCTTGTTTCTTATTCTTTATGTTCCATACTCTTTAAAAGTAATTTCAGTGATCATTTCATTACAACTTTCAAACATTTGTGATTACGCTTCATTTTTATATTGTTGGTTCAGGACTGGGGCACCCAAAAGCAAACAAATTTCAGGAAAGTGTGCGGTTGACTTTGAAGTTTTTCGTTTTTCAGTAATTCCGTACATTTCATGCATAATGTGCATTGATATATCTTACATATGACCAATAATATTTATATTCATAAACAAATCTGGAAACAGTGAAGTATTTACTTCTTAAAGCTACGATTTCTAAATATTTACGTCCGTGAAGAAATAGGTCACAGCAGTACTTTACAGTCAACGCATATTTATCTTTTTATTTGTTTTTAATTTTTCTTTATAATGGGTGGTGGTGATAGTAATTACAGCATGTTCATTATGCGCAAAGTCTTACAAGAATTTCTATGCTTTCAAAAAATGCACGAAGTTCGCAAGGACCGAAAACAGATCCACCGTGGTATCATCTTTGATTTAAAGAACGGATTGCGAGAAAATATTTCTGAATGGATGGAAAATCAATTTAGAATCCTACGAAGCAGTTGTAGCCACATTCCTCCTAACCTGCTGGTATGTGACCTGCATGTCTGCAAAACACAAGCCATACAGGGCACGTGGGCAACTTGTACCACTATTTCAGCTTCAGGGGATAATTTTTAAAGAATTTGATTACGCATACCTTTAATTAGCATTTATTCAGTGTATTTCGCTTGTTCGTCGATCATTATATAACCACCCTAGGGAAATACATCCAACACAACCAAAGTATGCACCGCATACTTACCCAAAACATTGTACTATATGTACCAGTTATTAGTGTTATGTATATCTATATTTTTCGTAACTCCTGGTTCATGATTTTATCTAATTTTTGTAATTTTTATTCATGGCTGTACATTGTAGCAATTTCCCATTATCTTTATTTAGACTTTGCCGACGTGCCTAAGATATTTTTTAGAAATATTAAGAGCGTAAAAGTATATAGGATCTAAAAATAAATGCTTAAATATATGTTAGCAAATACTAATAATGGTCTTAATAATAAGCTTTGTTGACGACTTGGGGTTCATTTCTCATTGCCTGGTGGGGTTTAGACGGTTCTTGGTTGGGTTAGGCGACACGAATATAAATTATAAATAAATTAAGTAGCAAGATCTGTCATGTGGGTTATGTTAGGTGTTTATATGGAGAGAACTGAGCAAACAGATTCATCACTATTTTGGAGTCATTCTTATTTCTTGTTTTCCTGTTTTAAGTCTGGTGAGGCGCTTGTGTTCCAATTACATATTATTTGAGAGGAGAAACATTTGCTTTCACTTTTCAGTAGAAAAAGAAAGTGCTATTTTTTGGACTATAATATTATTCTGGAACTAAAGTGAATGATTCAGAGGAGTTTTGGACGACGCCATTTTGACAACGTCACGATTCTTGGCGGACTAGGACATTTTCGGTCTTGAAATTTATACAGAACATTTCAATATTTTGGACTTTCATGTAATTTTGTCAAGAATACTTTAGACTCACTTCATAACACTGTAAGATTCTCTCATATTTTCATTTATAACTTTAATAATTAAATTATTTGTTAAGTTTTACAAAACTTATTGGTTTTTGCTTCTTTCTTTTTTTTAGTTTATGACCATAAAGTCGTAACATTAGGCCCAACGTTATTATTTTTTGATCCAATTAAGTACAAAGCACAAAATCATAAGAGTCCATAGGGATCGATAACATTTCCGCTGCCAGTTTTGTGATGACAACTAAGGTGCAGATCACTCAAAAACCAAGAATGAGCATACATTGGTACAAATATAATAATAATAAAATTTAGAACTGCTAATAATATATTTAAGATTAATAAAGGCACCAACATAATCATGTGGAAGTCAGTTTACGTGACAGAAATTGACGCAAAAGTTCTTGAAATAATAGGAGAGCTACGTACCAAACGTTTCCTGTTGTAGCACTTTTACTGCTGCCACCAGATCTGTAAGGTTTAGAAAGTATTTTGACAATCTCGCTTCTTGGAAGTCTTCTAGTACTTTTGGTACAAAAATATGGATGTCTATGCAGGCCTTGCACAGAATTATATGCAGTTACATTAATTGTTTTAATAATGTCGCTTGCATGGGCGGTTCCCAATTTACTTGAATGAAGAAGGGGTCAGCGTAAACAAGCAAGTAAAACTATGTTGGATGGAACCATTGGCAGAAGCTCGTGCATTTTAAAAGCTTCCAGGACATATTTTGATTTTTATAACTGTTTAAGAAAACTTACTCTAAGAGACGATTGGGTTGTTTTGCGGTTATTATTTTGGGTGGGTGGTTCGGGTGTTTTGGGTGGCCATGCCATGACTCCACTGCTGGTTTACTTCCAGGAGTCAGTTCAGACTCTCTTTTATACAGCAGAATATCTTCAAATAAAATGATCATCTCCAGCTCTCAAGGCGTGATCGCACTAGTATTCTGTCTTAAATTTGTTGTTTTATATTCTTAACCTCCAGCCATCTCGGATGCTAGAGGTCGCGGGTTTAAACCCCAGCCGAGTCATAGCAAATACTTATAAAAATGGCACTAACTGCTGCCTTGATTGGCGCTCAGCATTAAGAGGTCAGTGTTATGATTGGTCGACCTGGTGTCGGGATAATGTGACTAGGTGTGACATGGTGTTACATGTCTGTGGCATGATGCTCCAGTGCAAGACATCATTATAAACTGCCACACTGCAGATATCGTAGCTATATGACTGAAACATTAAAGCGAAGTTAAAGATCCAAATCACACACACAGACACACAGACACACACACACACACACACCATCTTCCAATGGCACTTACACCATAATCATATTTAAGTTGCCAGGCTGTTATCAGATAGATTTTGTTTATTCCAATGATGTTTCGTTTGAGTAAAATTTTTCTTTCTTTCAGCTGACTTGTTTTTTGATCATTCTCATGGTCAGTATACATGAGAAAACATTGGTGAATTTTTCACTATTAGCATTCACAATAAACATTCACGTACATGTTTTGTAGTATCTTTATCGTTCATGTAACAAAACCGGTTTCATTTTCTTTACTAATCAATAATGACTTTGGATTATTAACCAAATGTATATTGGTATACATTATAAACGTTCTTAAATACATAACTGTGCATTGAAAATTCTGCACAATTTTCACTTGCTGTGTGAGAGGTTTCTCAAAAGGCACACTGCCAATGCTGGTTTGCGTTTCTGAAATCATATCACTGAAAAACATGTACAGTTCTCAGGATGAATTTAAAAATAAATAATTAAACGAAGTAACTGTCGTTAAACGGTCCTTTAAATAGTCAATGTTATATCCTAGCAAAACACGGTTTAAAAATCTCTGCCCCATTTTTTATACCAGAAATGACTTTCGTGGTCAATTAACAGGTTCCTTTAAGGGCAACCATTGTCATATGAACCACTTATCCCGATTAGTAGTTATCCCTAGTGGTAATTGTCAAGCAACAGGCATGTAATTATGTAATTTTAATGGAAGTGTAAAGGAGGCAACTTGCAGCAGCAATTATCCTGTTAAATTAATCCATCCTAATTCCATATATGTTATTATAGAAAATACTTCAAATTAAAAATTAGGAAACTATCCGTGTAACATTCTTCCACTCTTCCTGTAGCTCAATTTACATAGTTTTCCGATGCACATTAAAATGAAATAGAAAACATTATAAGTTAAAATGAAATTATAGTTCGTCGAATATTTAAACTTTATAAACAGTTTCTGCATCTAAGTGGCAAGACTTTTGTTCCATTTTTCAACCTAAGTGTGTTAATCTCGCGCTTATCTGATGACCTGGACGTTTGTTGATGTCTTTCACTAGATTTTATTGTTTTACGACTGATCCATTGTGTGTATGCAAAGGTGAGCTCTAGCATGCTGTTATTCTGCCAGCATAGGATACGTCTCTAAGTGAGGCTGCAGCAAATTTGTCTTTCCCGTCACATGCATTCCTTCTCAAATTTAGACTTATCGAGCACGTCGAAAACACAATGATTATAAAGAGGTGTGTTGGGTTCCACTAGAATGACACAGAATTAACTTTTAGAAGACTTATCACTTCAAGTGGAAATTGATACAACAGTGAAGGCATTGCGATACGGAAAGTTGAATTGAAATTTTAAAAAAATGTTTAATTGAATTGAATAATTGCGTCCAGTTCATAGCAATATTATGATTTTTTTATTTAGTCTAGATTGGGGTGCAAGCTGAGATACCTATATTATCATTCCCGTTTGGTACTTCACTTTAAAATAATACGCACTGTATTATACTGTTTGATAGTCTATATATGTCCTTTATTACCCTTGTTTATATTCTTCATCACATAGAAATATTCGCTCAAAAATGCCAGACAAATTTTGCAATGTAAACACTCGCTCAAAATTGCCAGAAAAGTGTTTGACAATGTTTCACAATAATGTGAATATACTGTTTAATTACATATACATGTAGTTTGTCTGTGCAATCCCATCGCCGTAAGGTACAATCCTACTGCCATAACGTCTGTAAATGGCTTCCGTATGTATGCATGCATGCATATATATATATATGTGTGTGTGTATGTATGTATGTATGTATGTATGTATGTATGTATGTATGTATGTATGTATGTATGTATGTATGTATGTATGTATGTATGTATGTATGTATGTATGTATGTATGTATGTATGTATGTATGTATGTATGTATGTATGTATGTATGTATGTATGTATGTATGTATGTATGTATGTATGTATGTACTTAAAGACCCATGCATATAGCGTATAATTTTACCTCATGAGCCAGTCTTTTTTTTTGCCGGTAACATATGTGCCGTATAGCCATGATGTTTTGAAAATGAGTGTATTCGATCTGTGTGGAATTAATATGACAAATGTATAATTCTTCTATGGATCAAGATTGCGTCCGTAAAATAGGAAAACGTTGAAAGTGAAGTCAAACTCCCCATTTACCTATAGGGGTACAAAATTCTTCTGATATCGCTTCCACCAGATCCTACATTTTTTGGCATCTTAAATATAACCTTTAGACAAAACTATAGTATCAGTGCTTAGCTAGTATGATATAGCAATATTATCTGTCGAATGAAAGAGCAACCTATATCTCACAAATAGAATCTTACCGGAAAGTGATAACCGTGTCGTCCTACAGTGCGTGCACTATGCTAATATATCCAGTTAGTTTCACTTGCAGTCGCGGGATAAAGAAAAAAAAAGTTAACTTAGATGGATGAAATGAGCACAAATATCAGTAATTAATCCGATCATTATAAATTTATGGCAGCTTATAGAAAATGTTTTGTTCAAAGACTTTTACTCGTCACGAAGGACTTTCCATACTTGCAATCATAATGAAAGACAACATCAAAGACTCGTTCAATACCGCCAATATTGGTAAAAAGGTATTAATTTCATAGAGAGTGAAGTGGACCGAATATATAACTTATGTACTGCATAACTGATGGTATAGCTTACGAAATTGATTTGCTGATGGAAATAATCATTAACGGACAGTAAGCTGTTCTGGTTGGTATTTTCAAAATGTGTTTTTTTTTTTCATTTACAGTGTGGTTTGGTTTGGTTGCTTTTTGATACAGTTTTAATTAGTGTTATTAAAATAAATACTTGCATTTTTATATTTTCATGTGTGTAATTTCTTAGTGCAATTTGCCCCTCTACTTTTAACATTATTTGCTTGTTTAATGACAACAGATGTGCATCTGTATGACATAAATATTCATGTCAAAGTAGAAATTCTTGAACAGTCAACCCATTTATGTTTTCTATATATCACATCAATTTTTCAGTTAAACAATGACTATTAATTTATGTATACATTCGCCCATTCATTCAAAAAATTAAATAACTACCACCAGTCTACATAATGGCCCATCAAGCACCAATACCTAACATGCAGCATGTCTTTTTAACCTACGTACCCTCTTTTTTCGATTATATATGTATATGTACATCCATACGCATAAACGAGGGCTACTTGACCATTCCTAAAATTTAGTGAGCTATGTAGTAAAGATCCTTTTCAGTACGTCAATGCATCCAATCAAAGTACTCAAAGTACTCGAAATGCACATCTAATTATCCAATTATAATTCCCAAAGGTTCCAAAAGAAATGTACAAACATTGTTATAGTACTGTAGATAAACACTTTAAATTTCATTTTTCTAACATAAGTGATTTTTGCTTATTTTGTAACAAGATATTCTTCGAAAAAGGTTCCTACAGTTAAAAATAACGGCATATTTCTTAGGGTAATTTATCAACAAATACCGATGTCAAAATGTCCCCAGAGTTAAAAAAATATGGGTGTATGTTTTTAAAAATTTCTCTCTTCAGGTTATTTATTGGTGTATGCAAATATGAGCTTGCATTCAATTAAATGGGGGGTCTATTGGAAGTTAATATTAAGCCGTAATTTTTGTGCTACGGTGATATAAAATGCACTCAACAAAATCAGATCGAGAGCTTCTCTTGCACAAAGAAGTGGCTTTATAGTTTTTGGTACGAAAATGTTGTCCACATGCAACTTTGACCTTACTTTTAGTATATAGTTTTATTTTTGCATAATTGCAAAATCGTACACCACCCAATTTATAGAACATGTGAAATGTATAATTTCTGTAGAACTCAAAATATTTTGTGAGTAGTAAAACGAGATAATTCATAGTGATATCTGTAGCAACCTGCAATATGCGTGTTTAAATTTGTATAGATGTACACAATAATTTATTGTGGAATTTACTTAGCCAGTTTTTAACGTAAAACTAGCACAGTAATGTTTTCGATGGGACCAGTACCATGCTTCAATCTGAGTAACCACATGAGACGACTGCCATAGAAAAATACAACTCTAAGAAAGTTCTGCTGTAGCTTACAACGACGCTGATCTCTCTAACAAGACCTAGGGCATGTCTTTGAGGTGCTATATATTAGTGTGGGATTAAAAAAACAACACAAACGCCAATAATTCCGTGCAACTAGTTTCGCATATAATATATGCTTCTTCAGGTACAAAATGTTTTGAAATAAACGGATGACGTCTTTACAGGCTAAAATAACAATTACGTCATTACGTAACTTCATAAGAAATTACGTCATTAAGTAACGTCATAAAAACAATGCATAATCACAACAACTATATATATATATATATATATATATATATATATATATATATATATATATATATATATGACAGGATCTAAAAGATACACGAGTCTCTAATGAAACCTGAATCAGTAAAATAATAAAATATAATAGAGACAAACAGTCATACATACAATTATAGTGTTATAAAAGATATACAATTTCACAATTGTAAAGAAAATTATACAATTTTATATAATACATTGGTATTAAGGCCATTAGGATACAAAGTATCTAATTTATGAATGACACCAGCGGCGTCGCAGGAGTTGCCGAGATGTCACTAAATACAGTGACAAGTCGCCTTAGGGACTCCGTCTCCGGATTTTCTGTTGGGGTTTACTCCCTTAGCCTTTCCCATGTAAGGGTATAGTCGCAAGGCAGCGAAGGTTTGAAATCAGAGTTTACCTTCTCCTAGACGGGCTACCACCCAAGGTTAACGTGCCCCATCTGCCCGAAGCATCTGGTTTTGAGGCGCCAGAAATTCGCCTGCCATCCCTTCTCCAGTTAGTTTAAACAGGTTCCACCGGGCTTAGTAGTTAAGCCACCCGTGAAGGCCTTGAGCTGGATTTGGTTGTCAGAGGATATCACAGACGCAAGCCATTGGGGGATTTCTAGGGGAAGTGGGTGCTTATCTCCCACAACCGCCCCCGGCGATAACAACCCTTGGAACCCAACGTCACATCAGATGGCTGGGTCATATGCATCAGATGGCTGGGTCATATGCATCGAATGGACGATGAATGGATCCCCAAAGACTTTCTCTACTCTAAGCTTGCCTCACGCAGAAGATCAATAGGACGGCCACATCTTCGCTTCAAGGATGTCTGCAAGCAGGATATGAAAGCTCTTGGAATAGAGGTCAACACCTGGGAAGAGCTTGCCCTCGACAAGTCCAGCTGGCGACATGCTCTGTACACAGGTCTGAAAGCCAGCGAGGAAAAGTTACGACAGCTCGCTGATGAGAAAAGATCTCAGAGGAAGAGGAAGCAGTTCCAACCAAGACCCGAGTCATACTTCAAGTGTAGCAACTGCAGCAAGGATTGCCACTCCCGTGTGGGACTTTATAGTCACAGAAGACGCTGCACAGCTACAAACTAGGGCACCTTTCATGGGCGCATTTTCATCGTCTCGAGACTAACGGAAGCCAACCAATTTATGAATCCAATAAGTCTCTTTTATCAGTCTGTTCATGTCTCCATGCACAATATCTATTGGCATGAAAGAAAAATCGAGTAGACAGTGATTATGGGTGTTAAAATGTATAGAAATATTAGATGAAAAATGAGGATCTTTATAATTTTAATATGAAAGCGATGACTATTCATTCTTTTAGAAACTTGTTGAAGTGTTTGTCCAACATATTGCATGTTACATTTTTGACAGGTTATCAAATAAATCACGTTAGTTGATATGCAGTTAGTGTTAAAACGTAGGGAAAATGTCTTTTTTGTGCTAGCGCTACTAAAAAAAACCTACTTTCTCTTTTGTTTGCACATTGAGAGCATCGATGTCTATTACATTTAGATGACGAGAATTGTCCTTTTTTATTTTTTCTGTATGTTTAGTTCTAATTAAAAAATCTTGCAAATTATTGGGTCTCTTATATTGTAAAAGGAACTATATTTTTCTCCATTGTATAATTTGCTGTATTTAAAGCCTCAATTATATTGATAACACTATTTCTACGAATATTCATGACAAAGAAACTAATATCCACCAGTATGTAGAATATTCTTCATGCCATCCAATGTCATGTAAAAACGGTATACCATATAGCCAGGCTAAAAGATACCGACGCATTATTTCAGATGATTGTCAATTACAAAATTCGTTGAATGATTTAAAAACATATTTCCAAAACAGAAATTATCCAGTATATATCATTGATTCTGCGCTGAACAAAACCCGTAATCTTTCTCAAAATGAGGCTTTAAATACAGCAAATTGTACAATGGAGAAAAATATAGTTCCTTTTACAATACAATACAATCCTTCATTACCTAATATAGGTCTTATAATTAATAAATATTGGAGTCTCCTAAACTTATCAAATAAAAACAGCGTAAAATCACTTTACAACAATAAACCTATTGTTGCTTATAAGAGACCAAAGAATTTGCAAGATTTTTTTAATTAGAACTAAACATACAGAAAAAAAATAAAAAAGACAATTCTCGTCATCTAAATGTAATAGACATCGATGCTTTCAATGTGCAAACATAAGAGAAAGTAGTTTTGTTTAGTAGCGCTAACACAAAAGAGACATTTTCCCTACGTTTTAACACTAACTGCATATCAACTAACGTGATTAATTTGATAACCTGTCAAAAATGTAACATGCAATATGTTGGACAAACACTTCAACAAGTTTCTAAAAGAATGAATAGTCATCGCTTTCATATTATGAAATTATAAAGATCCTCAGTTTTCATTTAATATTTCTACACATTTTAACACCCATAATCACTGTCTACTCGATTTTTCTTTCATGCCAATAGATATTGTGCATGGAGACATGAACAGACTTATAAAAGAGACTTATTGGATTCATAAATTAGATACTTTGTATCCTAATGGCCTTAATACCAATGTATTATATAAAATTGTATAATTTTCTTTTCAATTGTGAAATTGTATATCTTTTATAACACTATAATTGTATGTATGACTGTTTGTCTCTATTATATTTTATTATATATTAGTGTGGTAATATATACTAATCCTGGTACTTTATGGCAAGCACATTGGATATGTCTTAATGAAACCTTGGTATCACCACCTAGCTACTGGATAATTCTCTAACTAATCCAACTCTTCCACCTTGGTCCAGATGCCCGACTTGACCTGAAAAGATATAAAGCTTCATTTAATGTCATTAATCAGTAAGATATTGTCATTAATCAGTAAGATATTGGTAAATGAAGTAAAATATGATAGAGATGGAAATTTCAAAATTACATTAAGATTGCAAACATGGGGAAAACAGGTCAAATTTTACATAACGACAATCAGAAATGTTAAGCAATAGGGATGTATTGAAGCAACTATTCATTCAAAAGATGTATAAGGTTTCTATAAGTATATGGATACGACTATCCTTAACAATTTAAATAAATAATGAGGTACACTTGCTATCATGAGGATTGTGGGAGTTGATCACTAGAGCAAACATTAGTACATACCAGTATCAAGGAAAGATAAGTGACAGTCTACTATATTAAAAGATTACCTCAAGTAAACCGAGTTGTGACATAAATAACATTCCAGGATATTTCAAGCCAATGAAGTAATAATGAGCCACACAGAGCTACTATATATACCAATTAGATCCTTTGTCATAAACTAAAATAAAAATTATGATCCCCAAAATTGTAAACAATGAAGAAAATTTGCATATGCGGGACATGTCTAACGTGCTCATTAAGATCAACTGTTAAAAACTTAATTCAAATGGTCTATTTGAACATTCTAGTCCAATATTTAGTGTGTCAGTAAATAATTACTAAGTAGAATAATTCCCTAGAATGTGATATTAGTTGATTCTAGAATAACGCACCGTGTCAAAATACTAAATTAATATATATTGCCGTACATTTGTAACATCAAGATGGAAATAACGTTTGGATATTTTAAGTGTGCACAGCTAAATATATGCCTAACAGATCAATTGTAGGTAAAACGAGATTCTATAGGATGTACTGAATGGAAAATAATGATACCAAACAGTATAAAATATATGAACATTAGCTGATGTGGGATTTGTAACCACTTTTTACGCAATTATGTATGATGTTTTGAATTTAGAATATAACTTTTAAGTCGTAGACTAGGAAGTAATATTTTAAATCCTTAAAGTAATGGTTAGCACAATAGTAAAAGTACACGTGCTGATGGTCGTAAGAATCTAATTCAGGTGAAAGGTGAAATCAAATCAACAACTAAGCAGGGCAAGAGTGGAATGCGAGTAGGAATGAGGGTGACGTAAACCAAGCCTGTGATTCAAAGTGCAATTGCACTGTGGATAATTAAAACGCGCTCTCGAGCATTTGAATGGATAAATAAGATCTCAAGGTCAAAACAGGACTGTTTTGTATATGTTGACGATCAATTTATTGTGAAAGTTAATACTATGATTGAAATTATTCTGGAAATTATTGAGAATCATCGATTGTTCATTTTAAACGCAAATGGACAGTATATAATGACCACATGCAGCATTAAGTTAATCTTGTTCCGTTATTCTAGTGTTCGTAAGAGCCACTGACAGAAACAAAATGATTTATAAGTCTATGTTTGTTACATAAAGCAGAATGAATAATCAGTATTTTCAAAAGTCTGTACTTTGAGATTATCATGTTATATTAAAGGATTATATATTTATCTAATGAGATCGGATTATGTAAAATTTTAAAGGATTATGTGATACTTTTCGTTCACTAAATTACACTGAAGTAAAACCATTTGGATTAATAATTTTGTTAAATTCAGCAGTGTTGTCAATGTAACACATATACTCTTTAAAAAGTTCGTCCAGAGTACCTAGGAAAAGTTTTCCGATTCATGCAAAATTGATAGCACAATTAGGATAATTGGGCTTACGTGCTAGAAATTCATACACTGAACGTTACTTTAAATTTCTTCACATTTTTCATTTTATATTTTATTAAAATAAATTTATATTTTGAGAAACTTGAATTCTAAAAAATAAAATTATCAGTGCAACTTCTATGGAAATAAGAATACTTGCATACTGATAATAATGGGTATCAACTCAACCAACTGCATACATTTAGTTTTAGGTACATTTAAAAATTTTAAATTTTAAAAATAAATCACTTGAATGCTTTTTAAAGATTTCGTTTTTTAAGTTTTACTTTATAGTTCCATTTTGAAAATCTATGCAGACAATATATGGACATGTCACATATCTGGCCGTAATGATAAAGTAGGATACTGATTTGAACTTTAATGGATATGACACTTACAAGACTCAGGATACAAATTTAAACTTTTATGGATATAACACTGGCAAGACTCAGGATGCAATTAAAACTTTATGGATATGACACTAGCAGGACTCAGGATACAATTAAAATTTTTATGGATATGACACTGGCAAGACTCAGGATACAATTTTTAAAACTTTTATGGATATGACACTGGCAGGACTCAGGATACAATTAAAACTTTTATGGATATGACACTGACAAGTCTCGAAATAAACATTTTAAACTTTTATTGATATGACACTGACATGACTCAGGTCACAATTATGTTTCCTATGTTGTTTCTACATTTGTTTGTTAGTAATGAACTCTCCATTCTATCCAATTCGTAATGAACCCGTTGGTGATATATGCCCAGCTAAAAAAAATGGTTGCTACCTCACTCATGCACGTAAAAATTACTTTAAAGTACACTATCTATAAAATTTATTAGAATAGGGAAAACGAAATTTGTCAAACCAGACAGTAATCTTTCCGTGAGCGTAATACATGAATTACAAAATATAATACAGTAAAACAAGTTATAGGCTCCTTTTTACAACTTACCTCGGAAGTTCAAGAAGTGAAAATGACCAAAGATGGATAGCAGTTTTCGGATAGGTGAACATTTGAAGTAAGGCCAAGATGTGTACTCTACAATCTAAACTGCGCCCATCAATCATATATCAGCATAAAGGGAATTAAAAGGTTGGGTGTTTTTTTTTTAAACAATACCCAAGATATACAAGGCTTTGTTTAAGTGATTAGTATAACCAGTGAGGAAAACTCGATAATTCTTTTTCTATAAAATAATCTAACCCTATGCAAATTACGAAACTACAGAATGCAACCTTTAGTTAAAAAGCATTTAATCTTAAATGTACATGAACAGTGTCGAAGAGGGAATGACTGTCATTCCAGACACTGACGAAATTATTGATATTAAGTGTTTGAAGCACAACATTCTAGTCACTCTTAGTAATAATGACACAGTGCACGTAAATACTACCAGCTCTAAAATTTTAGAATTTCACAGCTAGAGGTATAGACAGATTTCTGCTAAATCAGATAGGATTTGTTGGTTATAAAATTTAAAGATTTATACATTTTCTACAACTAGAGCAATACCACTTCACAAGGTCCTATTGATATTTTAATCCGGCACAAAAAAGTTTGAAAGCACGTCAAGAGACTAATCAAAAAATAATATCTTGAAATTGAACAAAATTAGTATTATCAATTTAAATGAACCAATAAAAGCATCTGATCAAAATATACTGCCGTTTGTTCAATGGTAAGTAAGACTTTGGAGAGTACTAATTTAGAAGACTCAGAAAATTGGATAGAACACTTTGATAAGAAATTACCGGTTGTGTATCGGAGTATCATAATAAGAACTAAAATAATAGTGTCACAAATCAGATTAACGACAAAAGGATAGACATTTAAAAACTGTTTAAGCAGAAACTTAATACTCTGTCTAATGCAAGCCTTGTAGACTATAAAAGAAGGATTAAAAGAAGTATAAAAATTAGTGACACTTACAACCGAATTAACAGAGAATAAAGCTAGAGATTGATGTGAAACAACAGAAATGTGCAGAAAATTATAGCACATTGCAATCAAAGTATAGGTAAAGAAGATTTAAATAGCGAATTATAACAAATTGATTATGGAATTGGAAGCCTCATTAATGATGTTAAAGGTGCTGTTATAAAATTCGAAGATTCTGTAACTGCTAACGCTACTAAGAATTGAATGAATTAACAAGAAATAGTTAAAAAGATAGATAAAACAAACGTTAAACAAATATGAGAGAAAGCAATTTGAATCTATAAGAACGAACTACATATCGATGAACGTGTTCTTTGGCAAAAAATAACTTATAAGGGACCAGAATTTAGTGTTCTCAAAAATGGATTTGCTATTGAATAATAAAGTTAAAAAAACTATACTAAAGAACAGATTGATCGGGAACTGGAGTAGTATGGAGAAGTATTGGCAAAATTATAAAACTGGAATGATTAAGAAAAGCTGTATTTACATAGACATAAAGAGAAGCGAAAGCATGGAAATACTTAAACCAGATACATATAACTGGACATAAGTACTTCAGTCATTAGTGATATAATTAATAATTGATGAGACAACTTAGATATAATGAGCTAATATATGAATGTATAGTTCTTTAAAACATGTACATTGTACAAGAAGAACTAATACTTACCAGAAAGGATAATCCATTTGAAAATAAAAGGTTTGAAAAGATGGTTATAGAGATTTACAGGATTTACTGGAAATATTTAAAGTTTAAATTACATCTCGAAAGTAAGCCATTAACTACGGATTTAACCTTTAATACAACACGCCTTGATGACACATGTCTTGCAGAAATATGACATAAGATTTATATATATATATATATATATATATATATATATATATATATATATATATATATATATATATATATATGATTAATATTCAATTTGTGGGAATTTCTCGGTTCCAAATTCTAATGATTTTCAATTTAATATAATTAAGGTAACATTTTAAATTTATTATTACCTATTTTAGAGTGGCCGAGTGGTCTAAAGCGCTGTCCGTTACGGATCATTGCCATCTCACCTCTTTCTGTGTGGGTTCGAGTCTAGGATTCGGCGAATGTGGATATGTGAGAAAGCTTGCCAGTAGCTTCTCGTGGGTCGGTGGTTCTTTCCGGTGATTTCCCGGTTTCTTCCTCCACCATTAATACTGGCCGCCATGAATAGCCTATCGTGTGCTGAAAAATGGCGTTAAGCCCAACAAACAACAACAATAACAACAACAACCTATTTTAGAACAATAATGAACCTAACAGTACAGGATGTTACAGTATAAAAGATCACATACGTGTTATCTGGAAGAAAACTATTATTTTCTTTGATATGAAAGAAAGTCTCGTGGGAAGTTTCAAATCACGCACAATAATAGCCTGTAGCATCATCAAAATTTTTGACAAATAAATAATGACAGCAGGAAATGGCAATAGCAGGTGTAACCCTCGGAGGAGCAATTGCTAATAGTTCAACATTCACAGAAAGTAATTATCGTTTTCAATTATTTCATCCAAATGGTGCAAATAATGACATAATAAACCATGATAAATTCAGCGAAGAAATGCAGAACAAATACTTCAGGGTTCAAAGAATACAGAGCAAAGTCACTAGATCACCTCTATGACTTATTTAGAGAACAAGGTTTGGTTACTCAGATGTTATTGTTTGGATGTTGCTTTGCTTTCTGTTCTTCTACTTTTAGAAAGAAGCCTTACCAACCTAAACTTTACGATTTTTTACCAGTCCTCTGATAAAAGACAACAAATGAGTATGCATTTATGGACATTGAGTGGCGCTAATGTTTGTGTCAGCTACACATATCTTTAATTTATGAGTTATCAATATGGCAACATAGGGAAATAATATGTTTCAGAATAAACAAACAAGAGGAAACACCACAGGGCGTCAAGCATCTAAATTCAATGGGACCTGACCTCGTGACAGCACATGATAGTTTTTCCAATCATCTTATGAACTGGTCAAAGGAGATCCTAACAATACAGTGGTTAAAATGTTTGCAAGAACACTACTTAGAGACCTAAACATGTCTTATGGTAGTGAATGATATTAGTAAGTTCAATGATTACAACTTTTTCATGTCGTTCAAAGAGTTGTGGCTGCTTGTGTATGTGGGAAGAAACATAATAAAACAGGGTATAACTTATGAAGCTGTCATTGCGCAGAGAATTTGTATATGGGTTGTTCATTGATTGCCTACAGGCTATTCAGTTGATTGTAGACAGGCTGTTCACCTGATTGTATAAATAGTACTGAGTTGATTGTATAAAAACTGTTGAGTTGATTGTAAAAAGGCTGTTAAGTCGATTGTAGACGGGCTATTTAGTTGATTGAATACAGACTGCTGAGTTTAGCATATACAGGTTGATTAGTCGATTGTATACATAAGAAATTTAAAATACTAATTGATTTCAGGATAATAACAGATCTTTGTGCTTTTGTACTGTTTATGCTTCTTCAGCACTTGAAATTTACAATTATATATCAAGCATTTGAAGTTATGCAAAGTGCAAACAAGGTATCTGGAATGGACGTGATTGGAGAATATTTATCTATGGTATAATATAATTACTTTTGATATAATGGTTAGGTATGTGAACGAAAATTACAGGATACCGCTCCTGTTTACAGTGGTTAGAGCGTCCGCCTCGGATTGGAAAAGTCGTGGTTTTGGTCCCCGGTCGAGTCATATAAAAATGACTTATGAAAATGGTATTAACAGCTGCCTCGATTGGCGCTCAGCATTAAGAGGTTAATGTTAGGACTGGTCGGCCTGTTGTTAAGATAATGTGACTGGGTGGAGCATCATGCTACATATCTAGGGCATGATGCCCCAGTGATAAACATCACTATAAACTGCCACATAGCAGACATCGTAGCGATACGACTGAAAAATTGTTAAAGCTACATTAGAAATCCAAATCACACACACTCACACACACACGCACACACACACACACACACACAAACGTAATCAAAGTACATAAATATAATTGCTTTCTTTTATGACTACATCAGAAAAAAGAGACTTGAGAAATGAAATATTTCTTTGACAGAGAGTAATCCTGATGTGCTTGTAATGGGTAAAAAATTAGTCTTGATACTGTAAAAATACTAAGAAACTGAACCTAAAGTGCATTAAAATTTAACAGTGAAAATATAATAATTACTCCGCAAGTATTGCCTATTATGTTTTATTAATAAGCGTATAGATGGAGAAACAGTTTACAAAAACAGCAATCTGTTTTTTCAACGATCAATGTACGGGATTATACGAGATTATAAACCTCTTTAATAATGTTAAATGTACTGTGCGATACACACGGGAAGTAATAATGTTAGTGCTAATAATTTTGCATTGACCACAACTGAATATGCCATGATTTGAGAAGTACAATACATATTATGGAGCAGGCTAGTGGTTCAATGATGGATATAAAAGCTGAAGAATAGAAACGAAAAAGAAAATGCACACATAATGTTTGGTTTGATGGTCAGGTAAATATTCGGAAAGCAATCAACACTATACCGTTTAAGAACGCTACCATAAATATTAAACGGAGTAATAAATGTATTAAAAATAACCTCATCCATTGTGGTATTACAAATTGTGGAGAGATAACGTTCCCGCTAGATTTGATTGAAACGGAAGAACATTTTTGCTGTCAGTATCTGTCCAAAATTTATCTTTAAGCAGACTTACAAAAGAAAATGTCTTATTAGAGATGATAATTTATCGGTCATTGATCCTAGCAAGAAATCAGATAAATGGATCCAATTTGCAAGGAAACTAATACTTTGTTTTGATTGTTTTAATCTTGAGTTTGCAAATACGTATGAAGCCAAACTAACAACTTCAGAATTTATTATGATGAAAGATATGTGTGAGTTATAGAGTAAGTATGCAAATCATGCAATAAATAGTGACAATCTTTAATGTTTATAAGGAAAATGTTCTGAGTGAAAATAAAGTAGTACATGTTTTATTCATGAACGAATTTGTTGAAACATTTGAAGAAAAAAGCAGAAATAAACATTGAATGATACTAAATTATATCATTGATTACGACTTGGTAGAGTTAACATATACTCTGACCATAACCTTATGGAGGTTTGTTAATCTATTCTAAATATATGATGTCACCATAGCAACTTAAAGAAACCTTATGTAATTTAATATTGCATATTTCTGGCTGGTAGGATTTAATTGAATTAATCTCTTAATTTAGTGTTAGGTATATTACAGTTGTAGTGTGAGTTAAATTTTTTTATGGTAATGGAACATTAGAGTTTCGACTTGACCTTTTCAAAACCAAGTTCATTTTCAACCTGACCTGAATCATTGATTTTGGTTTCGTAAACAAGATGTTTATCTGAGTCTAAAACATAGGAAATTCCTTTTTGAATTTGCCGTGTCTACCTGTAATTTACTAGATTTTTAATTATTAAATCAGCAGAAGGAGGTCAATCGACCTAAGGGGCGCCACACATGCGTGAATGAATTGATGCAAAAGTACATGGAACCGCTGGAATCACCAACGAGCAATAACATAAACTATATGCAACACATCGTGATGTTTTTTTGTGCTATAAAATATGAATATTTTTAGCTAGAATATCAACAACATAGGCGAGTAGATGACAGAGGAATATGGTGGCCGGACCAAATGAACAAAATTAGCATTTTTGCTTCAATGTTTTATGCTTTAATGCTTTTATTAACATTTTTGCCTAAATGCTTTTATTAGCATTTTACTTTAATGTTTTTATCAGCATTTGTGAAAATAAAATTGAGGCTTGTCAGCAATATGCTCTACGGTTAGTCCATTAACTAAATATGGATAAGTATTTTACGCTCACCCACCCCACCCCAGCTCCTACTATATCCCCAGGTACAAAACTCCAACCCCTTTCGGTGTTGAGGCGAACTATCCATTGTTAGGGAATGTCCGGTTAACTTTCGAGCTCAGCTGGATCCCCCTACTTAAATAAACTGAAGTTAAACCCGTCAGAATTATGCCGTTTCCGCGGACCAAACCCACGAAGTGTGCCATTAATTGTTTGGAAAGATATCTGTTACAATCTAGAATAAATACCTGCTACTCACAATAACTCAAAAAAGTTTCAGATAATTTATATTCATCCTATGCTCTAGAATAATCAGTTGAAATTAAATACAATAAATAATCTTATTTACAAAAAAAATAAGTAATCTATCTAAATTCGTACTACATACATTGCCCAGTAGGGAGAAATAATCCGCATATATAGTCCATAGGCTGAGTTAGTCAAGCAAAACAAGTCTGCAATCCCAGTACTTGCGACTATTTCAAAAAAGCATGTAGGTGGTTTTCACAGACAATATATCAGTGTAAACAGTGTTATTTACGAAACATAAATATCTAGATTTGTACTTTTATCTTTAGTCCACAGGCAGAGTTAGTTAAGTGAAACAGGCCTGTTTTCTACTAGAGAATGTTCCTTATCTGCCTGTGACGAAATAGGTGCTATTTTTACGTAGAATATATCAGTATATTAAATTTTTGAAGAGACAGATACACAAATATACCAACAAAAAATAAACATACACAAGTATTTCGATCGATGGTATCTTTTATTTATCAAATATTCTAGTATTTTAAAATTTACGTTTAATGAAACTGATATAGATTTCTCTACATAGTGTACTAGAATTGATTTTGGCTATGTTATTCGCAGCAAGATACAGCAGATAGGTAATTTTAGCACAATCACATTGTCTCATGGAGAAATCATGCGTATTATGCGCATAAGTATATTTAGTGTACTCAAACACATGACCAGAGCAATATCTAAACTGATTATAATTTATATCCCGGTAAATTAATGTATTTGTAAATACAATAATCCTAACCCTAACCCTTACCCGACTCAGATATACTAATTATAATATCTAGAACGGAATTTGGCAGCGCTGGATAGTGCTTAAGCGGTGCTTGCTCATGTGTCGCCGAAAATTCAATCACGTTCCTATTGTACAAATAAAATATTGTTGATTATCGTGAGTTTATATTGTGTTTAATGCAAAATGGCCTCTGGTATAAAACTTTTGAAACTTTTGACCTGAATTCAGGTAGAGGACTATAATCTTGTTTTGCTAACAATTAATTATTAGTGCTGTAAGATCTAAGCATAATTAGGTACATTATTGTTGTATCCAGAAATTTATTTTGGCTGGAATTTATTTATTCAAATTATTTTTATGCAAGTGATTTTTCTCTAAAAATACAAAGTGCTCAAATAATATTCTTG
The DNA here is from genome assembly GCA_016746295.1 of Potamilus streckersoni. NCBI lineage: Eukaryota > Metazoa > Mollusca > Bivalvia > Unionida > Unionidae > Potamilus > Potamilus streckersoni. The sequence continues at coordinate 606,977 of JAEAOA010002177.1, read as the reverse complement.
TAAATAGAGACTTGCACTTATAGTGAAATTTCAAATAAGGACATATTCTTAGATTATATTACTGTGATCCTGTTTGCTGCATAACCACTACACATTAACACTTCCATATTTAATTTAGATTTCCATCAAAGTGTTATTCAGAGCTTTAATTATTAGGGCTTGTGTCTGTAATTTTTTGGGAGTTAATTCGAAATACAGTATGTTCCGCTTTTATATTTTCTAGGAAAATAAATTAATTATTTGTAGACATAGCACTACCTCCTATTACTTATTTTAAGACCATTGAGTCGTAATAGAAAATTAAACACTCAACCTTGGGATAAGAATTTTTCTAAAACATTTCAGAAATCTTTGTTTTCGAAGTTTAAATTCAGCTGTTTTGGGATTGTTTTTCTCGCAGATATTATTTCACATCTTAGAAATCTTTGGTGAATCCAACAAGCTTTTAAAAAATCATCTAAGTGGAGAATTTTATTTCAAACTTTACCCAAGAACGGTTAAACTCTTTGAAAAAGAATGAATTGCTCCAGCTTGCTAGAAAATACGATCTATCTGACGAAAAGGCTTATTTAGCAAAACAAGAAATAGAAAATATGTTGGTCCATTATTTGGTGTAAGGAATGTTCTAGAGAAATGTAATTTGGAATTGATTATTGAGACTTTTTGTGGTTTTAGCTTAAAAGTTATGTAATTGAAATTAAACTACAAGAGCGAAATAGAGCTACGAAAACTTGAGCTTCAAGAGAGATAACGTCATAGAGTAAAAGAAGAAGAAGAAGAAGAAGAAGAAGAAGAAGAAGAAGAAGAAGAAGAAGAAGAAGAAGAAGAAGAAGAAGAAGAAGAAGAAGAAGAAGAAGAAGAAGAAGAAGAAATGAAATAATATGTATTATTGTGAGAAAGAAGAGAGAGGATTACAGAAAATGAAAATAATGAAATTGAATTTAAGTTTAGATTAAAAGAATTAGAGCTGGAAACATCTCCCACTTTACATACAAATTCACATGTTGATGTTACTAAAAATATTAGTTTGATACCCCTTTTAAAGAAAAAGAAGTTGACAAGCATTTTCCTCATTTTGAGAAAACTGCTGAAAATTTGAAATGATCAAGAAAGTATTGGACTGTTATTACAAAAGCACACTTTCACACAAAGCTCATGACATCTACACTTCCCTGTTTGTACAGCAAAGTGCTAATAATGGTCTGGTTAAGAAATACATCTTGGAAGGTTATGAATTGGTACCTGAAGTTTATCGACAATAGCTAAGGAACTATAAGAAACGAAACAGAAAAACCTCATGTCGAATTTGCAAGAGAGTAATAGAAGTTATTTGATAGTTGGTTTCTTAGCCAAGAAAGATAGTCCAGATTACTAAAATCTCAGACAACTTATATTAACGACAGTTCAAGTATATCGTCAATAGTGAGGTCAAAATTTACCTAGATGAGCACAAGGTACAAAGTTTAAAAAATGCTGCTCGTACTGCTCACAAGCATTCCTTAGCTCATGATTTTTTTTTATCCCTAAGTCTTTCATTCAACAATTTTCTGGTATAAAACTATTTCATCCTAATACGAGCACTTCCCAATTTTAAGCTGACACAACCTGGTAATAAGGACATGGATTTATAGTGAAATTGCAGATAAGAATAGTTTTGAAATGTATTATTGTTATCCAACAAAGAATGTTGGTACATCACCACCATACGGGGTACCATTGGTACATCCACCCTTCCAGTGTTGGATATAATTTTAATTTACATTTAGGTTTATTTAAAACCTTAACTGTTAGGTCTTGCGTCTGCTTGGATTAGTTGGCATTTAATTTGCAGTTGTTAAAGTTCATCATTTTTTCATTTATTATTTGTATCGTATGGTAGTATACCATTTGTTGAGTTTACAAAGCTTGTTGCTTTTCACACTTTTCAAATGCTTACTTTAAGACCATAGAGTATTAATAGTAGTAAAAATAGGAATATATTTCATTCATGTCAATTAAAAGGTTATCTGCCTGCTAATGAATTTCTAATAAATCTTGATTTGTCATTGGAATTGCATTCTACGCCAATATTGACTTTTGAGTTTGTTCTTGCACACGTTATACACAATCAATTTATTACATTTATTACATTACATTAAACCATCATAATTTGTTCGATCAATTTGATTTGTTCCCCTTTAAACTTACTATATAATATTTTTTAATTGTGTTAGTTCTTCCTACTAATGAAATTTTTTTTAAAGTTTAAAATATTTCATTTCTTTCATTTTACATTCCTTCTTTCTTAAATTTTTTTATTTGTTTACCGTCAGACTATTTGTTAGAATTAGTTTTGTTTTTAAAATCATCTTTCAAAGTCATTGGATTTTTTTGGGTGCAAAATGTTATTGAATTAGATATTATATTTTAACCACGAATTTTGATCAAACAAAATTACTCTGTGCATTTTGTATGTTTAATCCTTAGTAACCTTAAAAACTGTCATATTGGATTGCATATCCATTTCTAACGCACGAAAATATGTCGCTACTGACGTGTTTCTGTCTTAATTAATTTCTTTTAAAAATGCAGAAAAATCAAAACTTCTTAGAAATGCTACATCTACCAAAGGGATACACTTTGTTCATTACTCTAAGAAATTAAATTTTCATCGATCGTTTTTATTTTTTTTTTCTCGGTTGCTTATCCAGTTTGTAACCAGGATTCAATTGGAAAACGAAACAACCCTGTATATCGTTGAACTAAAGGATATCATGAATGCCATTGACCTTCGATGATCACATTCTCTTTTCAATAATACTCATAATTTGTTTTACCATATATAATCGGTATCAAGTCACTTCTAATTCCAGATTTAATTATAGGGAACATAGCATATGTTAGCAATTTAAACCTTACCATAGTCATTTTAAAGATAACAGCATCAGTACCAGAATCATATAATGGATATAGGTTTTAATTATTCATGCCGATATTTGCTAATTCTGGAAATATGTCATATAGCAGTAAAATAATTTTTCATTAAGTAGTAGGCATTTACGTCACAAAGAGAATTCAACTGGATATGATTGATGCTATCTTTAACACATAAACTATTATAGGTACGCAGAAATAATTTTTCTTATATATTCTGGTTCAAGCCATTTCCAGATTTCTACGCGTTTCTATGATATTGTCATTGCTTAAATTTTTCCGGAAGTCGTTCAAGTGATTTACCAATAAATCTATCACTATACGGAAATTTAATTTTATGAAAACGTCTTTACCAACTCCTCTCTCTCTCTCTCTCTCTCTCTCTCTCTCTCTCTCTCTCTCTCTCTCTCTCTCTCTCTCTCTCTCTCTCTCTCTCTCTCTCTCTCTCTCTCTCTCTCTCTCTCTCTCTCTCTCATAAAATTCTTTCTATATGAAACGTACTGCTGTCATCCTAGTAATGCTCCATGTTTTTACTGTGCTCATCATAATATCATAAGAGTCCTAGCTAGAGAAACTATTGTATATAGAGGCATCCATTTAGGATATTTGTATTTTAATTTACACCCAGGGCGTCTTAATGTTCCAATTAAGTGATTGCAAGCTCATTGCATTTTTATGGCAGTCTCCCCTCATCCCTGATTTCGTTGGTGGCAATTTCCTTTTCACAATATGACATATATTTATGGAATTAAAACGCTTCATTAGCAGAACTTCTTGCCATTAATTCTCCATAAAGGTGTTCTCTAAATGCAAATACTCATATCATTGACTTATTCAGTCTTCCCGTCTGTAAACGTTAAACGTAAAGTATTAAATTTGTTGGTTCGCTTAAAATCCGTACTGTTTCAAGGTAAAAGAAAACGGATGTTAGTTGATGTTCTGTTCTATTTGTATTGTTCACGTTATGTTGGGTTACAATTGGTTATATGTTCTATAAGTCATTCAAAAGTACAACATAGAATAAAATAAACTTTAGTTTGGTGAGGGAAGTTTGTAAAATTTGACGACAGAACACTTATCATGTATTATCTTCGTTTGATCTACTTTACTGCATTATCATTTTTCTTCAAATCTGAAATCAGAATAAAACTATTATAGGTACTTCTTGAAAAAAAATGCTGTTTTGTGTTTTCTTGTAGTTCATGTTGTTGCGTATTATATTCTTCTTGCTTGAGATGATGCCAGGTTTGATATATCCTTAATCCTGCAGCAATATTAATTTTCAAATACAATTAGGTTATGTATGTGACAGTCTGTTTCTGTATAGCTTCATAACCTTGCTTGCGGATTCGTAAACAATAGTATATATATATATATATATATATATATATATATATATATATATATATATATATATATATATATATATATATATATATATATATATATATATATATATATCTATCTATCTATCTATATATATATATATATATATATATATATATATATATATATATATATATATATAGAGAGAGAGAGAGAGAGAGAGAGAGAGAGAGAGAGAGAGATAGATAGATAGATAGATAGATAGATAGATAGATAGATAGATAGATAGATAGATAGATAGATAGATAGATAGATAGATAGATAGATAGATAGATAGATAGATAGATATTAAGCAATTGACATTACCCCATTGATGTCCAAGGTAAGACGACGACTAACAGCTCATAAGATGAGCTATAGTGAATTGAACCATCCCTATCGGTACTGCAGTGCATCAGAAGTTACATTCATGCCCAATTTAATTATGTTTCAGTTTAAGTCCCTTTGCACCGATTTGGTGTTATACTTACAAAGACTATCCGATAGAGAAAAAGAGCGATGAAATGACAGAACACTTTTATAGAAAAATGTCTGACTCATATATAGTCGCAAAAACTAGATGTTGGTGTTAACTAGTACATTTACAGAAAGCTGATTAGCTACACCCTTTTGAACATCTGTTCATTTTGCTTGTATGAACCGGAAAATATATTCTAATTTAGCCCCACCCACTAGCATTATATTTCTGACATTGGCTAGAACTATGTGCAAAATGTCGCCGGCCAGAATATTACAAATTCCCAAAAGTACATCTTAATATTGCTACATGTAGCTAAGCCAATATGAAATTCTTCTGGCGATACTTTTAATTTCACCTCGCAATTGTTCTAACCTTGTCTCTAGGCCTATAGACATACCTCCATGCTTTGAAATAAATTTTTGACATAACGAAAACCTAAAAGAAGATAATCGTTTTAAATTACATGTTTGGACATTGTCATATACACCATGAAAACATACATTTAAATATGTTCTTGAACTTCATTGGTAAGTTGCAGAGAATAAATTTTATGGAGAGGAAAAGCAAGTCTTTTTTTCTAATATATATATATATATATATATATATATATATATATATATATATATATATATATATATATATATATATATATATATATATATATATATATATATATATATATATATATATATATATATATATATATATATATCTGTGTGTGTGTGCGTGTGTGTGAAAAACATTAGTGAAAAGTCTGCTTTCGCGAAAATATATAAATTATCCGTTTTCAATAGTTTACCATTATTCTATCTTTTGTGATATGAAGGTCCACGGTAGGGTCATGGAGACAGGGGAGTTTTAAAGAGTTTGGTGAATATTGGTAGTGGTTTTTACTGGGGATATAATGCCCTACGATTCTTAAAAACAAACTGATTTATACAAGAACTGTGATTGTTGTTTAATGTCACGTGTGAATGTTTGTGTGTGTATGTGTGTCTGTTTATATATGTGTGTGGCAGGGGTGGGTGAGTACGATGTTGTTTGCAGATGAATTTAAAGACATTGGAATATTAACCCACGAAATATACTAATTTCCTTTTTTGAGAGCGTACTTGTATATCAATATAAATATCAATATTTTTGGACGAATGCCAAGGAAACCTGAAATAAATGCCTCTGCCCATGATACGAAAGAAATGAAAAAGATATCGACAGATACACTATACAGTAAATTAGAAACAAAAACAAAATAGAAAGCAAGAAATGAGTTGACGTATAAAGCAGAAATAAACCACTAATCAAGAATGTCTTAGTCGCTGCACGTTCTAAATAATGTTCCAGGGGACCCAAAAGTAACAGTCGTATATATGTGGTGTGTGAGTCTGTGTCTGCGAGTGCTTGTGAGTTATCTGGAGATATATTATTTTATTCCGAACCTATGAGTGATACTAGGTGCCAAAATAAGCCATTTAAAGTAACTTTGAAAAGTAATGTGTTTATTTTTACTAGAAAATAGAATCTAAGACTTAAAGTTAGAAGTTTTCACGATAGTCAGAGACCAGGATCGACATGACGAGTATGACAAATAAGTACAACGCTCGTGACGATAGTGTTAAGCGATTAGCATGCCTTTTAAGTTGAATTTAAGTGATCACAAAAACGGCAAAAGAAGAATAAATGGGAATATATTTTGGCGGCTTTAAAGACCATGACCAACGATTTTTCCTTAATAGCTTGTACTGTGAACTATTGAGCTTTGGCAGGCTTTCGCTCAGAAGAAGCGGATTTTATACAGGTACGTTGATCCCGCATAAATTATTGATATTAACAGTAAGACCCGAGTTTCCCCTGCCCATCCTACTATATTTTATATATTTTAGCATTTTTATGTTGGGATGTGGGTTCAGAGTCAATTGTCTATAAAAAAAAAAATTGGAATTCGCCGATACCGTGCGATGGCGGCATAGCGTAATCGCTTACTAGCGACTTAACTTAAACGACTTTAATCGAGTCCTACCTGCATGAAATCAATATGAAGATGATTGATTTTCTAAGATATTGTTGAGTATAATATTCGCTGTCTTTAATCCGTTGACACACGAGACGAAACTACCGCGCTGATGAAAACTGAACCACTTACTCGCCATTTTGCATTGCTAGTCACATGACCACACACATCTCGGAACCTACATTTCCATGCCATTAAAGGTCAAATAGACGATATCAACAACCTTCCCACTGTTGCTGCACAAAATATTTGAAAATATTTAAATGAAAGTCACGTAATTTTTTTTAAAACAGACACATAGTTGTCAATATATTTATTTAGAAAACAACTGCCAGAAACCTTTCTGAATCGTAGCAACATAAAGAAAGTCAGATTATTCCATCATAGAGAGCGTGTCGACGAGGTTGTTTTCATTATCACCTGTCAACCCCACGGTGGCTATGAATTCCAGTTTTTCGCAATTGGCTCCAATTCCCCCCTCCCAATATAAGTATCAAAATATCTAAAAACAAGGTGAGAGGGGCGAAGAAACTGCGACAAGCATAAATTGTGACGCTATATTTGGGAGAATAATTCAATTATCGACTGACGTGTGACATTATTATTCATCGTACACTTGACATACACCTTAAACCATATCCTGAAAGCCTTCCTTCACGTATTTATCTTGAATGAATTTTGTAACTTCGTTGCTAAAGTATTTTCTGAGGTGGTTAAAACCCTATTTCCTCGCGCCTCATATATGTACACATCTCAAGTCGGGCAGAGTCTTGGACACTGGATTTTCATTCTTGTCGTCATGGAGCAAGAGATCAGGATAGTTTCCCATTTTTTAGAATAATATATTTGCTCAGAGTTGCATCGCAACTTCAATATTGCAATTAATGGCATTCGTTTTCTGCTTTCAGTTTGATACATTCCAAAAAACCAATAAACTATTTTGTTAATTGCCTGTATTTGATTCCTTATCTGTCCCGATCAGAACAAAAAATCTAATGTATGCCTTAACAGGAGCAGTTAAAGAAAGATAAAGATTCGCCATGTTACAATAGCATGTATGTATGTATGTATGTATGTATGTATGTATGTATGTATGTATGTATGTATGTATGTATGTATGTATGTATGTATGTATGTATGTATGTATGTATGTATGCATGCATGCATGCATGCATGCATGCATGCATGCATGTATGCATGTATGCATGTATGCATGTATGTATGTATGTATGTATGTATGTATGTATGTATGTATGTATGTATGTATGTATGTATGTATGTATGCATGCATGCATGCATGCATGCATGCATGTATGTATGCATGTATGTATGTATGTATGTATGTATGTATGTATGTATGTATGTATGTATGTATGTATGCATGAATGTATGTATGTACGTACGCTCGTACTTACGTATGCATGTATGTATGGCACAGCAACTAGCACTTTCACACACACACGCACGCGCGCGCGCACGCACGCACGCACGCACGCACACACACACACACATACATACATACATACATACATACATACATACATACATACATACATACATACATACATACATACATACATACATACATACATACATACATACATACATACATACATACATACATACATACATACATACATACATACATGCATACTTACATGCATACATACATACATACATACATACATACATACATACATACATACATACATACATACATACATACATACATACATACATACATACATACATACATACATACATACATACATACATACATACATATGCATAGTGCTTGCAAGATTGTGTATCTCATAAAAGGCAAACAAGACAAAGATAAAGGTTAAAGAGAATCAATATTCTCAATACTACAAAGTCATTTTTTAAAACATAAACCGCACTTTTGAAAAGTCTAATTCTTTTTCAGGTTCAATTAATCTCCTCTTAAAAATTTCTGCAGAGCAATTTTGACCTATTCTACGCCATCGAGCATCCAGGAGAGTGGACATAATTTTCCCATCGGTTATCGAAAAGAGTAAGCCAGAAACTTGCATCAAATTTGGGTATTGGTTCTCGGCGTTGGTTTAGTCATACATGTCGCACGCGTCCAACGGGTTATCTATTCGAACTCACGCGATAATTTCTGCACTAATGCATCATTATCTGATGATATAAAACTGCGAATCCCACTCGTGTTTTGTCACTGAAAACCTAGCTTATGTCCTTAAATTTGTTCTAATTTTGTAATAAAGGGTCAATTAGGGCCAAGGTGTCCTGAATAAATTAGAAATTTAATTGCGCTCTAACTGAATCAACTGCATTCTGGTCATTATAATGAATAACTGTGTGCTTTTGCTTCCCAGGTTCATGGGTCCCTAATGATTCTAGTCCTAGCTTAATTGACAATTACCAAGAATTACGACTGTATTTGTGGGTAAAGAGACTTTGCTTTTATAGACAGTTATCATCATAGATCGTGCTTACAAGCTATATTTCCTCGATAATATAGTCATTAGGGCATTGGTTTCATTAGACGGAAAGTATTGTCAAATGCTTGTCGTTCACGTCATTTTAATGGCTAATGCATTTACGATAAATGTCGATGAGAATTTTTGAAATCATTGAAAACTTTTAAGACGATCTGTTCATTTACGAAAATGTAGGTTGAAATGATATTTTTCTCAATTGTGAATCACAAGTGTGCAAAAAATTAAATATGATCAGGAAACAAGATCAAATAGACTAATCAGCTCCAAGAAATCCTGACCAGAATTGTTTGTTCAGATTCAGTGAATGTAAAAAGTGTGTGTTAAAGCTGGAAAATGAAAAAAATTCCAAAGATTAGGTCAAGTATCTAGTCAAATTTATACAGCAATCATAAAAACGTTCTACTTGATTTACTATGAAATGCTATAAGAAGATTAGGCTTTTCAACGTATGCTTACATTATTATACAATAAGATTACTTCTTTCATGTGACGGTAATAGGAGATAATTTATCCATAGCTCTGTATCGCTCACCCAACAAGATTTGTGTCACACACCTGAACTCAAATTATTTGCCAATATAGATACACATTATGGCGAATACTGATGAACATAACGTATATAAATTATGCTTACAAGTTCTAAAGCTACATCGCTACAACATCAAGGTGAATGTAGCAGAAAGGATCGTGTGTGTCAGGAATTGACTAAGATCATTTTAAAAAATATGTAAAAGGTACGGACAATAAACAAGGCAATCAAGTTTTTGTCGTCACTAACCTAATGGTTTTCGGCATTCATTGAGACTTTGTCATAGGTAAACTCCTGAAAGCTCCAAACAAGACAAATAATACACACGAAGGAAAACGCTGATTTTACACACTTCATACTTTGGTGAAAATGGAGAACATCACTGAGCAGAGCTCCACTTGAAATCTAAAATGTCTTTTCCGTACGAGGATTTATTTCACTACACATGAGCTCGGCTACGTTTATATTACCCAATAAGTGTCATTAAGTCTTAAAAGTAATTGAACTGTTCTCCTTAACATAGAACGAACTTAATAGCCGAGCACAATTTATAGACAAAGCAATAACTTGAAAGGCTTCTATAAGACATTACTGTGTTTTGGAAGCACAGGGTATTAAAGTTAATTTAAAGAAAGTTAATGAATATCGACAAAGACTATTCATTGATGTTGTTACTATTCAATATGAATGATATTCTTTCACGATATTTTCTAGACAAGAATTTCTCACACTTTCTCTATTGTTAGGAGTCTATGCTCTTGCAATAAGTAACAGAAATTAGTGAAAACAATCTATGTAAAATTTAACAAGTAATATATTTCCCTAGAATACAAACTGAAAAATGATAAAAAGACATTACGGTATTGTCAATTATATCTAAAAATAGTCCAAAAAAATAAAGACACAAATCATAATTAAAAACATCCTGAATAAAACTCAGTTCAAATCACGAAGAGATAAAAAACTGAAAGCTATCACGTGTCTGTTATGGCCTACGAAGTACTGATGTGTCAACGGTCTCTTGCTGAATCACACAAATATTATTCCAGGTTTAAATTCAATATAAATTCTAACGAATGTCTTTATCCAAGAATGTTATCAGAGCAGTTTTGTATTTCCAGAGAAAATAATTACTTGATTCAATATTTTGACTAATATGAAATTCAGCCCAAACTGGTCAAACATAAATACAACTTAAAGTGCTAGATGGTAAAGCACGACTGGTAAAATCCACACAGTCACAAGATAATATAGTTCTCTGTTTGAACTCAGGTCACAAATTAGCATTTTCTAAAATCAACCATTACCTAATGGAAAATAACTTTCTAGTATGATCTAATGAGTCTTGTTTACTTACAACACAATAACGTAAGACAATTTTTTGTGGATCTTCTAAACCATGACCCTGTTCAACCTACTTACGCCTTCTTGTTTACCTGGGTAATTATTTGGTTAATGAAATCATACACATGTAGACTAATGAAGCTATTATTAGTTGTTTACATAAATGAAATAAAAAAGTTATAAAGTCAATCAGGTCAAACAGAAATTAACACAGTTTTGGGGAAGGTCATTTCCAGCCAAAATATTACATTACAATAACATGTAAAGGAATATAAAAATGTAAAACTAAGAGAGAAACAAATTAATTATACGTAACACTTCCCTTCATAAAGTAAAAGAATAGTATATATAGTTTAATACAAACAACACTATCATGCAAGTTAGAGAAATTAAAATCGTACTCTACCGAGTTTCGAACCCAGATCCGCGAGTAAATGGCACCCATCGCCTTGCCTGCACGCATTAACCCATATACCGTCACGACTAACCACGCATCACCAAAAAATGATGGCACTGAACGTTGTTATATAAGCTCGTGCGTAGCAGACACACTCCCATGACGACCTAGTAATTAATTCTCATATATACACACAGTCTTTCCAGATTCCTATGAAAGAAATCAAGGTATATAGGATTTTTGTTTTACAAAGAATTATAAATATATACCAGACAGAACAGACTGTGCTATCCCTGGATTCTGTAGTAGATAGTGGGCAGAAATAATAGTTTAATACAAACAATACTATCATACAGGTTAGAAACTCGGTAGAGTACGAATTTAATTTCTCTAACCTGTATGATAGTATTGTTTGTATTAAACTATTATTTCTGCTCACTATTATCAAGATTCTAATACAGAATCCAGGGATAGCACAGTCTGTTCTGTCTGGTATATATATATATATATATATATATATATATATATATATATATATATATATATATATATATATATATATGCAAAAGTGCATCTGCTATTAAGTTATAATTTCCTTTGATGTGTTTGATATCAATATTATATTTCTGCAAAAACAGTAATAATCGCTGATTTTTTTATTTTCATCTTGCTGATGAAAAAGTAAAGGAGTTGTGATCACTAAACACAAAAATCGGAGAAGGAGCTGAACTAATGTAAACTTTAAAATGTTGTAATGCCACTATCAGTCAAACATTCCTTCTCGATTGTGGAATACTTTATATTGTGCATATTTAATTTCGTATAAAAATAGCACACTGGATGATAAACACCATTTTATTCTTTCTGAATCAATACTGCTCCAACACCAACATCACTTGCATCAAGAGACAATTTAAATGATTGGCTGAAACTTTGGAGCTGCAAGAACTTGTGCACTCTTAAGAATGACCTTTAACTTATCAAAACCCTCCTGTCATTTTTGAGTCCAATGAAACATGGTTTTCTTGCTCAATAAATTTGTCAGGGGTTCAACTATTATGGAAAAATTGGAACGAAATTTCCGATAGTATTCAACCATGACTAAAAATCTCATCAGGCACAGAGAATTTAGAGATAACATTGACCGTAGCATCATTAGGTTTAACTTGGCCATGTCCCACGTTATGTTCTAGAAAGGTTACACAAGCACGGCAAAACTCCCTTTTTGATAAATTAGTTGTAAAATGTGCAAACGTGCATCAGTGAATTTGTCAAAGAATATCCGAACTAACGCCAAATGATCTTTGCAGGTGTTGTTGTAGATGATGACATCATCAATGCAAGCATCCAAAATATCTAGACCAGATGTAATCATGTTCATTAATTATTTAAAAGTACTCAGTGAACCTTTCATACAAAACTGGATCACTTTATATCGATAAAGTTCATCTGGAATCACGGATACAGAAATTTACTTTGCCCATTCCGTCACTCAAATTTCCAAACTCCTTTCAGAAGGTCAAATTTGGTGACATACTCTGCATTTCCAATTTTATCAATGCAGTAAAAGATTCTTGGTAATGGAAACGAATCTATTTTAGTCACACTGTTCACCTTTCTATTATGAGTGCACATTCGGTAAGTATTGTATGGCTTCGGAACAAGTATGCATGATAAACTCCAGTCACTTTTACTCGGTTCTATGAAATCATTTTCCAGCAAATACTGAATTTCTTTTTCCAATTCTTCCTGTTTGAGAGGGTTCATCCTCTATGCGTGTTGTTTCAAAGGTGTGGAATTTACAATTTCAACGTCATGGTAGATTTTTTTTGTTCTTGTAGGAACACTTGGAAATAAGTGCTCATATTCAAGTAATAACTGTTAAGTTCTTTCCTTTCTTGCTGTTGCAAATGTGAAAGTTTCTGGACCAGATTATTCATAATTTCTGAATTCCGAAGATTTGTTACTCAAAAATCAATAGAATCCTATTAGATTCATTCGATTAAATCTTCACAGAGTGGGACAAGTACAACTAAATTAATTGTATGATTAATTTGGCTATCTCTCTCAACATACTGGTACTTCTTTAAACTATTAACATTCAAAGAGTACTATTAGTATAATTTAACTCATTCATGTTTTGCATATTTTTGTCAGGGTCTTAATAACTAAGTTGAAGAAAATTTTGATAGATGAGCAAGAGAGACAGAACACTATCACCACACTCAAACGTTCTCTCGATTGTAGTCCTGTCAAGCCATAATTTCACTTCTGATTTGAATTGATGGCTGCCGAATTGAAGCATAATTGGCTGAAAAATTCCTCAAAAGAATTTCCTCCGGGAATCTTGTTGACGTACATATTATGGTCAACAAGTATTGGTTACCTTGATATGGTCTTAGGTGAGGGACCGACACAATCTACCGCAGGTTTCATAGGTCAGACTAAGAATTGTCTGTCTGTACGATTTTGGAACTACAATCTGATAGTTCATTGGCCACCCGTCACCAGCAGGTACCTCGGGAAGAGAGAGAGAGAGAGAGAGAGAGAGAGAGAGAGAGAGAGAGAGAGAGAGAGAGAGAGAGAGAGAGAGAGAGAGAGAGAGAGAGAGAGAGAGGCATTTATACATTTTAATATTCAAGTAATAATGATCGATTTTTTAGAACATTACGGACTGTTTAAGAAACAACAAAATAAAACATTAAATAAATTATGTATGCGACGTAACCGTAGCATTTACTCTATAATGTCGACATGGTTGCAGCATTGCGTCATTGATAAACACTGTAGATAAATCCAAAGGAAAGTGCTACAACGAACCATATTCTTTTATATTTCTTTTTATAATTTCTATTTCAAGGTTTTAATCCAGCCCAAATTCATTTATATCTCTCACTCCACATTTCTGCGTAGTTTGTCTGTTATGCCATGATAAGAGAGGGGGAACAGAAATCAGAAAAGATTGTGATGAAAATGTGTACCATACTAAATTCATTTAGAAAGCGAGGATTATTAATACGTTTTATCATTATTTTCATGCGTCTTTAATGGTCGACATGTGGAAATTCATCATTGATCTATAGTCAACTGCAGATGGTCGCTAGAATGCTTATACATGCGTATTATTGCGCGACGGGCGGATCACAAATTTATATATCAATAGCATTGGTATATCAATATGCTTTATACCAACACGATAATGACATGTTATTTTTAATGCATGTAGTAAATACATACATACATACATACATACATACATACATACATACATACATACATACATACATACATACATACATACATACATACATACATACATACATACATACATACATACATACATACATACATACATACATACATACATACATACATACATACATACATACATACATTCATCACCCAATAAATATATTTATAAAGTTAATGCATAGAAATTAATTCGCTCCAATAGATTGTAGTCCAAAATTACATGGAACGTTAACATATATTTATGCTTAACGAATAGAAAATACACACTTATGCACACAAATATTAAAGGTATAAAGATAAGCATTCGGAAAGACGATGCAGATATGTACAAGATGCATACGTATACAATTAGTGTACAGTGTAACATGATTATAGGATATGGTGAATGCAAGGTTTTACTATTATTGTACAGTGTAAGATGATTATAAGATATGGTGAATGCAAGATTATGCAATTAGTGTACAGTGTAAGATGATTATATGATATGGTGAATGCAAGGTTATACAGTTAGTGCACACTGTAACATGATTATATGATATAGTGAATGCAAGGGTTCACAATTATTGTACAGTGTACCGTGATTATATGATATGGTGAATGCAAGGATATACAATTAGTGTACAGTGTAAGACGATTATAGGATATGGTGAATGCAAGGTTATGCAATTAGTGAGCAGTGTAACATTATTATAGGATAAGATGAATGTAAAATTACATGTTTATAAGATATGATGAGTGCAGAGATACAAAGGCAATATACAAAAGAATGCGATTATTAAAAATTGCGGCATACCTAGGATAAATTTGTGGCCTAAAATGAGACAAAAGGAAAATATTATTTAAAAAAGAAAAATTTCAGCAATTATTTTTCGTAAATCTTGAAATGAGTTGCTTTTTATTGAAATGGCAGGTCTTAATATTTTTATCTTTAGCCTGGTTATCATCATTGTCTCACTTACTCGTTTTTTAATGAATATTGAAAGGAGGATTTTTTTTAACTTATTATTTTTATTTTTAAACTGTGTGACAGAATTTAAACAAATCATCACTAAGAGATTCATTGGAGAACGATTGATTTTTACATAGGTCGCCGGAGAATGAAAACGCACATCAAAAGATGCCAAACAAAGAAACGTACATTTTCTACTACACTTTAGGATATAAAGCATATGGAATTGTTGACACTGTTAGCAATTATCTCAGCAAATACTGAGAAATATTTTAACGACTGCCAAAAGAAAACAGAAATAAAAAGAACATTAGACTACAAAATTGTTAGCTCGTCGTGGGAAGAAAAAAGATGAATAATTAATCCTGTTCTGTGGATACCATGCACAAGATTCCATATTTATGACTTTGACCTAATCAGAGCACAGGTGCATGCTGCTGATGGAGTATAATGCTCCATTTTAAACAATATTGCTTTTGCTAAGTCAGTCTGAACAATGGGTCCAGTATCATATTCCCTAATCTATTTAGAAAATCCTCCGTATGAAACAACGAAAAAAAAAATGTTTGTTCTGATGTTTTAAAGTAGAAAATATATTCGTACTTCGACGATGGATTTTCATCTGGGAATGGTGTTAACGGAAGAAGCAAGCTTTGTATTGCTGGGTTTTTATAGTATTACCACGTGTTCGATAACTTACAATGATAGAACATTAAAATGTGTATATGGAAACCATATTTACTTTGTTATGCATATTTCGTTTCTGCTATTTGTTTTTTTTTATTACCACGATTATATGTTATGAACATACGTATTTTGTACATGACTATTTTCGAAAATCAAGTTAATGGTGAAACTGACCAGTAACATTTCTTTAGTAAACAACATGATAAATAGGCAAAATGTCCATGTGAGTATACATTTAAATATTTAGATCATATTCATTATTCGTGAAAACATGTTAACTTAAGTTTGAGCTAAATATATTCAGCCTTGATTCTGACCTTAGAAACTTTCACAAAGGAAATTTCCCATTAAGTTGACAGAGCAGTTCCATAAAATGGTAATTGCAACTAGGTCAAGTAGAGGAATATATAAACTTGTTCCCATTAAGATTATTCATTCTTGCCTTAACATACAAAGCATAATCAGTCTTATTGCTGTGTTCAGTGTTTTAATTTGGATTTATTTGTTTATTCAAATTATTATTCATGGCAAGCATAATGTGCTTACAATATTACAAGATTAAAACATTATTTTGGAATTATAGTTAATTCAATCAATAATATTTTGGATTATATTATTGTAATACATGAAACTATTTAACACATAACCACATTCCAGGCTATTGGCACAAAACACGTTCGAGACTACAGGCCATTAACACACTCAATGTTAGAGTTTATTTAAATACCACTAGAATTCAATTGGACCTCATACATTTGGACTTGTGATAGAACTTTTAGGACTATTTGGATTTAATTTACAATAATGTAAATTCTCTTTAAATTTTTCAGTTTGTATTCCAGGAAAATAAATTATTTGTTAAATTTTACAAAATTTCTTTTCATTTTCCTCTTTTCTTTTACTGATGTTTAAGACACTGAGTCGTAATAACTCTATTTGCACGTTCAACTGGAATTGAACCTAAGAATCCAAGACTTCAGAAAATGGTATTTTATTTTTTTCACGATGGTACATCTTTTAAATACGATCAGATACAAATGTTTTGTTGAATTCTTCGCTTACGTCATTTTGTTTACTCTTTCATTTGGTAGTCATATTTTCTTTTGATGTTCGACAACGAGAAGAACAAAGATTGTCCAAAACTCTTCTAGTACTAACTTTCTTTCTTCCTGTCATTCCAATACACATTCTATTAGATCATTGTTTGAGAGTTTTCCATTGTTATTATAGTCATCTTGAGAAGGATGAAATATTTCAGAGACTGTACTGTATAAAGGGCGCTAGGAAGTCAAGCAAAACGAGTGAGAATCTGCAGTAATGACTCTTGTCTTTAAAACTTTTGGTGTCAACCAAAGCAGTATCATTTATCAAAGGCACCCTAAATCGTTGAAAAAAATGAGCTGGTGTGATAGAGAGAGATGGAGAGATTGTAGGGTGAGCTGAAGAAGTTGTGTGGTGAGCTGGAGAGATCGTACGGTGGGCTTGAGCAATTGTAGGCCGAAACGAAAAAATCACGTGGTGAGCTGGAGAGATCGTATGGTGGGTTTGAGCAATTGTAGGCCGAAACGAAGAAATCACGTGGTGAGCTGGAGAGATCGTAGTTCAAGTAGACATGTAAGCGTTGTTTACATTACATAACTACGCATCGTCTCTACAGAGAGAAGGCTGCTTCACAAAAGTCTTGCACCGAAGGTGTTGTTGTTGTTGTTGTTGTTGTTGTGGGGTTTAACGCCATTTTTCAGCACACGATAGGCTATACATGGCGGCCAGTATTAATGGTGGAGGAAGAAACCGGGAAATCACCGGAAAGAACCACTGACCCACGAGAAGCTACTGGCAAGCTTTCTCACATATCCACATTCACCGAATCTTAGACTTGAACCCATGCAGATAGAGGTGAGATGGCAGTGACCAGAAACGGACAGCGCTTTAGACTACTCGGCCACTCGGGGCCCCTTCACCGAAGGTGCAATGAGACTATTGAATAATTTGTCTGGCAACATACCTAAACTAATTGGTTAGCTCAGCAAACCATACAGGTAAAGTTAGCTTCATGAACTCCTAATAAACAAAGTAAGTTAGTAGATTGGTCCGATATTCTAATACAAAAACTGGTTGGACAGCATGATACGACGAAATCTGTATCAATTGCTGTTTATGTAAGTCGCTATTGTTGTCCTTCAATTGACTATTTCTTTCACATTAAATGATTTAACAGTTCAAAACATCTCGGAAACATATCATTAGACTCAACAGTTTTAATGACAAGGGATGTCCTTAAGATGATGTTGATCTCTGTTGACCATGAACTCGATTTCTATGTTGAAAATGAGATCAATTTAAAATGTTCTTGTGTTCTATTAATTTTATTTCCAACTCGTCTACTAGCGTTTAACCCATTTAATATGATAACTAACTAATGCAAGGTTCAGACCATGCAGTCAAATTTTGTAGAATACTTGTATAATTTTGATCACAATTTTCAGGTCATTGAAGATCGTAACAATTCCTATGTTATGAATTTCTAACATAATAGATGCATAATTTGGTGTAACAAAGGATGTTGAGAAGTATCTATTCTTGAATCTAATAAACAATGATAATACCCCTTTGCATTTATCTCCCAATGTTATCAGGAAAGTTAAAATATGGCCCTACTGGGCAACCTTCAGAAGGCCTATGCTGCTGATAATGAAGATAATTTGTTACTTAAAATTGACAACAATCAGTGTAGGAAATGCTATGAGTCAACATATCCCAATGAGTTCTGCAAGCAGAATAGGATTATTAGGTGACGTGTTCAAACGAATGGATAGTGTTGAGTTGGTGCGTAGATAGATAAATATATTGATGGAACAAAAGGAGTGAAGTGTGTTGGGTGGGTAGGTGGGTGGGTAGACTGATAGATAGACAAAATATAGAATTACTGATGTAGAAAATTAAACAAATTCGTAATGGTACTCACCTAATGTTAATTATTTCCATTCGTTTCAAAGCGTAACCTCGTGTCGTTATTTGTTATGAACAATCCACAATGTCTATCCATTGTGACAACATTACACAACCAACCATCGATGTTTCCCTGTATAGTCACACATATTCATTGATCTTTAAATATTTGTGAATGAACGTGCAATGATACCTAAGTATGTGCATGATTTGTATTCTTTTTTATTGCCATTGTTTTACTTTTAACATGGCCAATTACAAAAACTGAAGACCACATGACTGATGGAGCAGACATGATCAAATCAGTTCATGCATCTATTTGTTTATTATTCTTGTCGAAAATGTCTTCACCATTCAGAGAAAGATTCAAGATGTATAAATACATTACAAATGTAGAAATACATTCTTGAAAAGTTACAGAGACCTCGGTACATCTACTGTTTCTGTTCTGATCTGTTCTAAATACATATTATCATTTCGTAATTGAAGATAAACGAATATTTTTGTTTGTATATCTGTATGGTCGGTCTCACTATATCATGTAACTTACGTTTTTGCATGTTGAACTTTACAGTATATTTTCTATTCATAGTATATTATTATGTCCAGTATAACCAGTAGTCCCTAATAGTAAGTTTTAACAGTGTAACACCTTTCTAATCAGAACCATATTTCTCAAAGTTACTGCCACAAGTGTTGAGGACAAGGTGGCAATATATTTTTCTCCAAATTCTATATACTTCTAAAGCTGAGGATGACACTGAGTGACAAAATTCCTGAGTACTTGTGCATGTACAATGATGCAGGAAACGCATTTGGAAAAAGATGAACTAGAGCAAGAGGAAGACGAAATATAGAAAAAAGAAACATTTCAAAGAAAGAAAAAGAAAGAAAAGATTAAAAAGAAGACGAAGGTGAAAAAATATAATTTACCATGAAGATGATGATCATCGTCGTCGTCATCATCGTTGTCATCGTCATCGTCGTCACCACCACCACCACCATCATCATCATCATCATCATCATCATCATCATCAACAACAACAACAACAACAGTACATAAGGAGTTTTAGTCAGGGACAGCACGATCGATGCACAGAAAAGTTTGTCATTGAAATATGACCCAAAATAAAAGAAAGTATATAATATGACCCCTGACTATAGAGAATATGCCAAACATTGAAATCTGCTCTGGCCTACTAGCGATGGATTTAACACTTACTGTTCTTATCAATGTCCAAATTCATCTCTATGGCTAATTGAATTAATGGTCGGATTACGCATGTTCGAATATGTTTGCTCCCTCTAACCGTTTACCTTTTTCTCTTTTTTTTTGCAAACGTTTTTGATTTTTATTTCAGTGAAATCTGGTTTGGATAAACTTACACTGAACGTCATCATCTTCTTAATTTACAAATCATTACTAATTACTTTTCATTAGTATTCATTTGTTTCCTAAATGGTAATGGTAACCCGAAATGTGATAGCTAACACGGGCTAATTACTATTTTCCTATAACGTTTTTTTGAGTTTGATTTCTGGACACATATCACATGGTCTTATCAAAACATCTAAACAATATTTTAGTTCCTTAAAGCATGCAACCGATTCTACAGAAATCAGGACAAGCATTATTTAGCATCTGTATTTGGCAGAATAAATTACTGATTATCAGCCAGGATTCAGACACAGTGTGCTTCTGAATCCTATAATAGGGTCATTAAGTTATTATATCCATGAGAAACTGACGTAAACAACAAAAAAAAAACTTTTGTAAAACTCTTGAACAGAATCCAATGTATCATTTATTATGCAAATCTAAATACAAGCGTCATAGACCCCAATTTGCTGTAGCATAATGATCTAGCACATCAGGGTTTTCGATTTACTATTAAAATCACCGATTAGGCTAGTACAACGTAGATTCGTAGACTCTGATCTACATTGTTCCTGATTAGTTACAATTTTGAAACTAATTCAGATACTTTGCAAAACATTTTAATTTCATCATTCATCCCAAACAATACAAATATTTATTTTTCCAGTACTCCAAACCTTCTGTTATTTCCGACAGAACGTTGACTAAAAGTAAATACTCTTCTTTTTAAGCTACGTGGTAAACATTTAGTGCTGTCTGTGCAAGTACTACTAACACAATTTCTTAAAAATACTTAACTCTATTGTTTTCACCAATTTGGACCAAATAGGCACGTAGTACTCGTAAATCTAAAGAATTTATCTTACTCAGATCAGTTGTATTAATGATGTTTAGAACCAAATTTGATTTTATAATAAGAAAGGAAGCCGTTAATTTGCATAATATTTGTAATTTCGAGCAATAAATCGTCGTATGTTTTGCATGTGTGCTACGATGAAAATATAATCTTGTTTTCGTACATAAATTGAATCCATATTGATTTACATCTAAATAATCCAAATCTAAACATCAGTGCGTAGTCCGAAAACCTGCTAAATCAAATTTTTCTGAGTCTAGTAAAGGAACAAAACAAAAATGAAACTAAAGTATGAAGTTTATGTATTTTCTGGAAGGGTTAAATTGCATATATATTGCAAAAACGAGATTACGAACTACATAATTTTTATTGTCACCAGCTGCAGAAACCTATTTTATGAAATGTTTGAGATCGTCTTTCAAAGAGTTAAAATGGCAACCTTTAATTAGAATTAGCAGCAATTAGTGAGACTCATTCAGTAAAGATTATTTCAGATGATAATTTCGAAAATGCCTGTCTGTAAATATGATTTGCATTTTAACCAGAAAAATATCCAAATAAGCTTTTCTGCACGCCTCTAATATTCTTACTATAAGATGACACTGAAACAAGGCACTGTAAAAACATATTTTTCTCAGACAAGCTTGTAAAAAATGCATATTGTTACTTCCGAGTTGATTCCATTCAATGACGCTTGGATGTCATAAGAAACAAAATTCACCTACTCGTTGAAAGAGGAACCAAAATATTTGGCCAACAGCAATCTGTAATGTTTTTAAAGATTGATATGTAATCTCGGATCTTGAAACATATGCAGAAAATTTAGCGTAAAAGAAACTTTCCTTGATAAAATCTCCCACGAAAATCCAAGCAGGCATCAGAGCAAAAAAAAAACTGCATCCTGTTCACACTATTGTTCTATTAACATTTTATCTTTATTTTCTGTACATTTTACAGATTTTTAAATTTATTTTTTATTTGCTATCTGGTGGACTTCATGGCTGTAGAAATGTTTTCTTTTCCCCAAAACTTTCCGTTTCACATATTTTATAACTTTACTTTTAATTACTTCCGAATAATCATTATGGTGCCGAAGTGCCGTGAAACTAATTATATACACATTTATCAATATTATTGACAGAAAGTTATGTATTAGACCCTTTGGGGGTTCTTTTCATGGGCATATTCATCAAAATAAAATTTTAATTTGTTGGAATAATAAATTTGTCGGCGCCAAGTTATTATGCGAGCTATAGCAATTCGTTCTTGTCTGACACAAAACAAAAAAATGTTCAGTTTTCCATGTAGGGATTCAGTTTCTTTCGTTGATGAATATTATTTTCTGAACAAATATTATACCAGACTTTTGAGTATTTTCTAATGGCATATTTATTGTCTCAGACAAGAGCCCTATAAATGACTTTCTTGTCGAAGGTAAATGGTCTTTTTCTATGACTTTTTCAATCCACGTTCTTCTAACATATTGCCTATAATTTCATTTGTTATCAAAGCTTGATCCATTGCTAGAATTATCATGGCACTCATTTGTTTTGATTACATTGATAAGAAGAAGAAACGAAGGTGAATTACTATTCACATATAATAATATATCACAACTTAATGAGCAACAAAGTTCTAGAAATTCATAGATTTGATTCAGTGTAATCTTCCAAAGGAAATTAATTAATTTTATGTTCGCTATTAAATTATTTGGAAACCGACACTTTTGACAATTAAATTTCTTAGAGTCTTTAACTTTATGATGTATTAGAACATTATTTAAAACATTTGACACACCTATCTTTAAATTGACGTGAAATTAATGTATTAATTATCTGAATGATGAAAACAATGATACGGATGAAGCAAGAGTATAGAGCACTGTTATGTAACTGTCAAAAACATTAAAAGTGAAAATTGACACACATACAATTTTCTAAAAGTAAAAATACAAACAATTTAGCAAAGAATGAAAAATGATCAAAAAATTTTAACTCCATTTTTGTTTACAAATTGTAAAAAAAAATTGTTTTAAAAATTAAAAAAATTCATGCTGTTTGCAGTGATTAAAACCAATCGAACAGCTTATATTTACTATCCAACACATCGCATTTACCATCCAACAAGTCATGTTTTGTAAACGTGTTCAATTATCTTATTCATGCTAAAAATATCAGGACAAACTTCCATTTACATTTTCTTATCAAATATTCCTGTAAAATCAGATTCACAACAAACCATTTTGAAACAAACTTCCATCTTCTAACTGTTGAAGTTGGAGAAAGAAAGAGACACCCAGTTGGAAAAAAAACGAGAGAGAAGGAAAATGAAAGATAAAGAAAAGGTTGACAAATGCAAATGGATAAAAAAGAGAGGGAAATACAGATATAATGAGAAAGAAAGAAAGGTAATTTTAATTTATATTAAAATGATTTGAAAAGCTAACACTTATCCCCACATTACATTTATGTTCAGTTTTCGATGTTACCAAGAATATTAGAGTTGTACCCCATTCCATTCAAAAAGAAGTAGATAAACACGTTCCTGTTTGAAATAATTGCTGAAAATTTGAAATGGCAAAGATAACACTGGACTTCATATTTACAAGGTGCAGTTATTGGCAAAGTTCAAAAACTGATACTTCACTGTTAGTACAAGTGCTGATTATGATAAGGTTAAGAAATCTATCTTGAAAGGTTATTAGCTTGTACCTAAGGCATATCGACAAAGGTTTAGGAATGTGAAAGAAACTGGACAAACTCAAGTCGAATTTGCAAGTGAAAAATAGCAGTTATTTCATAGGTGTTGTTCAGCCAAGAAGGTTAATCATAGACGACTAATGTTAACTGAAGAGTTCAAGAACTGCGTCAATGTTGACGTCAAGACCTATATTGATGAGATAAAGGTTGAAGCATTGGAAGAGGTTGTATGAACTGCTGTTGATTATTGCTTGACTCACAAAGTTTCTTTTTTCAGTAAGTCTTCAGCAGCATCTTATTGGTAAAATGTCTTTACAGTTGCATACGATCACTTCCAAATTTCATTCCAGCACAACTTTTAGGAATCAAGATTCTGATAAGACTGATCAGTAATCTTAATCTCCCACGTGACCTATTGCAAGAAGAATGGGAACGTTATTTCTGATTGTTACATATTAAAAAATACGCAACAGAATCAAGACATACCTATTCCAACCCATTCCAATTGTTCTTATTTCAGAAATGTCAAACTCAAGATCATTTTTTTATTAAAAAAAAACTACATTTGTTGAGTCAAAAAAACTTTCCGACTTTAAAAAGGAAAATTACGAATTTATCAGGTCGAAAATTTTTGTATCCCGTATTAATGATTTTGCCAACTTTATCAATATTACAATGTTTGGGGACACATAAACCACTCAGTCTTTTAATATCAGGTACTTACATTTTCAGTGAAGCCTTCTTCTAATGAGAGTGTTCTCATTCACGGAGAAGAGTGTGGCTTTGTTAAAAGTCCTCTCTATTGTGTAAAATTAATATATATATATATATATATATATATATATATATATATATATATATATATATATATATATATATATTCTCTCGGATAGTGGGAACGGTACTGTCTTTTCTCATTGAGGTTATTCATTTATTACTAAGTAATGACTAATCGAGATATAAAATTGTGGTTAATTCACTTCTAACTGACAAGACTTGATTGGGTCAGAAAGTCTATCATATTAAAAAGAGATCTGTAATACATACCTAGCTTGGGCAATTACTAGAGCTATAGCATATAAAGCGCTAGTGAATGATGTTAGGAAATTATTAACTTAGCTGACACATTTGTTGATCAGGCACTTTGTATAGTGTCATTTCGCTCATACAATTGATCAATAAAGAAATATTAATCACAAAATTCACCCTTTTCTGTTATTATATTAGTTCCAATCAGGTGACAAAAGATAATCATTCGTTGTTGAACACGAACAAGACCGTTAGATTTTAGATAGCTCTTAGCGAAACTGAAGCCACAGAAACAACCTATTGTTATTGTGTTAGAAATTGGTCCTCATTAGAAAACCTAAACTACCTGAGGTACATCCTGATGACTAATGCTTAGTGAATTATCAATTGCATGTTCTTAATGCATCTTCAGCCTATTCCTGCATTTGACGAACCATTTAGCATAATGATGGTAAATTGTGTCGGTACTTTACCTAAGACAAAGTCATTCAAACACTAATTGTTGACCAAAATGTGTGCATCCACAAGATTCCCAGAAAAAAATCATTTGAGGACTATTGAAATTAAAACCATTGCAAAAACGTTGTTAACGTTTTCTTTTTATAAAAGTGATGTAGCTCATCCCGAGTGCTAATTTTCTAAAAACATTAAATATTCATCAGAGAAATAAGTCCACATTGGAGAAGGAATGTTTGGCTTTGATATTGGCTTTGGATTACTTTGAAGTGTATATTAATTCAGTTCCTACTCTGATTATTGTATGCAATGATCACAACCACCGTAGTTCAGTGGCAAGATGACAGATGAATCAGAGATTATGAAGGTGGTGTTTGGTGTTTTAGGAATGCAGTATTGACATACGGAACATCACGGGAAACGATAATCTAATTGCAGATTCACTTACACATGTATAGAAGCATGATATTGCATCTTGTAAAGTTTAATCACATGTATATTTGACTAATAATTAGAATGTATATTTGACTAATAGATAGAAGAAAGCTTTGCTGTCTACTTCTTTCATTTTTTATGTTGGTAGGTGTTATTTATATTTAATTTGTATTTGTTAGTTTTTCACATTGATTATGTATAACTTTATTTTTCACTTGACCGTGTCCAAAATCAAGTTCATATTGTTCCTAACTGGAGATTTGTATTTATTTTGTAAACAATACATAGTTAACATTTCTCGGCCTGAAGTAATGACACAATGCTTATCATGTTTATAATTATATATTTAGTGGCAGATTTTAGCTTGTGAACATCACATGTTGTTCTAGAATGGAAAATTCCTCAATAGAAACATAGTAGTTTTAGAAAATGCTAACTGTAACCAAAAAGTTTATAATCTTGTGGACTTGAAAAATTACTTATTCTTGCTTAACATCTGTAAGCACTGCAAACTATATTGGTTTTTTTCATACTTTAAGTTGTGTGAAATTATTTATTTAAAATATTAATCTCTAGATATACAATGTGCTCTTAAATTATATTTTGGGCAGAGACATTGATTTGGAATTATATTGAATTCAGTAAATATAGTGAATAGGCAAGGAGATCTTGGAATGCATTATCGTGACTAATTGGAAGACTGTTAATACCTTATCACACTTCAGGCTACATGTATATTAATGCATTCAAGACATACGGGCACATGACAGCCTTCAGCGCTGGATTTTTATTTGATTATCACTGGAATTTAATTAGACTTTGATTCATTAGGACTGCTGATAGAAAATTTTGGGCTGTTGGGATTTAATTCGCAATACTATACTTTAAAATTTTTACTTTTTATTCTAGGGAAATAAACTGGTTGTTGCCTATTACAAAATTTGCTGATTTTCGGTCTTTTCTATTGCTAGTCTTATTGCATAAAGTCGTTAAAATGCTGGCAAAACAATGAGTTAGTATCCATTTTAAATACCTCTGGACTTCTTACCAGAAAGTGAAATTATTGGCAGAGCTCGTGACATTTATAATTCACTGTCAGTAGACGCATTATGATTTATTATAGAAATGAATCTTCCAGGGCAATGAGTATGTACCTGAGGAATATCGACAGAAGTTTCAGATTTGAGAAGACGAAAATAGCTAAACCCTTGCTGACTTTGCTAGATTTAAATAACAACTATTCGATAGGTGGCGTGCATCAGTGTGTGTGTGTGTGTGTGTGTGTGTGTGATTTTAACTTTAAAGTCGTTTCAACAATTGTTCCGTCATATCGCTACGATATCTGCAGTGTGGCAGTTTATAGTGATGTCTAGCACTGGGTCATCATGCCGCAGGCATGGAGCATAATACCCACCCAGTCACTTCATCCTGCCAAAAAGATGACCAGTAAAAACACTAACCTCTTTCTATAAGTCTTTGATATGACTCAGCCGGGGTTCTAACCCGCTTCCGAGGAGGACGTTCTAATCACTAGGATACCAGTGTGGCCTTTATATTTCTTAATTTGTATATGTGTTTGTATCACTTATTCCCTATGTAATTATATCTCTATTATCATATATATATATATATATATATATATATATATATATATATATATATATATATATATATATATATATATATATATATATATATATATATATATATATATATATATATATATATTTGATTGATATGCAAAATGAAAAATTTTTGAAAGAAATCTATTTTCCTTATGAGACGAGGTGTTCTGTACATCGATATTCGTTGCACATTGTTTATAATAAATGTAAGTTGTAGAGATTATCCATAGCAAAACTATGTGTGCGTGTAGATGTTCTTTTCTAAGATCTGAATGACGAGATTGCGTAGGTTCTTTAAAAAGCCATGATGACTTTGCTAATACTAATATTAATAATAAACATGTTGAAAATTTGGGTATATTTCTCAATGGCTAGTTTAATCAAATGGGTATTTAGAAGAATTAAGTTATTTCCAAATGATGGGTTTTGCCAGTTGTGAAATATGGTGACGTAAGATATTTATAATTTATCACATAGGAGAAAAAGCTACCCCTTATGGTTAGTGCAGTTAAACAATTTTGAGCAGCATTATTTAGATTCAATTTAGATTATTCATTGAAAATTTAAAGTGCTCATTGAACTCAAATGGTATTCTGGGATAATTGAGAATTATTCCAAAGAATTATGGCGAATGCAATTTTGATAGATCGGGACTGTTGGCAGATCTGTACTTGCAAAGATTTCAAACTCATTAAGAACATTTGATTCTTTTAGATTTGAATAAAACCGTTTTCTGTTATTTCAATTCATGATACTGTAAGTTACTCTTAAACTATAATTTTATAATATTGATAATTAAACTGTAAGTTAAACAAAACTTGCTATTTTACTCCTTTGTCTTTCTTAGTTTCTGACCATAGAGGGGTAACAATATTTTAGCGGATATTTGTAATGTATGTAGTTTTAATTATATGTATATTTGACTGACATGCAAAAGAAAACTTTATTCTATAAATTGTTATGTATACTTAACTTGTATTGTCTATTGGCTTTTCACCATGATTATATGTTATGTATATCCGTCTTTTGTAAATGAAATTTGGCTAAAATCAAGTTAAGTTTCTATCCGACTTGTGACATTGATTATGTAATCAAGATAAATACATAGCTAATATTTATCCATGGTCTGTATTAATGGAGGTGAACATGTTTGGTTTTATCTGAGCTTAGGAAATCAGGTTTTTTTCTTGCGAATTCCTGATTTTATTGACAAATTTAAATGTATCATTAAGGAAATTGAACAACATCCTGGGTCTATTATTGTGTCTTAGCTTTCTATATTAATATTTATTTAAAAAATACTTATTCCTACCTTACATCCGAGGCTGTCAGCTTTATTGCTATTCTGAGTTCCTAAATTGGATGCATTGATATGTTCAGATTTTTAATCAACTGAATTACAATGTACTCAATAATATTTTTGGACTAAATCAATATTTTGGAATTATATTGACTTCATTGAAAGAACTTATGGATTATATTATTATGTTACTACAATACTGTTTGCACATCATCATATTCCAGGCCATGGGCTAATTAACATATTCGATGATATGGTACATTTAATATTGGAATTCATTTGGATCGCCAATGGATTTAATCTGGAACTCTATTCTTTTGAACTTGTGATAGAACGGGTTGGACTATTTGAGGTTTAATTCACAATATTGTATGCTCTTTAGAAATTTTCACATTGGAGTCTAGATAAATGAATTATTTGGTGAATATATGTTTGTATTAGCTCTTTTCTGGCATTTCATTTAAGACCATAGAGTCGTAGCAGGTTTTTTTGTTCCTTTTATTTTTATGTTTCTTCTTAGTGTTTCCTTTTGTATTCTTCTTCTTTGGATACTCTGTAGGTCAGTGTTTATCAACCTTACATTGATTACAGTTATCTTTACTTTTTTCTCACGTCTTTGAGGATGCGGCATCTATAGCATTTGAGATTTATCTTGAAAGGAGTCGTTGAAGTTTTGTTAGAGGTATACATTTGAATGATTTTCTGTAAATATCTAAACAGAAATGTTATATATTTTGACACTTCCCTTTTCAGTGATTGAAAACTGAAGGAGTGTATTCTCTTATGTCGATATGTGCTCATTATAAAGATGCAACCTAGTTAAAATATATTTATACTGTCATGAAACAATAACACATTTCCAGAACATAGGCGACCACAATATTGTGTGTCTCCCATCACTCTCCAAAATGTGTTGAGAGAAGGTCACACCTTCGATTTGAAGAAGACATGATTGGTTCATGTCCATCATTATCTACCTAAAGTGGAGAACATACCGACAGACAGAATGACAGATTGTCTGAGAGAGAGAGAGAGAGAGAGAGAGAGAGAGAGAGAGAGAGAGAGAGAGAGAGAGAGAGAGAGAGAGTTACTAAAGATTTATTTTCGCGTTCTATCAACCAAAAAGTTACATTCCAGAACATTTGGAACGATGGTTTACATTTACGCTGTTAAATTTAAACAGTCCAAGTCCCGGGGGTTGGTATGTCTTTGCATGTAGGGTTCATAAATTTTAATTAAAGAACCCATTGATAAACGAAACTAACACATCCAACATGGTGCTCAAGATTTAAAGAATCAGTTCCTGTAATAGTACTTGAAAATCGCTTAAGTCCTTTACAGTGTCATTGACTTTCGTTCATGGACTTTGGCGTAACACTACAGAAATAAGTCCTTGTATGGAAAGCTTTATAATGTCTACGCAGTTGATCAATGTCTGAACATTTAACGATTTTCAAAGTAATCAATCTTCTTACAGCATTCAAATGTAAATGAATAATATGTTTTGGATGCAAATTGAACGTGTCATTCCACTTGTATGTGTAGAAAGTAATTGTAAATGCGTTCTCACCAATGATCAGGACGATTCTAAATGTGCTTCTTAAAATTGTCCACTTACAAAAATGTATTTTGACAGAGAAAGTAAATATGTCTGTTATTGACGGTAAAAATTAAGTACCTTAGTCTTCTGTAGATATTAAACAGGAAAGAGAAAGGATGTTATGCATTGTACTTGGAGTGCCTCTAACTATTAAGGAATAATTTTATATCTATCCATACAAATACTATACTTACAAACATACATTTGTTTTAATATTAGGTATTGTATGAAAGATATAAACATATAGTCTTATGCATAGCCGTTTAGATCACTTGGAGAAGTGATAAGACGGAATAGATTGCCAAATTAAACAGAATATCCCTCTTTGTAATCACACATCTTGGTTGACATTGTATAAGCATTTTTTGTGGGTGTAGTGTGTGCTAGCAACGCAATTGTTTCAATGTTAAGGCACCACGGAGGAAAAAAATAGCAAATTTGGCTCACATTGGTAAAACAAACCTTTAAATTGGAATATATGAAAGAGAAGTGCAAAAGGAACA
Source organism: Potamilus streckersoni (assembly GCA_016746295.1). Lineage (NCBI taxonomy): Eukaryota > Metazoa > Mollusca > Bivalvia > Unionida > Unionidae > Potamilus > Potamilus streckersoni. Next base: position 575,733 of record JAEAOA010002177.1, on the reverse strand, counting down.
TTGTCATTAACTCGGTTTAATGAGTTGCTAAGAAAGAGGATGACGTGAGTTGCCGAGAAAGAGGATGACGTGAGTTGCTAAGAAAGGGGATGACGTGTACGTTAATCGAAATCATCTTCTATCAAATGACACGTAAAGTGGGAAAACTACAACTTCAAGAAGTGAACGTTAGTTGGAAAGTATTTCCACCTAGCTATGATGTTTGCATTACAACTTCACAAGTCATCGACGATAAAACGAAATAGTTGTCACGAAGCAGTAAACACAATCCGACGTCTTCTTAGAGTCCCTCTCTTCATGATCTATCAAAACAAACCCTATATCGGAGAGTGTTCCTAAAAATAAAATCGTCTAGTTCAGCTTAATCTGTATGGCATATATTGTCATTAAATCAGATATAGGAGTTGACAAGAAGGAGATAAACAACTGCGGCCTAATCTACTCAGCGGTTCTATTAGTTATCTCTTCCCCAGTCTTTTTTTGAAATATACTGACAGTAATAGCAAAATCAAAGATAGCCTTGCTGCCAACTCCAATCACAAGTCTTCCAAATACAGTAGTAGTCCTTTTATAAAACATTTTGAAAATCATTCTACTATGATAAAGAGTGACTTCTATGACAAAGAGTGATTCCTATGACAAAGAGTGACTTCTATGATAAAGAGTGATTCCTATGACAAAGAGTGACATCCATGACAAAGAGTGACTTCTATGACAAAGAGTGATTCCTATGACAAAGAGTAACTTCTATGACAAAGAGTGATTCCTATGACAAAAAGTAACTCCTCTGAGATCATAACTATCAACCAAAAACAACCAGTTTTATAAAACAGTACCTAGGAAAAATTCAAGCTAAGCAGCTATATCTTTTCGCTCATTGTGACGTAGCTTGATTGAATTCGCTTATCCCACTCAAGTTCAAAATGTGGCTAGAGATCAAACCACTTTCCTTGTTGAAATATCCAATGAACAAATTCGAAACCACTTGGCTGAAATGATTATGGTTATTTCAAATCCAAAATCTTATCATCATCAAATCCCAACTGAATATGTAATTCATGATTACTCAAACAGGATTTTATTCTAAGGCTCAACGTCTCGCCGAAACAGTTTCAGTTGTTTTTAATTATCGATTTTGGAAAAGCCTAAAGAAAACTCGACGAAGTGTCGAATACCATAAAATTGCTCAATGATTCAAATAGTAGTATCCCGATGGTGTAATGCTGTAAATTTCTTCCAGCTTTTTTACTGTTCTAGGTAGGAACACAAATAGTGTTGCATTCTATTCTACACGTTTTAAGTTTTCCAACCGTGAAACCCATGTTGAAATCTATGGTCAATCGAGGATTGCATGTTTTAAAAGATGTAATTTTGACGCAAGAAAAAAAAATTCTCCAAAACGTGCTCACTCTGACCACCAAAATCCAAATCAAGCCTTCATGAAAGTAAGGAAATATATGTTGATTCAAACAGAAAAAGCTCTGTTGGGTCGCCAAAACACCCATATAAATTCACCTTTATGCTACAGAATGGACAAGACCAAAATAAACATCAAAACTCCTTCAGAAGCCATAGAAATGACATCGACCCATATCGAATTTGAAATCACAAAGGACAAAGGTTGGATCTATCTGAATAACATTCAGTTGTAATTGAAAGTCAAAGTTTTAAAAAGTGGACATGGTAATTCAGAGGGAGGAAAATGTCAGAGTAAACAATTGCCATCCATTGGTTGATCAACGAAGTGGATTTTGTAGTTAAAAAAAAACTGGAACAATGATCATTTAAGCTTTTTCGAGTGTATCTGGAAACTATCTTGACGTACGGAAAAGAAGCGAAGAACGCTCATTTAGATGCTTTCGTGGTATGTACACCTAACACACTCAATGTCTCCAACAACACAGAGTTGGCAGAACTTCACAATGATGGATTTAACAACCGTAGAAAGAAAACAAAAAGAAAATGCACAGTTTATAAATTATGGGTGTTTTGCATTTGAACATTTGGAAATGTGATTGCAAGAAAACCATTTGTTGAATGGAGTGAATGTAAGACTGAGTCAAAGTCAAAGTATTGTCCTGTACCATTTGAGTAGTATCGTGTACCATTTGATTTACCAATGCCGACGGGTACACAACCATTTATGCGTGCAGTGTGGAAGTCGTAACTAAAGTAGGAAACGACGTCTTAGAATAAGCAGAATGACAGCTAAGCATATACTAAGATGAGTGGAAGTTCCAACCGTCGCCATTGCTTCTGGATTCTAAAAGATCGAAGATCGTGTTTTCCGCATACAACTACCCAAACGTTTGCTGACTGGCATTGCCAGCAATGCATCCCTCCAATAAGATATCGATCAACTTCCTTTCGAGGACCAACACCTCAATGTGTCCAAGATAAAAGTCATTTGAGATGACCAGAGGTTGTGCACCAGACATTTTGAACTTAACTTTGCCCAGACAAATTACTTGAAGGGGCCCCGAGTGGCCGAGTGGTCTAAAGCGCTGTCCGTTACGGATCACTGCCATCTCACCTCTGTCTGTGTGTGTTCGAGTCTAGGATTCAGCGAATGTGGATATTTGAGAAAGCTTGCCAGTAGCTTCTCGTGGATCGGTGGTTGTTTCCGGTGATTTCCCGGTTTCTTCCTCCACCATTAATACTGGCCGTGTGCTGAAAAATGGCGTTAAGCCCAACAACGACAAATTACTTCAGCTTTTACCTGGCTCTGTTTGAAAGTACGTGAAAGTTATGTACCATCAACAGCCATGACATTATTTCCGCCACATATGAATAAAGATATTATTTTTGGGGATTTTATTTCACTCAAGACCGGTATAGTATTATTAGGTTTTGTTCACTACACACGGCGTGTTCTATAGTATATGTGGGGTATTGATTACTACACACGGCGTGTTGACAATGTGATGCGGAATGTTGGATACTGATCCAATAAATGGAAGTCATAAAACCGTTGACCTCTTCTTTTATATCTTACCCTTCCCCCAGCTTGTAATATTAACTTTGTGTGTTAATAATTATACAGCATGTATAAATACTCCTACCTTGTGTATGAAAACTCCTAACCTTTCGGGAGATAATATGGTGTGTGTTAAATTGTATATAAAAAAACGAATGCTGGATAGAAGAGATGTGTGATAGAAAAAAATCAGAAAGTAGGTGCTTGATAGTACGGTGTGTATTGGATTGTATATCTAAACATTTTAACTTGACATTTTCCACAGACGCTGATAACGACCCCACTATGTGTGTCTATAAAATGAATAAAACACTCCAACCCTTGTGTGACAGTATCTTTGTATGGATGCAGGTATCCATATTCATACCTCTATGAGATATTATGCTTGTATATAAGTATAACGTGTGAATATAAACACATACCATTTCGTTGGATATTAGGTTGATGTACTTTTAATAACAATCAAAAGCGATTGTTGGATTGTATGGTGTGTTTTGGATAGTAATCGAAAGTTATTGGATTGGTGGGTGTTTTTTTTGGAAAGTAACTAAAAGCGATTGCTGCATTGTAGGGTGTGTTTTGGATAGTAATCCAATGCAAACGGGTGCTTGATAGTATATGTAATGTGTGTTTGGATTGGAGATAAAAATTGACCTTTACCTTTTCCTTATGCCTTCGACTGCCTCATCTGACGCTAGGGCAATCTGAGGCATAGATATTTTAACTTCCCCTTATATCCCAGAAATTTACATTATACACCAGAGTGTCCAATAATGTAAATTTGAGGCATATTCAACCCCTATGTCTCAGGGCGCTCTATGCAACTACTGGCAGAAGGCGTAAAGATGACAAATGCAAAGAAAACAGTAAGATTGTTTCTTTTAAAATTACCTTTTCATAAGATAGAAAATATAAGGAAGATAAAAACGAAAAATATTTCGATTGCAATTGAACAACTAAATCTACGTATGGTCCCGTTGGAACATAACGTAATAAGCGAATAAATAAATAAATAAATAAATAAATAAATAAATAAATAAATAAATAAAATAAATAAATAAAAAGTAAATAAATGAATATAAATAAATAAATAAACAAAGCAAGGTTATTTCATACATTATTCATAATGAGATCCCACAAGACAGTTACTACAAAAAGTAAAAGTACTAATAATAAACAAAGCAATTATTATAGATTGAAAGTGGTGCTGGTTACTTGGTCTATAGTCATATGTATCGGACAGGCATAACATCACTTCGTCTACAGCCGCATATATCGGACAAACACAACATATTAATTGATCTACGGTCACATGAATCGTTTTGGACAAACACAACATATCAATTGATATACGGTTACGTGCATCGGAGAAGCAAAACATTTAATTAGGAAATGAATGGCAAATCTTTGCCTAAAGCTGTCATTAAATTCCTGGGAAATAGTAAGAAAATCAGAGAGAAAGAAGAACTAATGAAAAGTTCTAAAGAGTTAGCAGAATTTTGTCTCTTAGAAGACAACGACTAAGAGCAAAGGATAATAGGAATGTTGTTGTTCTGGGGTTTAACGCCATTTTTAGCTCACGATAGGCTATACATGGCGGCTAGTATTAATGGTGGAGGAAGAAACCGGGAAATCCGCGAAAAAAAACCACCGACCCACGAGAAGCAACTGATAAGCTTTCTCCCATAGCCACATTCAACGAATCTTAGACTCTAACCCACGCAGACAGAGGTCAGATAGCAGTGATCCATAACGGAGACCGCTTTAGACTACTTGACACTCTATGCCCTTTGATAGGAATGTATGCAGAAAAAGGAAATAATCATAGTTAATCGATAATAAGAACAAACTATGCTTCTCTGTCCTAATATACACAAACTAAAACTGGGCATCCATGGGTCAAGATTATGTTCATACCAAAGGCTTTTGCATGCAAATATGCACCAAAGATTTTTTCCAATTTACTATTTCCAGTTTATTTACTTAAGATTTACTTCCAATTTGATAATAAACATGAATGATATTTTATTATTATAGTTCTCTTCATTTTATTCTATTATATACATGTTCCTTTTAGTGTTCTGTACATTCAGTATACATTATTTACATCTCTGTAGCTACAATTTTCAGTTGCAATTTAAAGTCAAGTATTCTTGCATTTAATGTAATTTACAAAGTAACTCTTAAATCAAAGGTTTATGGAAAGGTTTCATTTCAGACAAATTTGTGGTGCATTTTCTGCTGTAGATTTTTTTCTTATGAATGCGAAGAACAATTAGCACGTGTACAATGATTAGCCCAAGATAATAGTCTTTCTTTAGCTTTTAAAAATTGTTGCTCTCTATATTGTTCTTGAATTTCCAAGAAAACTTTGAAATGGATACAGCATCTGGATGAATTCTGTCAAAAGACCGAAAACGATAGAAACAAATAGAAACAGAAGAAAATAAAAGAATAAAAGCAAAGAAACTTTTATTAGCTCTACCTCAGGTTGCTTTCTTAAATTTTCCAAAGAGGATTCTACGTGCACTGAAACATGATAAAACAATTGAATGAACACCTTTCCGTTTTACAAAACGTTCATTTTATTTAATACTACCCAGATTAAGGCTAGAAAATTGACACTGCTATGAAATTTAGTTGCATCTTCCGGATGATTATCATTTATTTGTTATTATTTTCTTCTGCCTGCTCCTGAAAGCTTGTCACATGTTCTTTGCAGATCATCTACTTCAAAAGCACTTGGCAGATTCTGCAGGGATCGTGACAAAATCTACTTTATGCCGAGTAAATAGCCAATTATCATCCAGGGTTCGTCATCTTTGTGCATGCGCATTTTATGATAAGCTCATTAAGTTATTATGTCCATTAATATCTCGCGTAAACAAGGCCTTCGCGAATAGACCTCTTGAATATAGTTCGAAGTACCGAATAATCTACCGCGGAATAATTCTCTGGCAGATAGGGGTCTTCGCTGTTATCACATAATCATAGTCCGAAGGAACAACGTAGATTCTTAATTCTTAATTCTTAATGCCAGTTTTCTAATTAGTTCAAATTCTCAGATATCCATTCTTTCCTTGAAGAGCTTACATTATTTAAGTTATGTTACTCTTTAATGTAGTCGGTATTTAAAATTTTATATTGTTTACACTAGAAACTGCGAACGTATTTGGAAAAGCATATCTAATATATATATATATATATATATATATATATATATATATATATATATATATATATATATATATATATATATATATATATATATATATATATATATATATATATATATATATATATATATATATATATATATATATATATATATATATATATATATATATATATATATATATATATATATATATATATATTGGTTAATGCGACTCATAATCACTATTGGACATTAATATACGATGAAATGCCAAGACCTGTATAGAGACCATTAATTTAAAACAAATTTTCTAAAATTTTCAACAAATGATATGCAATATTATTATTATAACTACTGATAATATGAGTGTGGTGGTTTACATATATATTTAAAGTTTGACCTGAGTATCGCGCATTTGTAGCTTGTGTTAATTATGAATATAATTTGTTCTTTTTAATAAAATAAATCTATTAGAGATTCTAATTCGGATTATTTTAAGTTAAGCAAAGGACATGCAATTACACGTTAAGCAAATGACATGTACGTACAAGTTAAGCAAATCACAAATACGTTATACGTTAAGAAAATGACATGTACGTGCACTTTAAGTTAAGCAAATGACAAGCAAGTACAAATCAGGTTAAACAAATGACATGTTCGTACACGTTAAGCATATGATATGTACATACAAGTTAAGTAAATGATATGTACGTGTACATTAAGTTAAGGAAATAACATTTACAAAGCCGTCATGTTAAGCAGATGGTATGTACATACAAGTAAATGACATGTAAGTGCACGTTAAGGTAAACAAACAACACGTACGTGCACGTTAAGTTAAGCAAATGACAGGTACGTACAAGTTAAGCAAGTGGCATGTACGTACAAGTTAAGCAAATTATATGTACCTACACGTTAAGTTAAGCAATGGACATGCACATACACTTTAAGGTAAGCAAATGGTGTGTAAGTAACAGTTAAGCAAATGACATATACGTACAACTTAAATTAAACAAATGACATGTACGTACAGGCTAAGTAAATAAAATGTACGTACAAGTCAATCAAAGGACATTTTCTTACAAATTAAGTAAATAATATGTACGTACAAATTAAGCAAAAGGCATTTGCGCTCCAGCTCAGTTCATCAAATGACATGCACGTACAACTTAAACAAATGACACATACGTACAAGCTAAGTTCAGCAAATCACATGTACGTGCAAGTTAAGCAAATTGTATGTAAGTTCAATTATTTTTTGCTTCCAAAAGAAGAAGAAGAAGAAGAAGAAGAAGAAGAAGAAGAAGAAGAAGAATATGATGATGATGATAATGATGATGATGATGATGATGATGATGATGATGATGATGATGATGATGATGATGATGAAAGAGAAGACGAAAAAGAGACCTATGAACACGTGTCTTTTCAAATCTACCTTTTAATATGAATATTAAAGATGAGAAAGACAGACAAAAATAAAAAGTAAGAAATGCAAATATAAATATGTTCCGGTTTGCATTAGAGGAGCAACAACTAAAGTCAACTGTATAGATTTTTCAGAATGAGAACTTACAAGACAGTCCCTAGGAAAAATACCAGCAAGAAAAAAGAATTTATGCCGGTGAAAAATGATGCGGGCTGATGTTTTAGTGGTTAATTGTTTTACATTGTGTGGCCTTCAGTACGTCGGAGAAACTGAAAAGCTACACAAAAGGATAAACCTTCATAGATCTGATTGGATGACAAAAAGCTGTACAGAAGCCCGGTCGTAGAACACTTCTCCTTCCCTGGCCACACTTTCAGTGATATAATACTTATCGCTATTGCTAACAACCACAGCTGGAGTTCCGAAACCAGGAAGGAAAAGGAATTATACTGGATACGCCGCCTTAGAACATTGCAACCAAGAGGTCTAAACCAAGAAGACTATAAAATGAAAACTATGCACTAGTAGAATTTAACATCTTCTAAATCTTCTTATTATCTTTCCATTTTTGCTATAAGAATAACTGGTATAGAATCAAATATCCGGGATATAATCTGCGTTACATAAATGTACAAAAAGTAAAAATAGATGTCGCTTTGGCCTGTAGACTTTTAGGGAATTATACACCGTTTTCAGTTTCCGCAACTAGTCTATACAAGCTGGTTGTATTTATAGTTTTAACACATGTGGAGACAGCCATGTAGAGGTTTACAAACACAACATTTTTGTGTTTATTTGTTTGTCGTATATATGTTTTGTATTTGCCTTTGAAAAAGACTCATTAAGAGTCGAAAGCGCTTAGCGTAGTTAGTTACTAGTTTCGTACTGTTCGTCGTCAATTTATTGCATCTGTATATATATATATATATATATATATATATATATATATATATATATATATATATATATATATATATATATATATATATATACATATACATATATATATATATATATATATATATATATATATATATATATATATATATATATATATATATATATATATATGTATATATATTTATATATATATATATATATATATATATATATATATATATATATATATATATATATATATTTATATATATATATATATATATATATATATATATATATATATATATATATATATATATATATATATATATATATATTTGCTTATTAATAATTTAGTATGTTATGATTGGAATCCAATCACGCACATTATTTTTAAAAATATTGTTTTAAAGTTTTATTTTGCGATTGGTTTCAAATATTATTAATGACGTTCCAGATTGGAAAACCTTGTGTAGTAATCCCTTTGAAAGCATGGATCACCAAAGTCCTAATTCTGATGAAAGTAATTTGTCAGTCGAGTTTTGTAATAGACATGCACAAAATCAAAAAGCGTATGTATATATGGTAATATTGTTGTTTTTTTTTTTAAAAAAAACTAAACCTTTTCTTGTTACAATATTACCTGATCCTATCGCAATTATATTGATTTCAATTAATCTATTGTTAGGTATATGTTATTGAATTGCATGTGTGTAAGGTTTAAAATTCTTTTTATTTCAATTTTGTGTCATTGTATTTAATTGCATTGAATATTTTTCTCTGATTCGAGATTCTCTTTTTAGTAGTGAGATATAATTTCAGTACAAACTTTCAAACTTTGTTTATTTAAGACGAAATAGTAATATTGACAATGAGTTCGTCTTACATTGAAAATAAATCAAGAAGTTAAAATGATTGGTCAGCATCGCGGACATACTTTCTCTGCGTGATTAATGTTTGTAAACAATCTTTTAATGATTGGTTTTTAAATCAATCTGTACTGGCGGACGTGACATAAACAGTTTAATAAGAGACCACATGACGAATCTCGCGAGATTTAAAGTGATGTTTTGAGTGTAGATACGCATTTTTAATATTGGGTTTGCCAAAGTAATTCAATACCTTGAAGGAACAAGGTGTGTTTATGTATTTATTTTATATTTGTTGCCAGAATATTTTTTTTCTTCTTCTGATTTTTGGATTCAATAATTTATTTTCCTGGACACTCAACAAGCTGACTTTCTTATACAAAATTCTGAAAGATTGTAAAGGAAATTAATTTTGGAATTATTTGGAAACAAAGACTGTGATTCAAGCGAGGAATTATTGTTATTCATATATTGGACTACATCTGACGTCATCGCCCTCCATATTCATACATCGACGGGACTCGCACCTATATTCTTATAAGACTATTTAGTGATAGAACTTGTGTTTTTATTCTTAGAATCATATTTGGATCATATTCATAGATTGTAAGTCCTATTTACCAATTTTTACGTTGTTGTCTAGGGAAATAAATTGTTTTGTTGAAATATACAAAGCTTGTTGGCTTTTACTCTTTGTTTTGTTACGGAGTACGATCCCTTGTCACGTAACAAAGAAATTGGAAGAATTGGTTAAATATTTCAGAAATTTCTTTGTGAAATTTAAATTACCTCTAGTTTCTAAATCATAAGTACTATTTTACATTTGTATTTGAAATCTTAAGTATAAACAACAGGCTTTCATTTACAATGTCATCAACAGTGGAAACTTTTCTTTCTAATCCAACTGAAAAGCAGTAGGATAGTCTTCAGAAAGATGAGTTGCTTGAACTTGCCAGAAAGTACGATCTTTCTGAAGCAAAATCTTCTTTAACGAAACGAGAAATTACAAATATTTTGATCCAATATTTGTTTGGGAAAAAATGTTTTTCATAAAAGTGTTTTGGCATCAGTAAGTCTAGCACAGACACTGAGATTAAAGTAATGGAAATGAAAATGAAAATCAAAGTAGAGTTAAGAAGGCTTGTGCTTCATGAAAAAGAGAAACAATTGCAATTGCAATTTAAAAAAAAAATAAAAGAGGAGAGAGAGACAGGAGGGGAGAAAGAGAAACATGAGAGCGAGAAAAATAAATAATTACAATTCGAAAAAGAGGAGAAAGACATACAGATACAATTACAAAGAGAGAGAAGGATGAAAGGGAATTTCAACTTAGAATGAAAGAAGTAGAGCCGGAAAGTGGCAAGCACGATTCCACTTTACATGCAGATTTAAACTTTGACATACAAACAATATCAGGCTAGTTCCCCCTTTTAGTGAAAAGGAAGAAGCCAAATATTTTATATATTTTGAAAAAGTTGCTAAAAATTTTAAATGACCAATTATGGACTCAATTATTGCAATGTGTACTTTTCGGTACAGCCCGAAATATCTATGCATCCTGGTTAGTACAACAGAGTTCGGATTATGATTAGGTTAAGGTTTGCATATCAAGGGGTTATGCATTAGTCCCTGAGGCTTATCGGCAAAATTCAGAAACTATAAAAAAGAAGCTGGGCAGACTTATGTCGAATTTGCTAGAGAAAAAGAACAGTTTTTTAAGAGATGGTACTTAGCCAAGAAAGTTGAACATTATTATGAAAGTCTCTAACAACTTGTTTTGCTTGACGAATTCAAAAACTGTGTTCCTAATGATATTAAGAATAATCTTGAAGAGTATAAGATTGAAACCATGGAAAATGCTGCTTTTGCTGCCGATGAGTACTACTTATACTCATAAAGTTCCTCTTGTAAGCAAAACATTCACTCACCAGTCTACTGGTAGGAAGGTATTTCAGCCTAATACGACTCTCAGTAAAAGTCAATCTGGCACAAATTTTAAAAATCAAGCATCTGAGAGACTTGATCCAAATTCCTTGTCTCTGCCTACGTGTACATATTGCAAGATAAAAGGACACGTCATTTCTGATTGCTTAAAAATGAAATATAGGCATCAGAATCAAGATAGACCTATCCCAAATGCTCTTATTTCTAAGAGGTCAAGGTCACTGTCATGTATTGAAAGCAATACAGTTGTTGGGTCTAATAAACCCCAGTCTGATTTTATTATAGGGAATTATGAACCATTCATGTCGAAGAGTTTTATATCACACTTGGGTGATTCGGCCAATCCTATCCCTATTAAAATTTTAAGGGATACATGAGCTTCTCAGAGTCTTTTAGTGTCAGGTATTTTTCCTTCTTATGAGAGGTCCTGTACTAATGAGAGTGTTCTCATTCAGGGAGTATAGTGTGGCTTTGTTAATATTTCTCTCCATTCTGTTAAATTGTCATCAGTCTTGGTTTCAGAACCTTTTACAGCCGGTGTAGTGTATACTTTACCCGTTGAGTGCGTTCATTTGTTGCTAGACGATGACTTATCTGGAGACACTATTGTGGTTAATACACTTGTAACTGACAAGCCTTCCTTGGATCAGAAACTTGATCCAATTAAAAAGGAATACCCTGAGCTATACAGTTACCAGAGCTTTGTCAAAGAAAGCTCTCGAGAATGATTTTAATAAGGAATATATTTCTTTAGCTGACACGTATATTGGACAGGTTTTTGATGATGCCACTTTCACTTCTAATTTGGATCAATCGGATTGTATTGATTACACTGATCCTCTTTTAAATATGCATTCTCTTTTATCTAATCAGGATGATAAACGACAATCGCCTGTCATCGAAGAGGAAAAAGTTCCTGAGATCTCATATTTATTTCAGAGGACCGTTAGTGAAAATGAAGCAACTGAAGTACCTGTCTGTTACTTCATTAAAAATGGAATTCTTATGAGAAAATGGAGACCTCCCTAGGTACCTGCTAATAATGAATGGTCAGTGAACTATCAGATTATAGTTCCAAAATCTTGCAGACAGGAAATACTTAGTTTGGCCCATGAAACTCCTCTGGCTAATCATTTAGGGATAAAAAAATAAACGTATAACAAGATATTAACCCACTTCTATTAACTAAAAATCAAAAGTGATGTTTGCAAATTTTGTAGATCTTGTCATACTTGTCAAATGGTAGGAAAACCCAATAAAAATATACCTAAGTCTCATATTACAACCAATTTCTGCATTCCATTTAGCCAAATTATGGTAGACTGTGTTGGTCCCTTACCTAAGACCAAGTCAGACAATCAATATTTGTTGACCATTATGCGTGCGTCAACAAAATTCCCAGAGGCAGTTCCTTTGAGGAATTCTATCGTAAAAGCTTTGGTAGAGCTTTTTACTTAACTTGGCCTTCCTCAATCTGTTGAATTAGGTCAAAGATAAAATGTCATGTCGGGACTTTTCAGCATGTTATGCTTGAATGTTGGATTCAATTCAAGTCGAAAGTAAAACTATGGTTTCGTAAAACGTTACTTGAGAGAATAGATGAGTCTTGTGATAGAGTTCATTCTCTCTTGCTCATTCTTCAAAATTTTCTTAAATTTAGATTTTACGGTCCTTACAAAGTAAAGAAGAAAATGAATTAGTTCAATTATAGTTATAGTACTCTGGTCTAAGCAAATTAATGGAGTACTAGTATATTGAAAGAGATAGCCAAGTAAATCATACAATCAATTTAGTGGTACATGCTGAGGATTTATGTGAAGAAATTCAATTGGGCACCGTTAAATTTGGAACAACAAATCTTCGAAATTCGGAAATTTTGAAAGATCTAGACCAAAAGCTTTCACATTTGCAGCAAGAAGAAAGAAATGAACTTAAACATTTATTATTCAAATATGAACACTTTTTCCCGGATAATTCTATAAGGACAAACAAAATTTTTCATGACTTTGAAATTGTTGATTCAAAATCTGTAAAACAACACCCATACAGGATGAACCCTCTCAAACAGGAATACTTGAAAAAGGAAATTCAGTATTTGCTGGAGAACGATTTCATAGAGCCCAGTAAAAGTGATTGGAGTTCACCACGCATAGCTGTTCCGAAACCAGATAAAACTTAACGTATGTGCACTGATTATTTGGGTGTGAACAGCGTGACAAAAACAGATTCATTTCCGTTACCAAGGAATGTAAATGTAAATAAGCATTTTTGATATTGCTTTGGCCAGAGTCATTCAAAACCTTGAAGGAACATGGTGTGTTTAAATGTTTATGTATTTATTGTAAATTTGTTGCCAGAATATTTTTTTCTTCGTCTGATTTTTGGATTCAATAATTTATTTTCGTGGACACCTAACAAGTTGTCTTTCTGATAAAAGAAATCTCTGAAAGATATTCAAGGAAGTTAATTTTGGAATTATTCGGAAAGAAAGAGCGTGATACAAGTGATAAATTATTATTATTCATATATTGAACTACATCTGACGCCATCGCCCTCCATATTCATACGTCGTCGGGATTCGAAACTAGATTCTTATGGAACTATTTAGTGATTGAACTTGTGTTTTATTTTTGGAATCATATTTAGATTATATTCACAGACTGTAGATCCTATATATAAATTTTTACATTGTTGTCTATGGAAATAAATTATTTTGTTGAAATATATACAGCTTGTTGGCTTTCACTTTTTTCTTTGTTACTGAGTACGAACCCTTTTCACGTAACACTATCGACCACTAAAATCTTTGATGCACCTTTCTTGGCCATAAAACAAATATAGCATATACAGTACATGTCTAATTCCAAAATAAAATTTTCGAAAGTTTTCTTGGGTTGAATTATATATAAACTGTCGTTTGCGTTTTGCAATTTTTACATGTTAGGTTAAAAAATAAAAAAGTGCGTTCTTTATAGTCATTATTTTATAGAGAAAATCTCAAGTAATTACTTAATACTAAATTTATAAAATTCATTGAATAATTGCTTGTGTTTCCGTTCCATAGTGGAGTCTGGAATGTATTTAAATTAATTAAAATGTCCTGAAGAGCAGCCTAAATCTGGTAGGTTAATTTCCTGTATATAGGTTACAAGTTGGACGTAGTAGCCAAAATCAAGCACGTGACTGTCTCTTGATAATCTTTCAGAAGGTGGAGGGGACAAATGCATGTATCTGCTTGTCTCTATATTATATATAAATAACATGCACGACAAAGAAGCCTTTTCGCTAAAAGTTTTTGCTTCTTTCAAACTATCAATCAGTTTAATGCCGCTCGATAGACAAAGTAACGTTCTAGAAACGGATGTGCAGTACGCCGATACGTGTCGATATACGCATTTGATCTCACAAGGTAAGTGACAGTGACCTAATTATGTCAAAGTGGGAAAGAGCATAATGTAAACTTAGAGCACTCTTACGGTAGTCTCCGGTTGATATCAAGCCCGACTAGGACGAAGTTTACAGATGTAATTATTTATTATATCCCACAATTTTGTGGGTTTTTCTTTCAAGACTTTAAGGGATGGTGCAAATCCATGGAAGGCGCCTCACTCTCTCGAAGACTGATAGATTCGTATTGAAACCGCAGAACAAAAGGATTGACCAGAAACATTTCAGTGAAATTGAGACAGTTCCGGAAATATGGGTTGATGTATTTGATTCAAGATTTACTTTGAAACCCGACTTAAAAATTAATACTGTTTGGATTGTAGAAAATGAGCAGAGATTTCAAATCGCTCGAAGTAGTTGTACTATCAGTAGTATAGGAAAATGAGAGTTTTGGCCCACCACCACATCTCCTCCCCCACCCCCGCCAAAACCCTCATTTTCCTATACTACTACTATGTAGACTGATATTTTGTAACCAGACAAAACAACAGGTGTTGGAATGCCATAAGCTCTGTCAACAGAAGTGACGAATTTGTTAGAACAGCGTATGTGTGGAATATGATTATTCTAAAGACAGCAAATGGGTTTTACCACAAATTTTTTATCAGATAACAGGATGAAAATTAAACTGTGTATTAGAACGTTTCAGTTAACAAGGCGGAAATTAAACTAGCATTAGAATGAAAATGATATTATTTTATATCTCATTACCAATGATTAATGTTTCAACTGTTGATATTAAAAATACTTCACTATCACGACTATAGATACTAAATTTTACTTTACCGCTCACATAGCGATGGGACTCAAACAAATCTTTCATTTCTGGTTTGTTCAGAGGATATTTTTTGTTGATAAAATATACCTTTGACCGATCGAGATCAATTGTGAGTTTAGTATAGTTTTGTTGGCTAATGGGGCTGTGAAAGTTTTTAAATTCCGCTAACAACTTTTGATACAATTGTTCGATATAATTGAAATACACGCTGTTATCAGATCTGATGAGCGAAAGTTTTAACTTGTCACGTGTTCCATTAAAACATATACCTGATGTTTCATTATTAAATTCAACTGTCAATTGTTTACCATCCATCATTAGATATTTGATGTTACTATTGTAGCTATTTGTCATTGTCAAATTTTCAAACATTATTTTATAAGTTTAGATAAAATTTCAGTTGGAAAAGATAATGTCGAGTATAGATCTATCATCATGACAATACCCAAGGGCAAATGTATCTACCCCATTTTTACAATAGCGTTTGTCATCAAAATTATACAATCCACGTTTGATAATTACATCTGTTTCGAGTTTATGATGATTAGTTCGAATTGCCATAGCTCTCATAAAACTAACACCGCCATCAAGCGCATACTTGTAGTCATCTAATTGCATAAATTTTTTAACACAATCATGAGGCAGACCTTTTGTTTTTTCGTTATTTTATTATTGTCCAATAATACGGTATACATTTTACTACGTAATCCGATAAAGTATTTGATAGCGCTTGAGTTCATTTCATCTTTAGACTTACCAATAACCTTTTTATTTGTGTCGTCATGAAATTTACTGTCACGTGGATAATCGGAAAGATCAAATAGATGTCGATTATTGTATATGTCCTGATAGATGTCCTCGCATTCGATTTCATATACGAGCGAATCAGTATCAGTAAACAATAATCTACTAGCCGGCCACTGATTTTTAACAAAATTATAATGAAAATCGTACATCAGCCACTTTGATAAATCCAACACTGCAGCTCCAACATAGATCGGCCTGTTTAGTTTTAGATTTACTTTTCTTCTTTGTATTGCAACAAGATTTTCATTAAATATTTTCATGCTCACAAAATCATCGTCTGACACAAGTTTGTTTCTGCGATTGACATCATTAACTATTTCAATATTTACGCGTTTCCTAATATTCTCCATCGTCTTACCAAAAACGGAATTGTTCATCAGTTTAAAGAAGTTTTTCTCAAACTCTGTTTTTACTGCAGCCCTTCTTGAAGTGTTTGATTTAATATAACCTCTCATCCACGGCGACTGATTAAATTTTAGTACACGATGAACTTTTCTCAACACAAGACCAGCATCGACTTCTTGTTTTAAAACTTTGTAATGCAAAACGTAATTTTTCTTATCAAGTAAATTTGGTACTAGTTTCTTGACCATGGAATGTTGCCTTGGTGAGGCTAACGCTTGTTGTTCTTTTGATAACAAACTATAATCTATGACCATCGATTCCGCACTGAAAGGGTAATCGTTATGTAATTTGTGTAGCGAATTTGGATAATCAAGATCAACTTCAACGAAATAGGAAACATCTTCGGGTATCTTTTTTTCTGTCTCCGATAGAAATCGATCAGTCGTGATCCAATGAAATCCACCAAGAGGCATTGGTTCTGCCATCGAATACCCGTACAAGTTATTACAATCTAGATAAACTATATACTTCGAAGGAAGGTCAGGGTTATACTGTTTCAAATATTTGTTGTTTGCTTCAGCATACTTTTTTGTTATCACGCTAATACCGCCTCGGATACCTTTTTCAATAAAATTGAACATATCAACATCAGTCAGTAATTCCAACCTTACCTTACTAAACTTTAGCAGAGCATCCCATGACAGTCCAGGGGCAGAATAATACCAGCAAGGATCTAGTCCGTAATTATTATAACTCACTTCTCGAAAACTTTCAAAAACATCTGCTAATAATAACACGTCAGTTTTCAAATACAAATCATGATAATCACCAAAAGTCTCACAATCAAACTCTTTCCAGATATCTTGTGCATACCTGTACTCATCATCAGTTATATTTTCATTTTTAAGTTGTGAGTAAAATTTATCTTTGCCAGGTAAAGATGTTTCATCAAATTTACTCCAGTCGTCGAGGTATTCGTATGGAAAAGTTCCTTTTTTAGCTAGTAGATTAAATTTATCTCCAAAAGAGTCTCTTAGGTTATCAAATTTACTACAACCTTTTACTAGCTCATCTAACCAGGCTGCCATAAACTGCAGGCTGTCAATAAAACGCAATTTACCTAGCGTAACTGACATGTACTTTTCAAAATTATTTGGGATGCATTTGATGACGTTATCGAGTTTTAGACGAGATTTTATATCAGGATCACCAAAAGCTTCTACTATAATATGGCTATCATATACTTGAAAATTGTGAAGAATAACCGGAATAAAATTTGGAGCATGAAATTTTAAATTACACTATGAGCCGCTCCACGATACTGTCCAGTCAAATGACAATGGTCATGTACTTTTTTGTTGTCAGTATCAAAAGCTTTTTCACAAATATGACAAATTTCTGCTTGCTCGTGATCGGATTCTTGTTGAGGTGTTAATTTTAACATTGGCGTTACTTTTTTCAAACGATAAGTAATATTATCAATTTCATTACTCAGCTGCTTGAGAAGGTAGATAGCTGGATTTTTACCACGATATAATTTAATTGGTTTAGATAATCTAGAATCAGAACAACAAACTACCTTATACGCTACTCCACACGGAACATGATTTTGAACTTTTCTTGTACTCGATTGATTAGGATTATTTTCTACGCCAAGTACAGGTTGAAGTAAACACTCAAAATCAGCGTATATAACGAAAGGAATTTTTAGTTTGTGATTATGATGGACAAACTGTAACACACTATCTTTTTAGATGGCATTGTTATTTTTTGCACATCATTACAGTACTGCAAATGCTTTTGTAATGTTTCATTGTTAGCACAACCATGCAAGCAGCGGTAACAAACGAACTTTTTGTTCCTATTTTTATTGTACTGTTTACCAACTAGTCCGTTAAAGTTTTTAATCCAAACGTAATGATTTTTGTAAAACAGTAAATTTATAGTCGATTGTGAAGCTTTTTCTGAAATATATCTTGGGTATACATCCTCTTTTTCATCTAGTCCGAAAACGTTAATTGAAACATTATTTTGCTTTTCAAATTTTGGTATTTGATTTTCTGCCACAGGAAAGTTAATATCTTTAAAATTTAATCTAGACACGTGATTGATATATTTTTCAACGCGATCAGCGTGTTTTTCTGCTGGAAATAGTGCGGAAAGAACAGCCCATTGGAAACACTTGTTATCTACGTTTTTGATGTTTATACAACATCTTTTACTTTTTATTTTTGGTGGCAGGTCGATGTATGAACTACCTCGTAATGCGTTATGTTTCATCGTGTGAAACAATATTTCTTTGATCATTTCAAACTTCCAACCCGAACCTAATTGAGTGAATTCCTCTATTTTTTTCCAGATTTCTTGGTGCATTTCATCAGATAGTGATAACAGATCAGTCCCAAGCAAAACACGTCTTGATTTTGCGTTCATATAAGGTTCTGCAATTTCCTTGTTAGTTAATTCTCCCGTTATAACTAACTTTGAAAATATAACATGATATTGCAAAAATAATCTGATACTTTTGTGTTTTTCGAGCTCACGTTTTACAGTTGTCTGTAGTAGGTGGTAAAGATTTACTGCATTAAAATTTACTAAAACAATTTGATTATCAAACTGATAACTATTATCAAAACCTGCAAAAGCAGTCGCTGTTTTATCAGGTTCTCCCATAAGGATTCTCTTAGCTATATCACGCAATTTTAACATTATTATACTATAATGTAGTATCTAATTGATAATTTTCTCACACTGCGCATGCGCTAAAAATCAATTAAAGATAAAAAATCTCATATAATATAATGACAGCAAATCTAACAAACACATTTGAGCAAGAAACATATCAAGTTCACCCAAAGTATAACTTTACCTCACACTGCGCATGCGCTAAAAATCAATTAAAGATAAAAAAAATTCCCTATAATATAATGACAGTAAATCTGACAAGCGCACGTGAGCAAGAGATTTATCATGTTCACCCAAAATACAACTTATACGCTGGAAATACATTAGGTTCAGTTATTAACATCAAAACTAGAATATCTGTTGGCAAATTAACCTCAGCGGGTTATACGATTAGTGTAAAGGGAGATAATGCCGAGAGGATTGCAATGTTTAGAAAAGATTTTATTTACACGTTGTTTTGCGATGATATTCCAGAGGGACAGCGTGTATATCATGTGAACGATAAAGTCACTGATGACAACATTGAAAACTTATCCTTAGAAGATGAGTTTCAGCCGCATCCGGTCTTTGATTTATACGAGGCTAACGATCGCGGTATTATTAGAAACAGAAAAACTAAAAACGTTCTTAGTACTATTAGCTATATGGGATATATCAGGGTAACTGTTAGAGGAACATCGACAAATCAAGTTCGTTATCTTGGTCATAGGTTTGTTTACGAGGTGTTCAATGGATCTATACTCAATGATCTGGTTGTTAATCATATTAATAACGTAAAAACTGATGATCGATTGAGAAATCTGGAGCTAGTGACCCAGCAGGAAAATGTAAGAAAAGGACGAGGTGGTGGTATTAATTTTAGATGTCCAGCAAAACCTGTTATTTCAAAAAACCTTGAAACGGATGAGGAGATCGAATTCAAATCGATTACAGTTGCGGCAAAGCATTATAAGATAAATTCCAGAGCAGTAAAATTTGTAGCTGATGGAGTAATGAAATCAGCTTTTTCAAGAGAATACGATGCTATGATTGGTTTTAGATATGATATTTGATAGCTTGGTTTTAGTCAAGCAATGATGAGTAAATGCTATGATATCATCGTGATTAAATTTTAGCGTCGTTACTGCACTTTCATTAATTTTATTTTTTTCTGCTTCTGTTAGCAATATTTTATGAGAATCACCTTGCATTACAATAACGTCAACACTATAACCCAACAAACATTTTCTTACCGCTTCGGCTAGTTCGTTGTAATTTAATATATTAACTTTTTGGTGATATTTTATCTCATCAGTCATCTTATAACAATAATTTAGATAAAAATATATTATAATAATGGACTTGATGAAACGACTCGCTGAATTCTACAAACAAGATACTAGCGACAAAGTCGCCAGCGATAAGGTCGTCAGTGATGAGGTCACATTTTCCAAAGATTTCATAGACAAATCTATTGGTTATAATGAAGATGATATTTTATATAACAGCGAATCTGATGATGATGGTGAAATAGTCACTGTTGCTGACAGATCAAATTACAGCAGACCAACAACTAAACGATATAATGTCAAGTATCACATTGCAAAAAAAATAATGAAATTTAATTTTACCGTTGCCGAACAACAACTGTTTTGGCAGCTAATCAAACCCTTCATAAACATCAGAATTCCAGGCCGACAGAAAAATATCAAATTCGATTTCATAGTTGTCAAGATTTTTAATCTAATGACGATCTCTGACGATCGCAAGCAGTATCTAATATCGTTATGTAAACCAGTAAAATGTAAATCTGTCAAACAAAAGTATGAGAAAATTTATAATAACATTATATCATAATCTGCTTAGTTGGGATCCAACTGTTAAATTTATCACTATACCCACGCCATTTGACTAAACTTTGATCTCCTTTTTTTCTAATTACTTTCTCGATAACAAAAACATCCTGCTCAGTTTTCTGTAGTTCTTGTTTATAAAAACTACCTACGATCGGTTCCCCTGCCAGATCTTTTAAAACGTACGTTACAGGTATTGTGAAAAGTACCTTATCAACTACAAATACTTCTTCGCTCCAGTTTGGAGTAATTCCTTTTGCAAATACCTTTTTTGTCAAAGAAATTCTAACTTTATCACCAACCTTAAATTTATGTCTGCGGTACATGTTTTCATTTGCTAATATTGGATTTTTAATAGCTTTTTTAGGTGTCATTTTGATGGTTCGATGTTTCGTGTTATTATATTCACCTACGATTTGAGAAAGGTCATCGATGTACCTGTTGGTGTTTTTAGCTGTCATATGTTTGTGTAATTTCTCGTTTAGCGTGCGATTAAATCTCTCAACAACAACGCTTTTACCTTCGTTTCCTGTAACATATCTTTTTATATTATTTTGTTCTAGAAACTGTTCAAACTTTTTGTTAAAGAACTCGGATCCGTGATCAGTCCAGATTTGATTCGGTTTTCTTTCTGTACTCGTTATTATTTGTCTTAGCGCATCAGTCATTGAAGTTCCTGTCTTATCCGAAACAGGTACACTGAAAGCGTATTTGCTAAAAACATCTATAACATTAAACAAATACCTTTTTGGAGCACCATCAGCGCCAACATTAAACTGAGCTAGATTGGATACATCCACCAAATCTATTGCCCAGATATCATCTACACCATTAGCGACAACTTTACGTCGTGAAAACTTTTTTTTAGGTCTGTGCAGCTCGACTGCAAGATCATCGTATACTTTTTTTCCGAGTCCGAGTTTATATTTTGCTCCAATCATTCCCTGAACAAATCTTCTATCAAAACGTTCTCGTAGATTTGTTGGCTCCATATCACGTAATTCATCTAACATTACTTAATCACAATCTGATTTTGAGTTTTCATGATCACGATAACAGATATCATGACGCATTGCTATTGCATCCACTTGATTGTAAGGCTCTTGACCTGGCAATGGATTGTCGTTTTCATCTAGTTGTTGATCTAGCGGATTATAAGGTCCTGTATACCGATGACCTGGCAAAGTCCAACTGCCTTTTGGTTTTGGCAATTTTCCAATCATTTTATGTATATCTATACCTGACCCTATTATTTCTCTGTTGTTACAACATTGACAGTATGCGACAATTTTATTTTGTTCAAGACACAAATCTCTGTCAGAATCACAGTTGCATAACATTCTATATTTTTAGTCGCCGACTAAAATAATATCAGGATAACCAGATCCTACGGAATTTTTCGCTGACGACGTCGCTGGGGACACTTTCTTTAAAAACATTTTTTCTTTTTCCGCAGACTGCACAAAAACTTTTTAATATTATCCTGTTGTTTTTTTGTTTTTTCTGTTGTTTCATTAATATTTTCTGTTTTAGTTCTACACTTGAGACAGTATGTTGACATTATTATATTTTTAAGTTTAGATAAAATTTATTGCGATCTCATCATTAGCGTGAGAAGGATGCTTGTCAAACTGTAAAATAAATTTTAAAAATTAACATTTCTGCTCATCTGTTGGATAAACATAATACAATAATATCCGCAAGCAGACGTTCCAACAGGTTGGAGTTGATTTGATGAATAATATATCTTTTTAAATTTTTTCTTCATATACTTTTTTTATTACATCGCTTGGAGGAAGTCCAAACGAGTCAAAATAATTATTATTATAAACTGCTACCCAATGCGTGCCGGATCCGTCATTAAAATTTTGTATATTAATAACACACGAACTTACAGCTGATGGTGATTTTATTGCTGCGAGTTCATCTTTAGAATAAACTCCGTGAAATCCAGGAACCGCTTTTAACTTATCAATGATATCAAAATTACTCAACAGGGTGGTCGAGTTCCCGGTAATGTTAGACCACGTCCGATTCCTAAAAGATTTGGCAGCAGACTTCCCGCTAGTCCCGCCAAAAGTGGAGCGAACGGAATAATTCCTCCTTGTTTTGGTTGATTGCATATGCATTTGCATTTTGGTGTTGGCGATTTTGTTTTTGTTGTTTTCTTTTTTTTGTTGTTGGCGATTTCTTTTTCTTTTGTGGCATTATAATATATCATTTACATAAAATTTACAATTTTTTTATTCCACTTCCACGAATGATACCATTACCTTCGACTGCTTTCTTCGTTGCGCTAGATATTGCTCCAGACGCTGCTGCTAGTCCTAATGTGCCTAAGACTGGTAAAATTTTAGGTATTATTGTACTAGTTAATACTGATAATGCAGGACCAAGAAAACCACCTTCTTTTGCCAGCGCTGTCATTTGTGCAGCACTCAAATTTAAAACAAAAGTTTTTTTACGATCATACTTTTTACTTGATTTTTTGTTAGCATTACTTTTGTTAAAACACCATCAGAAATATTAGGATTGATTTTTAATGATACCTGTTCTCGCTTTGCAATAGCAGCTACTAATTTTTTAACCTGACCATCAGTCAAATATACTTCTTTTACAATATATTTTGTCATTTTATATAACAACTGCAGATTAAACTTGAACTGTCATTTTACCTCCAATAGAATCTACTGTGATAAATCTATCACTAATCACTAATGCGTATACGTACAACGGCGCTACTGGAACCGCCCCAAGTACCCAGGCAATTTAAATATCCGCTGTGCTGTCTACAATTCGCTCGTTATGTTTACTAACATCAAAATGAAATATAGGATAAAGGGTACGAAATTCCTCTGCTGATATTTGAGTTCCATCTTCAACATCTTGATATTTTCGTATTGCGTCAAGCAGGTACATGTACGGTCGAGAAATATTTTTATTAACGTCATCAGCAAAATTGCACTCGATAGCTCGTTCTGGATATTGCTTTGAATTTAATCTAGCGTATATTCGTCTGACATCAGAGTGATCAAATATTGCATTATTTTGTTGTTGGTTACCTCGTCGGCCTTGCTGTTGAAATACGACAAAGATATTTCTCGACAGTTGTTCGCTTGATGTTGTTGTGACCCTCCATGTGTAGTCAGTAGTATTTGGAACCGCTGTCTGATATATCTTATGCTGCTTAAAATAAATTCTGTTTGTATGCTTATCAAGCATGCTATTTAGTTCTGACATTTTAGTGATTGATGGTGTTATACGTGGCATCCACAAAGCAAGTTTGTTTATGATAAACAGTACATCAACCCCTCCAGATCTAAACAAGCAATCGTTTTGGTCTGCTCGATCTAAAATAAGAGTATGTTTTACTCCGCGAAATACTTTATCATGATCGCGACAAAAGCCGAAAATCATACTTAGTGGAAGCATCATTGTAATTTGACGTGATCCTGCTGCAAGTTTTCTTCGCCTAGCAAAACCTTCGTTATAGCGTGGATTTCTCACGTCAAGTGTGTTAAGAAGTAAATTTAACATCGCAGTACCATTTGCATCTGCAGCTGGTGGCGTTATATTTAGATTATTAAAAGCTGCTGTAAGAGAAACTCTTGTAGCGTCTGCATTAGCAGCTGCACCTGGTGCAGCAATACCTAGCGCGTCTGCATTAGCAATGAGAAAATTTCTCACAATTACAGCATTTGCATCAGCATCAGCTCCATGTACTATAGCGCCTCTCTTTATAAATTCTGTTGATTCAGCTATACCCCGTCCAGTATCTTTAAACCACATCATGTTAGTTGCAGTTGATCTCGAGTAATCGTCGGAAAACGAAATAATATTTAAAATTGTACTTGCAACTTGTAGATGACCTGAAATATCTTCTATAGTTTGATTGGCCAGTTGATATCTAGCACTTTTGAATAAACACCAGCCGTTATTTATAAGAGCTACTTCTGCTCCAACTGCAATTGCAGCAGGTGGATTGGCTACTGTCATAATCTGACCACGAACTTCTAACATAGCCTTATGTGGCAGTAGAAATACATCTTCGTCTCTGGTGTTAAAGGTTCTAATACCAGCTTTATTTGGTTCGTTAGAATTTTCATCAAGATACTCAACAAACTCGAATTCTGTCACATCGTTGTCGATGTCATACGTTTCTGTTAACTCGAGATAATTTTTAACAGACATTTTATTTTATTAGATTATATAAAATTTTATTGCGGCACTGTTACTTTAGATATTAATTTTTGTATGATCTGCTCACCCTTTGGTGATAATATTTTTTTGTTGTTGTTATCATAGCTTTTCGAGTTTCTTTTGTTGGAGCGATTTCTGAGATAGCTTGTATTATTTCAGATGCAGTCGGTGGATCACTTTTTATTTTATTAGCTATTTTTTGTCCCACCGCAGTCCCAGCGGCAGATGCAGCCCAAGTTGCAAAAGCTTTACCAGCGTCAATAGCAATTAGTGCAACTTTACGTGCTATACCCGGAATATTTTCAATAACTTTAGTAAAAATATTTCCAAAAATTCCTCCTACTATTTTTCTTCGATAAACTTTTGTTCTTTGTTTCATTATATTTGATGTTGCATAATTTTTACTTTTGCTCGCGTAGATGTAAATAATAAGTTACAACTTCATTATTCAATTCCAACTGTTTTCCTGACTGATCTGTCAACTGCATTATTATACTTGATATTTGATTTTCAACATTTAAAGGATAATAGATAATATCTCGTGGAGTTATTTGCATGAGAGAACCTGGCGGAACTTCAGGTGAGAAACTGTAAATCGTTTGACCTTTGCTGCCTTTTGATGTATAAGAGCCAGAAGCAATAGAGCAATTTACTAATATTGTATTTACTTCTGTTATATTTACTGGCAGTTCACTGTCATATGTAATAGGCTGATCAAGTGCAGTGTAAGTTTTTTCAGTAAATCCTAACAGTTGTGCAATACTTCTTTCTCTTGGTTCAAGACTGATTACTATATTTTTCAAAGTTATCCTAGTTCGCAATGTGTTATAATTTGCTGCCAATTCAAAATTATCAGCCACACCGTCAGCTTTTGTGATGAGCTCTTTGATTGTCTTGTTTAGATCAGTAATATTATAAGCTCCTTGCGGAATTTTTATTTTTTTTTTGTTGTAGATATTGGAGATGTTGTAATCATAGTAAAATACATTTCATCGTTAACATCATTTTTCAAGTTAGGTATAGCATTCCAGCAAGTACAAGAAATTAATCCAATTTCATATTGTTTTGTAGGATCTAGTTGGATAGGTGGAATATACTTTACTGAAAAATTTGCGCTATCTATCGCAGACTCACTAGAGTTTAGTAATAATGTTGTTTGCATTCCTTTAATATTATATCATTTTACAAAATTAATTCGCCGCGATTAAGTCGTGGTGTAAAGTTTCATATTTATCAGATGTTAATAATTCACTCGATTTTAGATGATCAAGTATGTCAATGATTTCATTATCAAGTTCAACACTAACATTCCCAGCTTCCTTTGATGATATTAATAACATTAATCTACCTATCATTTCAGTAGTTGATGTAAATATTTTTACACCAGTTCCTGTTCTTACTTCTCTACTTTTCTCTACACGAGTTTATCAAAAGTAAAAAAATTTTTTTTAAAACTCCACCCTTTACCAAAAGGTTTTAATCTACTATTTTCTGCTGTTGTTTTAAACGTGAGAGCAATAACACCGTTTCTCATTCTTTCATAAAGTGGAATCATATTATCAATCTCTGTAACCGTGTTTAATTCATCTTTAGCAGTAACTCCGTCATTAAATATTACATTTAATCTATCGAGTAATGTTTGATATTCTACATCAGTCCACTTGCTTATATCATCAATACCCCTTATATTTTCATTCTTTAAAAAATCATCATATTCAATACCTTTTATCTCATCATTTGCTCTTTTTGTAAAATAAAATCTTTGATCTCCAACTTCCATAAACTTTACAGTAAGCTCACCAACTCTTTGTTGCTCCTCTTTGATATCTTTTATATCTCCTGATAATCTTTTTATAATATTTGTTATTCCTTGCGTTGTTAACTCTGCTAATCTTCGCTCAAGTTCCAGCGGATTGTTTATCAATCGATCTGTTTCAGCTTGTCTAGCCGCAGGATCAGCTATATTTGCTGTAAATGCCTCAATTAGTTTTCTTTTTTCTTCATCAGATCTAGAAACAAGTTTTGCAGCAGCTGCTTCCTGTTGTTCTTTAACAATTCCAACCAAGCCTTTTTCCTGCAGTTGTTTAAGTTCTTCTTCTGACAGTGGTTTAGTTTCAGGTTGTTTACCTAATAGTGCTTCAGTAACCGGCTTGAAAATTGTAGCTGTTGCTTCTGTAGCGGTTACTTGCCCACGTCGTGCTTGTTGTACTTTTTGCTTAAGCGATGTCTGAGATTGAGCAAGTTTTTTTTAGATTTTCTATGTGTTGTCTGTATCTTGCTCGTTTGTCCATTATTATTATTATAAATTTTATAAAATTGAAACCCTTACTGTAAGTAAGTGTCAATACAACAGCGAAACATTTTAGTTGGATCATTTGTAAGTTTATCAAATAAGAAAAAGTTGTATTTATCTTTTGTAGCATTATGGTAAAGTTCAATAAACTTATCTTTTGTCACGTCACCGCATTGTTCGCTTGCAATAGTTCTAACGTCAACATTGTCCAGTCCTGGAAATAATATAAAACAACCCGTATTTCGCCAAATAAATCTGTCAACATCATAAAATCCTTGAGCGAGATAAACAGAATTACATTGTTTGTTACGTGACAGTGAGAAATACGATCTTATTTTGTTCATCTCCATGTTATTTAGCGGAATATCGTCAAAAACTACTATCTTATGTTCATCTGCATCAAGTTGATTAACTGGAATAAGATCTTCTGGCTGCCTAATTATAAAAAAATCTTCACCAGCCTTAAGTTCATCACGAAGTTTGTCATTATAATCGCTTAATAACTCATACTTATCTTGCTGTGGATTGATTGTGTAAATATAGACTCTATCGTAGTTAAAATTATCACCAAGAAGCAAGTTCATAAGCAAATTTGTTTTCCCCGATCCAGTTCGCCCAACAATAAGATAATGACAATCAGGAAGTTCTTTGTTATGTTTGTGTTTCACCAGCTTCTCTGTATCAAAGTTGAATATCGACGATTTTGCCCTTTTGTATAATATTAAACTAGTGTTGATAATTTTATCTAAGACAGTAAATAATGAGTTACTATACAAAATTTGGAACACTATCAGGAGATTTATCCACAAAATGTTACCAAGGTGACTTATCCAAATATGCAACTCTTGATCAGCTCAAAAATGAAATCAATAATTTACTAAATCTTACCAGTGTAGAACCAGATGAAGTCGTCATTTTCCAGGACAAAGAAGGACGATTAAAAACGAGTGATGTAAAACTGCCAGATGTACTTGTACGAATTCCTAATGCGGTTGCTGATAATATCATGACTTTTAACAATCAAGGTAAGATACAAGATTCTGGTAGGTCAGTAAATGCTTTTGTTAAAAAAGCTAGTGATTTATTTAATGGGAATATTGTTATGAACCAGAACAAGATTACAGATCTTGGATATCCAACTACAGATGGAGACGCTGTAACTAAGAAATATGTCGATTATCAGGACGTTCCAATCAGTAATGAAATAACAGCGCTCAAAAATGAATTTACCGGTCACGTAAAAACGTTTTTAAATTTTCGTAGAAACATAAACACGCTTAAAGATGATTTTTTTGGAAATCCATCAATTGTTAACATTACACTCGCTAATATTAACACAAAACTCAATGATATTAACACAAAACTCAATGATATTATTAGTGGAATTTCTAATATTGTTGAGAAAACGAGTATGGTTAAAATTCCTCACAAACAGATTAAAAATATTGTGTATACTGTTGATACTGGTTATACTGGGTGGACACCAAAAAATAATTCTATCAAATATATTGCAGAAGTTACCGGTGTGTATAGATTGTCAGTGCTTAGCAGTGCAAAGTTTAGAATATCTACCAAATATCTATTTCGTCATCCAAATGATGATTCATCTGGAGTATTATCTGTAATAATAAACAAAAATTCTGAAGAAGAATTTGTACTTGAACCAGTTGATAAAACTTTAAAATGAGCAATTTTTCTCTGTTGTTTGGAATTTATAGCTGAACAACCAGCTCTTATTATGGATTAACCAAACATAGGACTATGTGAACTAATATTATAATGAAAAGAAGTATAGTTGATTTCAATCATATTTCAAAAGATATTCCAAAACAAGATGTAGACGCATTAATACAATACTATAAATATTATCATAAAAAACTTTGGTGCGTGAAAAAATGTTACAAATACCACAACAAGATCCTTCGAGTATTATCTTATCTACCCTTGTTAATGACCAGTTCTGGTATAATTTCAAGTGGGGTATCTTAAATCCTTTTTTGTTAATCATATCCGCTATTGGTGTTTCACTTACAGCGGCGTGTAAAAAAGTAGAACCAAGACTTTTGATAAAGAAGCACGGTTGTTTAACATCAATTAAAACTTACAAGAAACTACTTGATCAGATCCGGTCTTACCTACGAGGAGTTAAATATAATATGGATGATTTATTACGTGAATTTCGTATTATTGACAATATGTTAACAGATATTCTACCAATGAGGGTTAGCAAGTATGAAAAAAATATCACAAAAAATATGAGTAACATAAAATTTTATCTAAACTTAAGATATAATATAACTAAAATAATATCATTTTCATTCTAATGCTAGTTTAATTTCCGCCTTGTTAACTGAAACGTTCTAATGCACAGTTTAATTTTCATCCTGTTATCTGATAAAAAATTTGTGGTAAAACCTATTTGCTGTCTTTAGAATAATCGTATTCCATGCATGCGCTGTTCTAACAAATTCGTCACTTCTGTTGACAAAGCTTATCGCATTCCAACACCTGTTGTTTTGTCTGGTTACAAAATATCTCTCTACATAGTAGTAGTATAGGAAAATGAGGGTTTTGGCGGGGGTGGGGGAGGAGGTGTGGGAGGGTGGTGGTTGGCCAAAACCCTCATTTTCCTATACTACTCTATCAAGAGAGTCTAATGCACATTAATTTCTATGCAATAGCAACACCCCCACCACTGTCATGACAGACCTGTTGAAGGAGCATAACATAAAAATTTGCTACATCTTCCATCAGACCTTTTTTAATCTCCAAAGGACCTCTTTATCTAAAGTTCTCTGTGTTGAAGAGAAGTGAGTTTAATTGTTGGGTAATCACATTTAGAGGGCATAAAGGTTTAGAGCGAGTATGCAATAACACACTGTCCACTAATTAACAAAACACTTTGTTGTACAGCGCACTAAAATTTGGACCTTTTTAAAAACATGTATTTTTAAGTTATATCTTGCATTGATTAACCATAAATACTACTACTACTGCTGGTAATAAAATAATAATAATAATAATAATAATAATAATAATAATAATAATAATAATAATAATAATAATAATAATAATAATAATAACAACAACAACAACAACAAAGCGGAATTACGTCATTTAATTAATTATAATTATATACTTGATGGTCTCAAGCGGGAGAAAGCGGATTTGGAAAGGTGGTCGTCAAATGTTACCTAAGTAATTATTAGGACACAAGGAAGCCTAATCCGATATTGAATTAAGTCAATATATACTCAATGTTTTAATCTGGGTCATAAATTCGCGACTACCTAAACGATGAAACCACCTCAAAGTTGTACATTGTTTGTAGATATCATTTCCGTTCTTTACCGGCACCGCAAACCTCCTTGTCAAGTGTTTCTTTTTCCAGAACAATCTTGTCGTTATTGAGTTAAGTCTCGTGTAATGGATTCGTATGTCATCTATTTAAGTGCGTGTTGAGAATATAATTCTCAATAAAAAAACCTTTGATTGATATTATTAATTCTACGCTGTTTTTTTTAGTCATTCCAAATACTTACATTAGTATTGATGTGTCAGCAGTAACTTAAACACTGGGATTAGCATTATTGTCAATTAGTACATCCGAGTGAATCAAATTGCACACCCTCTCGATTTTGTAGAAGACACTTGGGTCCAGAACTTGATTCTAATTGTTGTGTTCCTTTCATCATCCTGTAAGCCATATAATGTAAAAACAGCACGTTTATGGCATAAATAAACAGAAGGCATACAGACTGGGAACATATTACCACTACTAAAATCGATTCACAATTTAGGACAGTTATGTGTAAAGCACTTAAGCACAGTAGTAGAAATAAAAACGATAATTAGAGATCAAAGACCCCTATTCCGCTCCAAAAAAGTACAAATTCCCTATCTCAGAGACCCACTAACCCTTATCCCTTTTCACACAAAGATTCTGGTTCAGAGGAAGCGATATGGCTAAGATAGAAGTCATTTAACATTATTGATTTTGCCAACCAGCCAATGGATAGCAATAGAATAGCTGTTTTCACATTCCAAAGCTTATATTATCGACTAGAGACCTTTTTTTATAGATTAGTTCATTCCCCAGGGGATATAGAAAATACGTAGGGAAAATTCCTCAACTATTTGAAAAAAAATACGTAATGGAAATTCCTAAAACTCATC
Source organism: Potamilus streckersoni (assembly GCA_016746295.1). Taxonomy (NCBI): domain Eukaryota; kingdom Metazoa; phylum Mollusca; class Bivalvia; order Unionida; family Unionidae; genus Potamilus; species Potamilus streckersoni. The sequence goes on along the minus strand of JAEAOA010002177.1, from coordinate 543,915 downwards.
CATAAATGCCGCTGAAAAAATGTTTTAATCCGATATTTACAAACCTATAGAATACAATGAAAATAATAGACAGGGTGAAGTAATTGAAATGCTTTCAGGTTTTATGGAGAATGAAGATATTACTAGTGACGATATTGATATTATTACAGAGTATCTTGACAGTTTTTACTACATTATTGTAGATAATTCAATTTTGTTAGACTAACATTATTACATTAACAATTTATAAATACGTTTTATATGCCAAATGAACTTCTAAGATATTTAGTTATGTTTTATTACATAGAAACTAAATTATCTACAATGTTTATGGATATGCAATTTCTCGAAGAGGTTATTGAAGTTTTCATGGAAGATCCAGAATCTTATATTAATCCATCAGACATCATAGAGTTTATGGTTTTAGCAAAACGTTTACATATTGAGCAAGATTAATTTTATTGTTCACACAAAATTTCATGCCCTATCATCACCATACCTTTATCATACTTGCTAACTCTCATTGACAGAATATCTGTTAGCATACTGCTAATAATACAAAACTCGCGTATTAAGTCGTCCATATATTTTATACCTCGCAAATAAGATTGTATTTGATCAAGTAATTTTTTTATAAGTGTTACTCTCTGTTTTGCAGGCATTTTTTTTTTTGTCTCAAGTCGAAGCTCAATTGTTTACACGCTGTTGCAAGAGAAACACCAACACATGATATTGTTAGAAAAAACGGATTTAATGATGCTACGCTTGAGATTATACCAGAGCTGGTTAATAACAACGGTAAATATAATATCCGAAGTAGTTGACTATAGTATTTGTAACATCGTTTTACGCAGCAAAGGTTTTTTTATATGTTGATAGCTATAATATTGTATTAGTGCGTTAACATTTTGTTTTGAAATTTCATTTTAAATATAATTAAATTCAATGATTTTTTTCATTATGCAATATTTGTTTACAGACTTCATACAAGATCAAAAACTGTAGCACCAACAATTGAATCAAGAAATTCACGAAACTTATTATTGTCAGCTATACGATCTCTGTACTTGTCATAAACATCTGAAGAAATATCCTTATATTCATTTATCGATACCTCATTTGTCGTTAACCAACTGTATGAATCAAACGTGATAACTACTTCACGTTCATAAAAATCTATTTTATTTACAAAATTACTATATTTTCTTTCTGTTTCATCAACAAAACCATGTACCAAGTTTGTTTTATTCAAAGTAAACATTTTAAGGGCAATATTTTTTCTAATAATTGCTTATGCGACTACGAAATTTATTAGCATTAAGTTTTGGAGTGATTTTCGTCCAAGTAAGGTAATACTAGTAGAAGCATTTACTTTAAGCCACAAGTTTTTATATTATTTTGGAAATATTTTTTCTACATCATTGTAATAATTTCGTAATGACGTTGAAACGATGGAAGTGGAGCATCACCTTCATCACTTATGTTGTAATAAGAATTAGGCTTTGTTTAAAAAAAAAAAAAACACTTCTTGCTCATAATCGCCGCGATAACTAATTTTATCGTCGAACATTTCGATTATCTTTACTAATCTGTCAACAATGATCGGATCAAATTCTGGGTTTTTTTTACGCATCATTGATTGAAGTGCGTTCGAGTATGCTTTCATAATTAAAACTGTATTCCCTCTTATGGTAGCGATTTTAATTAGTGTTTCCTTGATATGGTAGTATATCAAGAAATACATAAAGTTTTCTCTTTAAAAAAAACTATTGTATAAGGCCTTGTTCCATTTTAGTCTTATTATCATTGACTCCGCAAGTTTGTTGAGACTATATAGTTATTGTTTATTTTCCTCTTGTGCTATTCGTGTTATTAGCCTGATCGTATTATCAAATCTATATTTTTAAAATCAAGCTCAAGCAATGTTTTTTAAACAGGATTTCGACCTGTTTTTGTTCTTCTAGACAATCGTCAGGATGACAGTATCTGCTTATAATATCAAAGTTTCTTATTGTTTTATTAGTTGTGGTCCTCGCATATGAATGACAAGAATATTTTTTTTCATCATCTGATAATGGTGAATATATTATTGTAATTATAAAAGCTTTTGTAGTATTTATCACACGTGCCGCTGGTGATTTGTTTACAACATATTTTGGGGGTTTAAAATATTATCATACAATTCTCTTGCAAATCTTATAATTGCTGGTTCTGACGTTATTTTACAGCATTAGATTAAATTGGATCAAAATGATCATACCTGGTCACCAAGTGTATATATTTGAAATGCTGTCAATTCTGGAAACGGATGTTCAGAAGAGATAATTGTTACGACCCTGGAGTTCAAGTGCGTTAAAAATCAATTTTGTATAAATATTTTTATTTAATTTTATTTCATTATATCGTCTAACATGTTTTTGATAAGTTTACTTGAGTAGTAGATGTAGTTCATGTTGGCACGTGCTGTGCATGATGACGAAAATTCATTGCCCAGAAGTATTGGGAAATTGCATGCTTCCTCGTGCAAGTATAGTTCAGGCTACGCATTAGCCTTCCCATATATGTTTTGAGTTTTTGTGATTCATACACAGTCACCTACAAACTGCCCTGTTCGAGAGTCAACAGTCACGGACAGACTGTCATAGTTGAGTTCGAGTCATACAACTTTTAATTTGTTGTGCCAGGAGAAGAATTCGTTATTATATCTACGTAAAATAACACAACCCGTGTTAGAGGAACTATTCACTTCTTTATAACTTTCCTAGCGAGCATCATTGCAACGTTTTCTTGCTAATTTTGGAACGGGACAACACGTACATTGTTTTTGTAAAAAATTCTGGAAATTGCGGACAACAACCATTTTGGACCGGAACATCATATTTTAATCTGTGTTTAGAACTTTTTTGGACTTATTTTATTAATTTTGAACAAAATTTGGACCATTTCTCTAAAACCGTAAGTCTTGTTTAAATAATTTACATTACTGTGTGATCTAGTAAATAAATTGTATCATTAAAATTTATAAAGCTTGTTGTGTGCACTTTCTGTTACACAGAACGAGCCTATTTCGTAACATAAAAAATTATTGTGCGCTCGTCCTAAGGGATATTTGAAATTGCCTAAAAATTTAAAAATTCTTCTAGTTTACATTATTTGAAATTTGTGAAAACAACGGGCTTTCTTTCACAATATCAAAGGTAAATATTTTGAATTTTTCTAGGGAGTGTTAGTAACATTGAAAATGAAAGTCCAGCTGAAAAAGTTGGAATTAGATATAAAGCAGGTTCAATTCCAGATAGAACTATTGCAATTGGAAAAAGAACGAATGCATGTACAAAAAGAAAAAAATGGACGTAATGAGATTGAAATTTGAAGAAAAGGAGACAGAGACAGATGCAAAAAGAAAGGTATGACAAAGAATATCAACTTAAAATGAAATAGAGCTGGTAAAAGGAAAACTCTCCTACTTTTGATGTTGTAGGAAATATCAAATTAGTTCCCCCTTTTAGTGAAAAGGAAGTAGACAAATAGTTTGTTTGAAAACGTAGCTGAGATTTCAAAATGGCCCAGAGAGTATTTGACTCAATTATTGCAGAGTGTACTTCATGGCAAGGCCAGAAATATCAATATATCTATTATCAGTACAACAAAAGTTCTGATTACGATTTGGTTAAGGAATGCATCTTAAAGGTTACGAGTTAGTTCCTGAGGCGTATAGACAAAAGTTCAGAAGTTACAAAAAAGACAATATACAAACTTTTGTTGAATTTGCTAGGGAAAAGGAACAGTTGTTCAAGAGATGGTGTCTGTCTGAGAAAATTGAACATGATTATGAAAGACTTGAACAACTGGTATTACTCGAAGACTTAAAAAAAAGTATTCCCAGTGAGATAAAAAATCACCTTGAAGATCATGAGGTTAAGACATTAGAAAATGCTGCTCTGGCTGCAGATAGGTACTTCTTAACTCATAACTCTCATCTGGCACAACTTCTAAAAATCAAGCCTCTGAGACTTGATTCTAAATCCATGTCTCTACCTACGTGTACCTATTGTAAGAAAAAGGACACGTCATTTCTGAGTGCTTCAAATTGGAAATAAAGGCAACAGAATCATGATAGACCTATACCAATTGCTCTTATTTCTAGGTCAAGGTCATGTATTGAAAACAATAAATTTGTTGGGTTTGATAAAACTGTCTGATTATGTTTTGGAGAATTTTGAACCATTCATGTCGAAAGGTTCTATATCACTCTTGGGTGATTCTCAGTCTTTTTGTTTCGGGTGTTTTGCCTTCTAAGAAGACCTGTTCTAATGAGAATGTTCTCATTCAGGGAGTAGAGTGCGGTTTTGCTAATGTTCCTCTCCATTCTGTTAATTTGACACAAGACTTAGTTTCAGGACCTGTGATCGTAGGTGTAGTGTATACTTTGCCTGTTGAGGGCGTTCATTTGTTGCTAGGCAACGACTTAGCTGGAGACAAGGTTGTGGTTTATCCACTTGTAACTGACCAGCCTTCTTTGGATCAGAAAGTTGATCCTATTGAATAAGATATCCCTGATTTATGTTCAGCTTGTTCAGTTACCAGAGCTTTGGCAAATAAAACTCTTGAGAACGATTTTGATAAGGACTGTGTACCTTTAGCTGACACATGTATTGGTCAAGCTTTTGATGAGGTCACTTTCACTTATAATTTGGATCAGTCTATATGTATTGATCAGTGGTCTCTTTTGAATACTCATTCTTTTATCTGATCAGGGTGATAAACGACAATCACTTGTCGTTGAAGAGGATCCTGAGATCTCCCGTTTCAGCGGGCTGTTAGTGAAACTGAAGCAAGTGAAGTACCTGTCTGCTACTACATTAAAAATCGTGTTCTTCTGATACAATGGAAACATCCCCAGGTATCTGCTAGTAAAAATTGCTCAGTAAAATACCAAATCGTGGTTCCCAAACTTAGACAAGAAATACTTTGTTTGGCCCATGAAACGTCTATAAGTGGTCATTTGGGAAGAAATAAAACCACAAAATCTTGACTCATTTCTATTGGCCGAAAATGAAAAGTGATATTTCAGTTTTGCAGATCTTGTCAGGTATGTCAAATTGTAGGAAAACAAAATTAAAACTTTCCTAAAGCTCACTCGAAACCAATTCCTGCATTTGACAAACCATTAAGTAGTAGAGTTGTACATTTTATTGATCTCTTACTAAAGACCATGCCATGTAACCAAAATTCAAAAAGCTTGTTGTGTGCACTTTTTGTTACACAGAACGAGCCGTTTCGCAACACAACCTATGGTCGAAAATACAAATGTTTGTTAACAGTATTTCCGCTGGTGTTTTAAAATACTGTGTTGTTAAAATATGTTCTCTGTACTATATAATTGTTCCCAGTTGATATCCTTGTTGGATCCCTCTAATCGCTAATTAATAATTCAACACGAGTATAATCGGCCGGGTAAAATAAAATTGCCAAATAGCAACTGCAATGGGACATTTGATTTTGATCCAATAGTTTTCACCTTCTCCGTTAGTCGTCCATTGCTGTTTATCAGAGAAAGCGTCATGATAATTTTCAGGATAATATGACGATGCGCTTACCTCAAACCCAACTCGGTTGTCAGTTGTCTTAAAACGTGTTGTAATATAACCACCACTAAACAGTCAACATACTCATTTTAGTTGTATAATCATTAGAGTTAACTGGAACATATGCCGTTGTCATTTTGTTATTTCTCATATTTGTTACCTGACATTGGTCCACCAGATCGTTTAAAATACGAGTTGAGTTCTTCTTTAATTGAACAAGACTCTTAGCATCCGTCTCATTTGCTGGTGGCTAGATTGTTGGTAATCCATTTATATTTGAGTTATTGCTCATTATCAGGTTACATGTGAAGGTGTTGCCAGCTTTTATAAAGCTTGTTATCCTCAATAGATTTTAGTTATTCAAAGCTAATCACTTGAATATTATCAACATATGCTTGTGGATACGCAGTTTCCAACCCATTAATACTTTTATTCGACATATTGTTGTTACCTGTTTATCCACCAGTTTTATCAAGCTTATCACCCACAAACTTCAACTGTAAATAAGTTACCACTTGGGTTTGATTTAAGTTTCTTGGCGGATATTCGGATTTCAAATTCATATTTTTCCTGACATGTCCAAGTTACTGCTTAAAATTCCACCTGTCGACGATAGTTTATTACCGTCAACAGTTTGAGTCGTGCATAACCATCAACTTGTGAAGGACTAACGCTAGGTGGTGGGTAATCTACTTTCAAACCAAGAACTCGTTGATTTGACATAAATAAGTTTCTTGTCATTGTGTCGCGTTTATTTTACTAGTGATGACATATGTTATTGTTGGTTCGTCAGATCCCGTAAGTGCTGTACCTAACTTTTTGTTGAATAGGTCATACTATATAAATTATAGAACATACAATTATATAACAAATAGCAAAGCAATCGTCGATATTGTATGTTAACAAACGATTAATCAAGCATAAGCATAATAACGAACATCCAGATTGTTATTGTTTTATTGTTGGTCGGACAAAATCAATTAAAACGAATCTGCTATCAAATAGTTTGCTCAACTATAATTTTAACTACCATAGGGTCTATATTTACACAAATGACCCACATTTTGGCATGATATTTATTAAGGGAGTACAACGATAAACTTTGTAATGATTTTGGAGTCGGTGATGATATATCTTTAATAAAACAACCAGAAAAAATAATTCCAGTTGATGAACTTGTATTGGATGATATTCCGCTAAACAACGAAGAGATAAGCACGAATATGTCGTATTATTCACTATCGCGGAACAAAAGATGTAATTCAGTCTATCTAGCGCAAAGCTTTTAAAACGTCGATAGATTAGGCGAAATATGGGATTTTTATACTGTTTCTTGAACTAGATAATGTTGATGTCAGAAATGTTGCAAACGAGCAATGCAGAGCTAAAACAAAATATACGTTTATTGAATTATATCATGAAGTAATCAAAGACAAATACCAATTTTTTTATTCGATAAACTAGCTCGTGATCCAGCTCAAATATTTCGTTGTCCTTTTAACACACTCCTTTTAACATTTCATTGTACAAATTTTGTACAGCTTATAAAAATGAACAATTGACAAACATCAGCAAGAACTTGAGGTATTACAGAAGCTTATCAAAATTCGAGAAGCTTTAAGAAAAAGTGGAAGAAGCACGTTGAGGACAACGTGCTGCAGAAGAAGAAACTACGAAATTTTTAAACCAGTTACTGAAGCAATACTTGGCAAACAGATATATCAACATTATCTCCGGAAGAACTAAAAAATTACAAGAAAAGGGGTTGTTAGGTTTACTCGGGTAAAAATCGAAAGAAGAAACTTAAAAACTTGCAGAGGCAATTGTGAGAAACATTGCTGATCCTGTTGCACGACAGGCTGAATTTGGCAGGTTAATATGCAACCATCTTGCACTTCATGATGATATTAAAAGACATACGAGATTAAATTAATTTCTGCTGCACTATGGAAATGTTATTCTTTGGCAAATGTTAAAACAAATATTATGATGACGTTACATTTAATCCTGGCGCCGGGAGTAAGAACTCTGAGGTATCAGTTAAAATACCACAGGAAGGGTATAATGTAACTGATCTCAATAAAACGATAACAGAATCGATAACAAAGTACACTGGCTCCAAACTATATGTTATGAGCCAGAATTACACATCAAATAATTTGTTAACCGATTTCTCATGAGCGATTAGTATAGTGACCTTATTAGGCTTTAAAACAAACAGTATAACAGTGTTACAGAACAAAGTGTATCATATTATGGCGATTTACCTTTGAATTTAACACAAGTAATCACAGTATTCATTAATTGTTCTATTGTATCAGGATCGTACTCTACCAAAGGAAGCCAAAGTCAAACAATCAAGTTTTTCATGAGATGTTCCGCCTGGGTCATTATTGCAAATTATGCTCGACAAGTAATATATTATCCAATAAATCGTGACAATTATATAACTAGTATAACAACGCAAATTACAGATCAATCAGGCAGATAAATTGATTTTAATAACGAGATTACAATGTATTTATTACACCTACGCGTTGCGGCATAAACTTTGCAAGCCTATATTTTATGTAACAAAGATGACACAAAAAATTCATTAACAAAAAATTGTTAGTGAATTCCTTGGAAATATATTTACAAAAGTAGCTGAAAATGTTTAAGGAATTTCGCGTAAAGCAGCACCAATTGCACTTGACACAGGTAGAGCTTTGAAATCGAAGCAGCTAGTTCAGAAGGAAGTGCAGTAGGAAAAAAAGATAAAATTAAAGGCGACACCACACCGTCAGCATTGGATATAAAACGAGCAATATCAGATATTCCCCGACGAGAAACAGAACCAGCTATGAAAGGTACAACAAACCATTACTATCACCGCGTGGTGAAGAGGTAGGACTCAAACTTGTAAAGAAAACAAGAATAACGTTTACTGCTTTTTAGTCGTTATAATTTTGTGTTGCGTTTATAAAATTTGTTAAAAGTTATATAGATCTTGCAGAATAACATTATATTGATGAGACAATTACGAAATTCTAGTACGTCGAATATTTGGATGATAACTCTAACGAAACAAATAAATTTGGTGTCAAATATTGAACACAAGATACGAGGACGTGTTTCTACTGCCGCATAGGCGGCACTAGAAGTGCGTGGTCGGTTACTAACTGCGATAGGCAGTGATTTTGCAGCTCGTGGAGAAATTGCACTTATCAATAACGATTGGAGTTTATTTAAATGTGAACTGTACTAGCTGGCTAATCAAACTGTGGTAGATATATTGTGTTGTGGTAATTTCTTATACCAAGTAAAAGTACAATACTCAATATTGTCTCGTTCAGCGACGATTATTCTTGATCAGCGGCTATAAAAATAATGTGGTTCAAAGATTCCTCATCTGCGACAGCTGTTTCAAACGAATTTCGTACTGGTGATGGTTCTCCTGCTCCAGATAAAAACAATTGAATCGGTGATGAAGCTAATGCTGATGCTGCGGTAATTGGAGCCCCAATAAGATTAGCTATTACAAGATTACGGTGATAGCAATATAATGTATAATGGTATAATGCCGGATATGCCAAACAGAAAGCTTTTGCCGCCGTACAATATCGAAAACTAATGATGATGCTTCCGTTAAGTACAATCTCTAGATTTTGCCACGAATACGATAAAGTTTTCGTGGAATACATCATACACTTTTTTTAGATCCAGCTAATCAAAACGATTGTACAATGAACACCGATCTAGCGGCTGAAGAACAATTTGTTACAAGATTGGCGCTGTTGAAGCCACGAGTTGTCTCCTCTGTACCAAAAACGATGGAATTCGAATCATTATTGATGGTGTATACAATAAAGATATATTTCAGCATAATAGAATTTATTAAACAGCAATTCCTAATGCAACTGATTACTCCTGGTGTTTTACAACTGCGTCTAGCCAACAACTACTTCGACATTTGTTCGTCAAAGTTCAACGACAGAATCGTCGTAATGATCCTGAAATAAACATTTTCGTATTCGATAACCAAGGCATCAGACAAATATTTGTTAGAAAACTTTTCTAGACAATATCCCGAATGTGCAATCGAATCCTATTTTTCTGTGGACGCCGCCAGAAACATATCTTGTTCGTATATGTACCGAATGGAATCAATGCAAAAATATCAGGACGCGGAAAGTGGGTCTCGGGTATCAGTAGACGAACTTAGATTGATGTACCCTATCGTTTATTTTGACATATCAAAGCATTCCGAGCGAGCTATCGGATCGACTGTTGACATTGAAATTGCTGGGACACTTTGCAGGCTGTCAGAAGAACAGTATAATGTATATGCGCTATTTGTCAATGATAAATTCTTAGCAATTGATGCAGCCAACGGAAGAATGACGATCCAAGTGTGATTCGTCTACAAGTATTGTGTGACAAATTCATATATTCAATGATAATGAAAACCAAGTACACAACCAGAGAAATATATCTAACGCTTGGTCAAGATGAAAAATCATAGGCAGCGGTTTCTAAACGCCGTTCTGTTTCCCTAATGATATCTCCAGTGACAGAAGTCGCTGAGACTTGAAATAAAAAATCGGTTAAAGTAATGTTAACGATAAACTAATAATTGTGATCGCAAAGCGATTGAGGAAAACCGTTTGTACTTATACACTGCACAAAATACAGCGATGTCAAAACTTGACGGATTTCTTGGACCAGCACTTTCTTTAATTTTGCCAAAAATTCTGCCCGTGTTAGGAACACTTGGAATAGTGGCTACGTCAGGAGTAGTATCTGGGGCTACAAGGAAAGCAGTATCCGGAGAAGGAATCAAACAAATCTATCGTTAGTTTTATATAACAACAAATTTTAAATGTCAAAATTACAGACCGACACAAATATAAAATTCGATTTCATATTTACAAAGATCTTTCATCCAGTGACAATTTACGATGATCGTTTACGATATTTAATATTGTATAAACCAGTAAAATTTAATTCTATCAAACGTAAGTACGAGGAAATCTGCAAAAACGTTATTTCACAATTTACTTAGTTGGTATCCAACTATTAAAGTTATCGCTAAAACCTCACCACTTGACAAGGCTTTTATTGCCACGCTTTTAAATTAATTGTTCGATAACAAAACTGTCTTGTTCAATTTTTTGTAGTTCTTGTTCGTAAAAACTACTATTAGAGGCTCACCTTGCTAGATCTTTCAGCGCATGCTTTACAAAGTTTGTTAAAAGTACTTTATCAACCACAAATACTTCTTCACTCCATTTCAGAGTAAATCCTCTTTCAAATATTTCTTTTTGTTAATTAAATCCTAACCTTGTCACCGACCTTAAATTCATGTGTGCGGTACATGTTCTCATTTGCTAGTATTGGATTTTTAATTGCGTCGTTTGGTGATATTTTCCTTTCACGCAATGAATGAGTTATATGTTTTGTTCAGGGTATGATAGGAACAACGATCTACAAATGATCATCGATATACATGTTTGTGGTTTTATCTGTCAAATGTTTATGTATCAATTCGTTTAGTGTACGATTAAATCTTTCACTTACGACCGTTTTCCATCCTTTCCTATAACATATATTTTATATCATTTTGCAACAAAATATGCTAATTTTTTTATTTAAAATCTCTACTCAGTGATATACACAAATTTTATTCGGTCTTATTTCCGTGCAATTTGTTTTAATGCATCAGTCAGAACAATTGATTCTCATCTACTGTCAAATTGTATTTCAAAATATTTTAGTAATGTGATATGTGTTATGTATCGGCTCTTTCTAAGCTAAGTAACATAAAGAAAAAGTGAAGATAAGCTTTGTAAATTAAATTTTAACAAAACTTAAAGGTAAAATATATGAATCAAGACTTACGATTTACGAAAGAGATCCAAATTGTTTGTTCTAAAGATATGAAATCACACAAGTCCTGTGAACAGTTCTAAATTAACACAGTCTAAAGTTGATTTCCGGTCCAAGATGGCAGATGATGACGTCAAACGAAGGTTACACAAAACTCCCAAAATTTACACTTTGAATCACAATTTGTATTGTTCCGTTCCATTTTAGAAGAATTTCAGAAAATGACTTTGTCCAAACCATTAGTATTGTTTTCCAGAGAAAATTATCATTTAGAAAGTAGACGAAGTATAATTATCTCCACTAACAAAATCACGTGTCGTTTACGTAGACACACTCACTAACAGTCAACGTCTTCCAGCACAAAAATACCTTTCTAAAAGGTAATAAAAGCTATGTGACTCTCTAAAATGTTGAAATCGGCTACTACTCTGACTGAACTTTCTTACTGATAACTAAGCATATAAAAAACACTAATATGTCGTTTCATATGCACATGCACAGAGGACACGTGTAATTTTACAATCCATCTGGACATTATGAACGCCTGAACAAATATCAGCCATAGCTACTTCTAACTTTTTCGACGAGTTTACTATCAAAGGTTGTGCTTACATGAGTCTCGTTTACGATTTAAGCAAACACAATGTTTCAAACATGCCTTTCTGGAATTGTATTACAAAATAACGTATAAATAAAATTCTACTTTAACATTTCCGGTCTCTCGGCATTATCACCTTTAACACTAATCATTAACCTGCCGGTGTTGCTTTACCAATCTGCATTTTCATGACTGATGTATATCATTGACATAACATATTTTCCAAGCACAAGTTGTACTTAAGGTGAACATGACAGACCTATTTCTCGCTTGCACTTGTCAAATTTTGTGCCATTATTTCTTGTTTTGCGGTGAGATATCGATGAACAATTACATAAAAATAGAATATTACATTACATAACATGTTGAAGCTACGCTATACAGCTAAAAAGAGCCCTATGGGAGAACCTGAAAAAATGGCGACTGCTTTTACAGGATATGGCAATAGCCAATAGATTATCAAACTAATAATTTTCGTAAATTTCACTGCAATAGATCTTTATAATTTGCTAGAACCAAGTATAAAAAGTGAACCTGAAAAACAAAGGTTGGAAAATAATAGTGCTATATCACATTTATTTCCAAAGATACATGTGACAGAGGAATCTAGTGGCGATTAAATTGCAGATTCATTCATTAACGCAAAATAAAATCGTGTTTTGATTGGAACTTATCTTTAATTGCTAGCTGATGAAATACACAAAAATAGAGGAGTTTACTGAGCTAGGTTCTAGCTGGAAGTTTGTGACAATCCCTGAAATTGTATTTCAAACAATGAGGAATAACGTATTACGTGGGAGTTCGTATACTGACCTGCCACAAAAAATAAATTAAAAAAATGTTGTCTCAGTGTGAAAACTTTTGATCAGAGGTGTTTCCGATGGGCTATTCTTTCCGCATTGTTTCCATTAGAAAAAATTATGAGCGATTTGACATGCTTATTAGTCACGTATTAAAATTAAATTTTACTGGTATCGATTTTCCAGTTGCAGAAAATCATATACCAAAGTTTGAAAAGCAGAAAAATATCTCAGTTAATATATTTGGTCTTGACGAACGTGAAAACATTTAATCCAAGATATATTTCAGAAAAAGCTTCAGAATAGACAATAAAGTTAATGTTAAAATTGTAATGGACTGGCTGGTAGACAGTACAAAGAATGAAAAAATAAATAGTATGTTTGTTACCCCTGTTTTCATGCATGTACGGACAGTGTGAAAAATTATAAAAACATTTGCAGTACTTTAATAATGTACAATGAATAATTATGCCCCCCCCCACTGATAAAAGCATCATTCAGTTTATCAATCATAATCACAAAATAAAACTTCCTTTCGTCGTATTTGCCGAGTTCGAGTGTATTTTTTTCAGTCGTTATTTGGCGCAGAAAATATTCATGACCAATGCTGTGCAAGAAAAACTCAGAATCATATTCCATGTGGAGAAGCGTATAAGATAGTTTGCTGTGCTGATTCGAGTTTATCCAAACTAATTAAACTATATCGTGGCAAGAATATATCTGTTTCGCTTCTCAAGCAGTTGATTAGTGAAGTTGATAATATATTTAGTCGTTTAAAAAGAATAACTCTAATGATAAAACTGATATCTCAACAAGATTTCGAGCAGGCGAAATGGCTGACCTCAATGGGGTGACTTAGTAAAGTGTTGCAGTTCACCTTATGTTGCACTTAAGGGACAGGAAAGCATATCAGGGGACAGTGGGACTTTAACATGGGAAAGTTTGTAGGAAATGAAGTATTTATGAGGACAAACGTGTTGATAGAAATTTATTGGCCTACGTTATTACATGGTATCCAGATTTATAGGACTATGTTTTATAATCGATATCCAGATAGGTCAAGATTTATAGGACTACGTATATGGTATCTAGATGGATCCAGATTTATAGGACTACGTTATTACATGACATCTAGATGGATCCAGATTTATAGGACTACGTTATTACATGGTATCTAGATGGGTCCAGATTTATAGGTCTACGTAGATGATATGCAGATGGATCCAGATTTATAGGACTATGTTATTCCATGGCGTCCAGATGGGTCCAGATTTATAGAACTACGTTATTACATGACATCCAGATGGATCCAGATTTACAGGACTACGTTATTACATGGTATCTAGATGTGTCCAGATTTATTTACGTAGATGGTATCCATATGGATCCCGATTTATAGGACTACATTATTGCATGGTATCCAGATGGGTCAATATTTATAGGTATACATAGATGGTATACAGATGGTAAAAATCTGGATATGGATCCAGATTTATAGAACTACGTTATTACATGGTATCCAGATGAGTCCAGATTTATAGGACTACGTAGATCGTATCCATATGGATCCAGATTTATAGAACTACTTCATTACATGACATCAAGATGGACGCAGAGTTATAGGACTACGTTATGACATGGTATCCAGATGAGACCAGATTTAAAGGACTACGTAGATGGTATCCATATGGATCCAGTTTTATAGAACTACGTTATTACATGGTATCCATATGGATCCAGATTTATAGAGATACGTTATTTCATGGAATTCAGATGAAACCAGATTTATGGGACTACGTAGATGGTATCCATATGGATCCAGATTTATAGAGATACGTTATTTCATGGTATCCAGATGAAACCAGATTTATGGGACTACGTAGATGGTATCCATATGGATCCAGATTTATAGAACTACGTTATTACATGACATCAAGATGGATCCAGATTTATAGAAATACGTTATTACATGGTATCCAGATAGGTCCAGATTTATAGGACTACGTAGATGGTATGCAGATGGATCCAGATTTATAGGACTATGTTATTACATGGTATCCTGATGAGTTCAGATTTATAGAACTACGTTATTACATGATATCCAGATGGGTTCAGATTTATAGAAATACGTTATTACATGGTATCCAGATGGGTCCAGATTTATAGGACTACGTAGATGGTATCCAGATGGATCCAGATGTATAGGACTACGTTATTACATGGTATCCTGATGGGTTCAGATTTATTGTATTACGTTCAAGTATTAATCAGAAGATTATAAGAAATTCAGATTATTTTAATTTTAGATCTTAAAAAATTCTACAATGAATGATGAGGGTCTGTACCATTGTCTTTCAGCGAATTTAATAAACATATAATGGAATAATGCTATTGGGATCAACTACTAACAAGATGTTAATAATTTATGTTTAATTTGTTGCCTTACTTACTCTTATTTCACTTTATTCTCTTCATTTTAATATGATTAATTGCATTTGTCTAGCCCTTCCTTCCTTTTTGTCTTTACTAGTTTGTTTGTTAGTTATCTTATTTGTAATTAACATTCTTTCACGACTGATGGTTCATATTTTGACTCGTGCGTCAAAATTTTTATTAATCATCCATACTTTTGCATTACTAATTACATTGTAGTTTACAGCTGCAACTTTTTTCATTTCATTACAGCATTTGTATTTAACAGTTGGTAAAAGCAGGAGTGTGTATATTCAGATGTCATCTCTAGCAGCCAGTGGAAAAGAGATTCAAGGAATCACATCGTGAAGACATATATTGGTGACTTATGAATGATAAATTGTGCATATTCATGGAACTATACAGTACATTGATATTCAGTTCAGGATACAAGTGGGAAAGCTGACTGCGTTCATAATATAGTGCAATAATAAAATCACATGGGCTCGTTACAAAGAACATTAAGAGTATCCGTCAATGTATCGACGGTTGAGGGGTCTGAGGTTTTATCCAAGCAACTTACAATCAAATTATCTTTTAATCAATGGTGAAATCCGAGATTATCCAAATGCAAAAAGCAAATCCTTCCAGTACTTGTACAGGCGTCCAAATCTGCGAACAATTGTTAATTTTTGTCCAATATGTCACGAACTGAACAATGTGTTGAGCCATTATGAAACTTAAACTATTCTAGATTACAACTGGCTCAAGTTGCAAATTGGCACACTAAATTAGGACAAACTAGCAGGGTTGGAACTGCCGAGGGGTGCTGACTAGTGTCTTCCCTTCTCTTATATTGTTACAGGTTATACAACTAAGCCCTCGATTCACTGACGAATACACCTAAAGCTTCTTTGTAACGATTCCTTGTGATAGAACTGTACAATAAAAAGCTAAATAATAGGAATCTCTAAGAAGTCTTATTAATCTTATTGATATCTCATTTATCACTTCATTAGGATTACGAGAGGTAATGTTAGTAGGAATGTGTGAGTGTGCAATGTTAATGTTTTATATATATATATATATATATATATATATATATATATATATATATATATATATATATATATATATATATATATATATATATATATATGTGTGTGTGTGTGTGTGTGTGTGTGTAATTTGTGCTGTCTGTCTTCGTTCTTTTGAGTAATTATCGCCGTATTAAATATTCATTCTCCCCTATCTTAAGTATTTGACATTTACCGAGCCCGGCTCTATACCGAAAAACAGGACAGATCGGTAAGTCACTATTTAATGTTTTCTTATAGTGAGCGTAGCATTAGACAACACCCATGTGTACCTAGCCTATGATTACTCAGCCGCAAAGGAAGTCCACTGATAGACAACGTTTTTGTCTTTGTCGTTTAGTCTAGTTTAGTTAGGCTTGTTTCTATAATTTGTCTATTTCGTATCATCAAGTTTGTCTCAGTCTGCTCATTTGTTTTGGTTCGCTCAGTTCTTTTATAATTAAAAATTCTTTTGAATTTCATAGATTATTTGTTTTCTATTTAAGCAAGAGGGCAAGTGCTAGAATTAGAAAGGTTATTATAGATGAAGGAAAGACATTAGACTGACCTTCACATTTACTTAAGAACAAGTTTCCTGAGAGCAAATAAAGAAGCAAAGAGAGAGAAAAAATATTGCTACTCGAATCAAAAGAGGAAAAAGAGGAGATTAACACGTAAGGAATAGAGAGAATTGGAAGAGGCTAATGAAACTGAAAGCGATGGAGAGATTAAGAAACATAATTGAAAAGGAAATTGGCAAAGATAAAGGAGAAAGATGCATAAATGACAGATAGAGAAATATAAGGAAACGGAAATTGAAAAGTTTTAAATTAAAATTATCTCAATTTCAGTACCAAGACCATTCAGAATTATATAGGTAATAAAATGGTTCAGATATTAAACAAAAAAACCCACTATATTTAGAGAATACAAGAATGATACTGATGCATATTTGTATCGCCTTGAACATGCTATATATGGTAAATGGCGTCGTAGTAAATGTGTTAGATATCTTGCGGCCTCGATAATCAGAAGAGCCCTTTCCGTCTATCATTGATTTGGCCCTTAAAACCGATTTTGCTTTTGATGCCTCAAAAGAAGAGTTGTTGCAGCATTCTGGCTCAAATGAGGGCATTTTGAGGGTTTTCGTAAACAAAATTCGTTCGGCGTATAAATCATTTGTTTATAAAAATGGGTTGAAGTGTCGAAAATCGAACGTAAACATGAAGGTTTGACTGACATGACTTTAAGCAGGCAAATTTGATAAGTATGCCATTTTGATTTGGCTTCGTATTTACGTCAAAAACCGTACAGTAACAATCCAGACATGATAGTAACTGCCGACAAATCGCGGCCCACCCTAAAGAACCCCTGGCAAATGACACAAAAGCTAATACATTTTCTGCGTCTGCTGTCCATCCCGGATCTAAATTTAAGCATAAAAAAAATCAGACACAGAGATGGTAGGAGTTCCCGTATCCTCGTAGCTTAAATGCACAACCAGGACATCGAGACCTAGAACGCCTTACAGTCCAATAAAGTTGGCTGATATATATTTGAAGTGTAATCAGCCAGGAAATTTTTGCTAGGGACTGTAAGGAACCAACTATCGTTAACATTGAAATTAGGATTGGTCCCTGTGGAGGATGCCCTGGATATCATCTAACTAAAACGTGGAAAAAGCATCATTGGATTATGGCCATTATCTACACGTGCTTGTAGCTAAGAAACATGATGGTTTAAGGTCACTATCCATTGCCAAGATCGTCAGTGTTTTAAGAGACACTGGGTGTACAACAGCGGGGTTACGTAAATACATTAGTGCACCATAATGAATATAATGAAGAACGACATTCAGTGTCACGTACTCGGGTACTCTAGACAAATTTTAAGTAGCAGAAGTATCAGTAGATACGGTATTATTTAAGGGAGAAAGTAAAGGCATGTGCAATCGATAAACCAGGCGTGGATCGCGCATCTTAGGTAATATTGAAGCTTGTCGATGATATTATGTGCATTTCTGCAAATCAGGAACATCGCGTGCCCAGTAGACGAGCTCAGGTGGCTGAAAGGGAAACATCAACACCACTATCAAAAACTGTAGCATGTTTTTACACCTAAAAGTCGAGATCGAAAACCTAGATCGCATTTGGAAAAGTTCTATCATGATTATGTTGCTCATTTTTAAATCTCAATATGCAGCAATCAGAAAACACGTACCCTTTCTTCTTGCAAAAGGTACACGTAAAATAGAGATTAGGATTTCGGAAGACTCTTATCAGACATTTGATTACTAAACTTTGTGCCAGTTTGGGATTTGTAAGTGACTGCATTAGACTGAAATGGTGTTTAACCAATAAACTGCTGATTGGAAGACTTAATGACAAACAAAGATGAATGAGTCAACGAATTATCTACAGCAGCACAAACAGTATTTTTAAAACCAGTTGCAAGATATGTCTTAATTCACCATCGACATAATTCCTCAACTCTTTAGTTTGTCTACTAATTTTGAATGGTTCTTCTTTTGCCTCAAGCTGAAGCTTTCTAACCTTTCCAATAAGTCCAAAAACCTAATTCCGAAAAAAAGTACAAAGACTCTTGAACCATTAATCCTACTTCAGAAAGATCATATTGTCTGGAAAGCAGAAGCATTTCATTCTCATTCTGGCCATTTCTGGGTAAGATTTAAAATAATGGTCTCGGCTTTAGATGGCATTGTTAAATCTCATTAATTTCACCATTTATTTCTCAAATATGTAAAATTGAAATAACTGGAACTTAAAACATTTTAAACAATGTATTAGTAGTAGGGAAAAGTAAGAGTTCTAGCCCAAAGACCCTTTTGTACACCCCCTCAGACCTCCTAACAAATACAAATTGCCCCATCTCTCTGTCCTAAAACTCCCACCCCAAATGATTTACATAAATTGAAAGGCAGATGAGCTCAAATATAATTTTATAACATGTATACATAGACTTTGTAACAAATGTTGCCTAATCAATATTGTCTATAGAGCGCTAGCCAAGCCTTTAACGGTATGTGCAGTCTAAACAAATCAATATTTTTTATATGGAATGTGTCAGACTCAATCGTGTGATCTTCTGGAACATTCCAAATCACTGGTATATAAGACGGTCAAATTCTCTTATAGTCATTGCGTGCTGCACTTTCAAGCGGACTCTTCACAAGGCTAGATCAGGTATGTGATATTATTTATATTTCATCACCAATGAGTAATGTTTCAATTGTTGACATTAGAAATATTTCATTATCGCGATGATAGAGATTAAACTTTACTTAAACGCTCACACAGCGACGAGATTCGAACAAATCTTTTATTTGTGATTTGTTAAGAGGATATTTTTTATCGATATATTTTTGACCGATCGAGATCAATCGTAAGTTTAGTATATTTTTGTTGACTGATCGGACTGTGAAAGTTTTTAAATTCCGCTAGCAACTTTTGATATAATTGTTCGAGATCAATTATATACTCGCTGTCATCAGATCTGATGAGTGAAAGTTTTAGCTTATCACGTGTGCCACTAAAATATATACCTGATATTTCATTATTAATTTCAACAGTGAATTGTTTGCCGTCCATCATTAGATATTTGATCTTGCTACTGTAGCTATTTGTCACTGTTAAATTTTCAAACATTATTTCTTAAGTTTAGATAAAATTTCAGTCGGAAAAGATAATGTCAAGTATAGATCTATCATCATGACAATACCCAAGTGCAAGTGTATCTACCCCATTTTCGCAAAAACGTTTATCATCGAAATTACTCAATCCGCGTTTGATAATAACATCTGTTTCGAGCTTATGATGATTTGTCCGAATTGCCATAGCTATTACAAAACTAACACCGCCATCAAGCGCATACTTGTAGTCATCAAATTTCATAAACTTTTTTAACAAAATCGCGAGGAAGACCTTTAGCTTTTTCGTTATTTTATTATTGTCTAACAATATGGCATACATTTTGCTACGTAATTCGATAAAATACTTGATAGCGCTCGAGTTCATTTCATCTTTGAACTTACCAATAACATTTTTATTTGTGTCCTCATGAAAGTTACTGTCACGTGTGTAATCGGAAAGATCAAATAGATGTCGATTATCATACATGTCCTGATAGATGTCCTCACATTCGATTTCATATACGAACGAATCGGCATCAGTAAACAATAATCTACTAGCCGGCCACTGATTTTTAACAAAATTATAATGAAAATCGTACATCAGCGACTTTGATAAATCTAACACTGAAGCTCCAACATAGATCGGCTTGTTTAGTTTTAGATTTGTTTTTCTTCTTTGTATCGCAACAAGATTCTCATTAAAAAATTTTCATACTCACAAAATCATCGTCTGACACAAGTTTGTTTCTACGATGGATATCATTAACTAGTTCGATATTTACGCGTTTCCTAATATTCTCCATCGCCTTACCAAAAACGGAATTGTTCATCAGTTTGAAGCTTTTCTCAAAATCAGTTTTTGCTACAGCTCTTCTTGAAGTGTTCGAGTTAATATAACCTTTCATCCAAGGCGACTGATTAAATTTTAGTACACGATGAACTTTTCTCAACACTAGACTAGCATCGACTACTTGTTTTAAAACTTTGTAATGCAAAACATAATTACGTTTATTAAGCAAATTTGGTACTAGTTCTGTAATCATAGAATTTCGTCTTGATGATGCTGACGTTTGTTGTTCTTCAGATAATAAACTATGATCTATGATCATCGATTCCGCGCAGAGAGGATAATCGTTATGCAATTTGTGTAGCCAAGTTGGATAATTGAGATCAACTTCAACGAAATATGAAACATCGTCGGGTATCTTTTTTTCTGTCTCCGATAGAAATCGATCAGCAGTGATCCAATGAAATCCACCAAAAGGCATTGCTTCTGCCATCGAATTACCGTAAAGATTATTACAATCTAGATAAATTATATACTTCGAAGGAAGATCAGGATTATACTCTTTGAAATATTTGTTGTTTGCTTCAGCATATTTCTTCGTTATCACGCTAATACCGCCTCTGATAAATTTTTCGATAAAATTGAACATATCGACGTCAGTCATTAATTCTAACTTTACCTTAATAAACTTTAGAAGAACATCCCATGACAGCCATGGGGCAGAATAATACCAGCAAGGATCTAATCCGTAATTATTATAACTCACTTCTCGAAAAATTTTGAAAAAACATCTGCTAATAATAACACGTCAGTTTTCAAATACAAATCATAATAATCACCAAAAGTCTCACAATCAAACTCTTTCCAGATATCTTGTGCATACTTGTACTCGTCATCGGTTATATTTTCATTTTTAAGTAGCGAATAAAATTTGTCTTTGTCAGGTAAAGATGTTTCACCAAATTTACTCCAGTCGTCGAGATATTCGTATAGAAATGCTCCTTTTTTGGTAAGTAGATTAAATTTATCTCCAAAAGAGTCTCTTAGGTTATCAAATTTACTACAACCTTTTACTAGCTCATCTAACGATGCTATCATAAACTGCAAGCTGTCAATAAAACGCAATTTACCTAGCATAATTGACATGAACTTTTCAAAATTATTTGGAATGCATTTGATGACGTTATCGAGTTTTAGACGAGCTTTTACGTCAGGATCACCAAAAGCTTCTACGATAATGTGGCTATCATATCCTCGAAAGTTGTGAAGAATAACTGGAATAAAATCTGGAGCATGAAATTTTAAGTTACATTAATCATGAGCCGCTCCACGGTACTGTCCGATCAAATGGCAATGGTCACGTACTTTCTTATCCCTGACGTTGTCAGTGTCAAAAGCTTTTTCACAAATATGACAAATTTCTGCTTGCTCGTGATCAGATTTTTGTTGAGGTGTTAATTTTATCATCGGAGTTCCACTTTTCAAACGATAAAATATGTGATTAACTTCATTAATCAATTGTTTGAGAAGCCAGACAGCTGCATTTTTACCACGATAGAGTTGGATTGGTTTAGATACTCTCGAATCAGCGCAACAAACTATCTTGTACGCTACTCCGCATGGAACATGATTTTGAATTTTTCTTGTACTCGATTGGTTGGGATTATTTTCTACGCCGTGTACAGATTGAAGTAAGCATTCGAAATCAGCGTATATGACGAAAGGAATTTTTAGTTTGTGATTATGATGGACAAACTGTAACACGCTATTTTCTTTGGACGGCATTGTTATTCTTTTACATCACTACTGTACTGCAAATGCTTTTGTAATGTTTCATTATTTGTACAACAGTGCAAGCAGCGATAACAAAAGAACGTTTTGTTGTTTTTCTTATTATACGGTCTATAAACTAGTCCATTAACGTTTTTGATCCAAACGTAATGATTTGTATAAAACAGTAAGTTTATAGTCGATTGTGAAGCTTTTTCTGAAATATATCTCGGATAGACATTTTCTTTTTCATCAAGTCCAAAAACGTTGATCGAAACATTATTTTGGTTTTCAAACTTAAGTATTTGATTTTCTGCCACTGGAAAGTCAATATCTTTAAAATTTAATCTTGACACGTGACTGATATACTTCTCAAAGCGATCAGCATGTTTTTCTGCTGAAAATAGCGCAGAAAGAACAGCCATTTGAAACATTTGCTATCGTCGTTTTTTATGTTTATACAATATTTTATATTTTTTTTTTGGTGGCAGGTCATTATATGAACTACCGCGTAATGGGTCATATTTCATCGTGTGAAACAAATTTTCTTTTATCATTTTAAACTTCCAACCCGAACCTAATTCGAAGAATTCGTTTATCTTTTTCCAAATTTCTTGGTGTATTTCATCAGCTAGTGACAAAAGATCAGTCCCAAGTAAAACACGTTTGGAATTTGCGTTGATGTAAGGGTCTATAGTTTCCGTGTTAGTCGATTCTTCCGTCACAAGTAGTTTTGAAAATATAACGTGATATTGTACTAATATTCTTATACCTTTGTGTTTTTCAAGCTCACGTTTTACAATTGTCTGTAGCAGAGATTTGTTGCAGTAAAATTTACTAGCAAGATTTGATTATCGAACCGATAACTGTTGTCAAATCCTGTAAAGTCAGTCGCTATTTTTTCAGGTTCTCCCATAAGGCTCTTTTTGGCTATATCACGCAATTTCAACATTGTTATACTATAGTCTAATATCTAATTTATTGTTCGATCGATAATTTGCCACACACAGCGCATGCGCCAGGTTGAAAAAAAAACAATTAGAGATATAATATCCTTATAGTATAATGACACAAAATCTAAGAAGCGCATGCGAGCAAGAGCGTTATTATACTCACCGTAAGTATGAGCTATACACTGGAAATGAATTAGGTTCGGTGATGCATATCATATACAATCTTCCTGTTGGAAGATTAACACCAGCAGGTTATAAGATTAAAGTAGGGGGATATTGTACTGAGAGAACGGAAATGTTTAGAAAAGATTTTATTTATACATTATTCTGCAACGAAATTCCAAAAGTACAACGTGTATATCATTATAACGGTGCGGTCACTGATGACAATATTGAAAACTTATCCTTACAAGATGAGTTTCAGCCGCATCCGGTCTTTGATTTATACGAGGCTAACGATCGCGGTATTATTAGAAACAGAAAACTAAAAAAGTTCTTGGCAACAAGAATAATATGGGTATATCAAGGTAACTGTTAGAGGAACATCGACAGATCAATTTCATTATTATTATTATGGTCATATGTTTGTTTACGAGACGTATAACGGATCTATACCCTATGGTCTGGTTATTAATCACATCAATAACATAAAAACAGACAATCGATTGGGAAATCTAGAACTAGTTACGCAGCAGGAAAATGTGAAAAAAGGACGAGGTGGTAACGGTAGTAATTTTAGATGTCCAGCAAAACCTGCTATTTCGTTAAATATCGAAAGGGACGAGGAGATGAAATTCAAATCGAAGCTGCGGCGAAATATTTTAATATCAGTCCTATGACAGTAAAATTTGTAGCTGATAGAGTAACAAGATCAGCTTTTTTCAAGCGAATACGATGCTAGGATTTATTTTAGATATGATTAATAATATTTTATAATTCAGTTTTAGTCAAACAATGATGAGCAAATGCTATAACATCATTACGATTAAATTTTAGCGTAGTTACTACACTTTCATTCATTTTTTTCTGCTCCTGTTAATAATATTTATAAGAATCAACTTGCATCACAATAACGTCAACGGAGTATGCACTATAACCTGACAAATATTTTCTTACCACTTCAGCTAGATCGTTGTAATTTAATATGTTAACTTTTGGTGACATTTTACCTCGTCGGTCATCTTATAACAACAAATTAGATAAAAATATATTATAATAATGGACTTGATGAAACGACTCGCTGAACTATACGCAGAAGATACCACTGCAACAGAGTTCATCTCTAGAGATATTACCAACAAAACAATCGCAGATAATATTACAATCACTAACAATAATTTTATAGACAAATCTTTTGGTTATAGCTAAGATGATATTTTATACAACAACGAGTTTGACGATGATGATAAAATTGTCACCGTCGTTAATAGTTTAAATTATAGCAGACCAACTATTGGAAAATATGTCAAATATCACATTGCTAAAAAAAATAATAAAATTTAATTTTACTACTGCCGAGCAACAACTGTTTTGGCAGCTGATCAGACCATTTTTAAACATCAGAATTTTAGGCCGACAAAAAATATTAAATTCGATTTCATATTTGTTAAAATTTTTTACTTAATGACGATCTCTGACGATCGCAAACGATCTATAATATTGCTATGTAAACCAATAAAATTTAAATCTGTCAAACAAAAGCACGAGGAAATTTATAATAACATTATTTCATAATTTGTTTGGTTGGAATCCAACTGTTAAATTTATCGCTGTACCCATGCCACTTGATCAACCTTTTATTGCCTTTTTCCTATTCAATTTTTCGATAACGAAACATCTTGTTTAGTTTTTGTAGTTCTTGTTCGTAAAAACTACCTACGATAGGTTCCCCTGCCAGATCTTTTAATGCGTATATTACAGGTATTGTCAAAAGTACTTTATCAACCACAAATACTTCTTCGCTCCACTTTGGAGTAAAACCTTTATCAAACACCTTTTTGGTCAAAGAAATTCTAACTTTATCACTGACCTTAAATTTATGCATGCGGTATATGTTTTCATTCGCCAATATCGGATTTTTAATCGCGTCATTGGGTGATATTTTAATGGTTCTATGTTTCGTGTTATTTTACTTATCCACGATTTGAGAAAGTTTATCGACGTATCTGTTCGTGTTTTTAGCTGTCAAATGTTTGTGTAATTTTTTGTTTAACGTACGATTAAATCTTACGACTACAACGCTTTTACCTTCGTTTCATGTAACGTATTTTTTAATATTATTTTGTTCTAGAAACTGCTCAAACTTTTTGTTAAAAAACTCGGCTCCGTTATCAGTCCAGACTATATTTGGTTTTCTTTCTGTGCTCGTAATTATTTGCTTTAGCGCATCAGTTATTGAAGTCCCTGTCTTATCCAAAACAGGAACACTGAAAGCGTATTTGCTATAAACATCTATAACGTAAAGCAAATACTTTTTGTTATCGTTAAACTGAGCCAGATTGGATACATCCACCAAATCTATTGCCCAGATATCATCTACGGCATTAGCGACAACTTTACGTCTCGTAAACATTTTTTTAGGTCCGTGTAGTTCGACTGCAAGATCATCGTATAATTCTTTCCCAAGAATTTCCCAAGTATTTCGCTCCTATTATTCCCTGAACATATCTTCTATCAAAACGTTCTCTCATGTGTGTTGGCTCCATATCACGTAATTCGTCTAACATTACTTTATCACAATCTGATTTCGAGTTTTCATGATCACAATAACAGATATCATGACGCATCGCTATTGCATCCACTTTTCATTTAGTTGTTGATCTAGCGGATTATAAGGTCCAGTATACCGATGACCTGGCAAGGTCCAACCGCCTTTATGCTTTGGTAATTTACCAATAATTTTGTGAATGTCGATTCCGCTGCCGATGATCTCACGGCGATTGCATGATGTATAATACGTGACGATTTTATCCTGTTCGATGCAAAGATCTTTGTCACAATCACGTTGCATTTCATTTTATTTTATTCATGAGATTAATCATCGATTAATATAACTCTGTCTGGACTCATTCCAGCTCCAGATTTTAAAAACATACTTTTCTTTCTATCACAAATAACACAAATACTTTTTAACATTGTTCTATTATTTTTTGTTTTTTCTTTCGTCTCGTCCTTATTCTCTGTTTTAATTTTGCATTTGGGACAGTATGTCGACATGATTATACTTACAAGTTTAGATAAAATTGATTGCAATCTCATCGTTTGCGTGAGAAGGGTGTTCATCAAATTGTAAAATAAATTCTAAAAGATCAGGATCTCTCTGGGACATTTGTCTGACAAACATGATGCAATAATAACCACACGCAGATATTCCAATCGGCTGTAGCTGATTAGACAAATAATTTATTTTATCAATTTTTTTTAAAATATATTTTTTATGAGATCGTTCGGAGGAAGTCCGAACGAATCAAAATAATTGTTATCGTGGACAGCAACCTAGAGGGTGCCGGAGCCATCGCTGAAGTTTTCAATATTTACAACACATGAACCGCCTGTTGGTATGTCATCGAGTTCGTCCTTGGAAAATACTCCTCGAAATCCGACAACGTCCTTCAATTTATCGATGATGTCATAATTGCTCAATAACGTCTGGTCCCGGTAGAGTCAATCCGCATCCGATTCCTAGTAAGTTTGGAAGAAGGCTACCAGCTAATCCTACTAGCAGCGGAGCGAAAGGAATAATTCCTCTTGTTTTGTTTGTTTGCGTTTAGTTATTTTCTTTTTTTCAACGATTTTGTTTTTCGTTGCGTCATTTTATTTTATATTGTTACATAAAATTAACGATAGATTTGTTTAATACCACGATCTTCGACTGCTTTCTTCGTTGCACCAGAGACTGCTCCTGACGCAGTCGCAAGTCCAAGAGTACCAAGTATTGGTAAAACTTTAGGCATTATTGGGCTAGCTAATACTGATAACGCTGGTCCAAAAATCCACCTTATTTTGACATTGCGGTGACTTGAGAAACAGATAGTTTCAGTACAAAAGGTTTGTTAAGATCGAGTTTATTAATTTGTTGTTGCGTTAGCATGACTTTTACTGCAGTTTTATTCGAAGTTCCCGGAGAGATCATCAATGAAACAGCTGCGTTTAGCAATAGCTGCTGATAATTTTTCAACTTGACCGGATGTTAGATATATCTCTCGAGTTGTGTATTTGGTTTTCATGATGTTATAACAAGGTTGTTAGATTAAACCTGTACCGTCATTCTTCCTTTGATCGAATCGATGGTCAGAAATCTATCACTAATCAATAGCGCGTATACATTATACCGTTCGGCTGGCTGAGCGCCCAGCGTCCACGTGACATCGATATCTGCAGTTGATCCAATAACACGTTCCAAATGTTTTGATACGTCAAAGTAAAAGATGGGATAGAGCGATCGATACTCTTCTATTGATATTTAAGATCCACTGTCAGCGTCCTGATAGTTTTCTATTGCTTCCATTAGATACATGTACGGCCTAGAGATGTTTTTTGTTTCATCGTCAACAAAATTGCATTCGATGGCAGGCTCGGGATATTGTCTGGAATTTATTCTAGCAAATATTCGTCTAACGTCTGGGTTATCGAATACGGAGTTGTTCATGATCTGATTGTTATGACGTGCTTGTCGTTGAAATACGACGAACAAGTGTCGCGTAAGTTGTTCGCTGGGCGTGGTCGTTACACGCCAAGTATAATCAGTCGCATTAGGAATGGCTCTTTGATAAATCCTGTTCTGTTGGAAGTGTATCTTTTTTGTAAAGGTGGCTAGTAAAGATTTGAGCTCCATCGTTTTAGCTATCGAGGGAACAACCCGAGGCATCCACAGTGCTAATCTTGTAATAGCAAATTGACCTGCGGCTACCCCATTAGCACGCATTATGCAATCGTTTTGATCAGCTCGATCTAAAATTATTGTATGTTTTATTCCTCGAAACACTTTGTTATAATCATGACAAAATGGAAAGATTGTTCTTAACGGCAGCATCATCGTTATTTAGCGAGATTCTGCGGCAAATGCTTTTCGTTTGGTAAATCCCTCATTATATCTTATGTTACGTGTGCTAATAACACTGTTTATTAAATTTAACATCGCAACGCCATCTGCAGCTGCATCTGTTGGAGCTATACCAAGATTAGCACAAGCGGCGATGAGTGAAGCTCTTGTAGCGCCTGCGTCAACGCCTACAGCTGGAGCGTCTATACCAAATATTACAGCATTTGCTCGAAGAAAATTTCTTACAATTACAGCATCTGCGGCGGCATCAGCTCCGTGTGTATAAGCACCACTTCAAATAAACTCGCCTGAGATAGTTGTTCCAAATGAGGCATCTTTACACCACATCATATTTGTGGCCACTGATCTGGAATAATCATCGTTAACCGAAACGATGTGCTCGCTATGGGTAAGTGCATCGAAATATCTTCTACGGTTTGATTGGCTAGTTGGTAACTTGCACTTTTAAATACGCTCCAACCGTTATTGACGAGAGCAATTTCTGTTCCAGCTGCAATATCACCACTTGCTGCAGTTAGCATTCGGACACGCACTTCTAACACTGCCTTATGCGGTAGTAGAAACACTTCCTCGTCTCTCGTGTTAAAAGTTCTAACTCCGGTTTTATTGGGTTCGTTCGAGTTTTCGTCCAGATACTCGACGTATTCGAACTCTGTTACAGTGTCGTCAGTATCAATTTCTTCGGTAAGATCGAGATAATTTTAGCGGACATTTTATTTTATAATCGTTACACAAAATTAAAAGGCAGCAGGGGTTATCGGTTTTCTTTTCTTTGCGAGTTTAGGTAATATTTCTTCACCACCCGGCGATAATATTTTTTTTGCTGTAGCTATCTTAGCTTGTTTTGTTTCTTCTGTCGGCGCAATACCTGATATTACTCGTTTTATTTCTGACGTGGAAGGTCCTTTAACCTTATCAGCAATCTTTACCTTACTGCAGTACCTGCTGAAGAGGCTACCACCGTAGCGAACGCTTTACCTGCGTCGTGTGCAATAGGTGCTAATTTACACGCAATTCCTGGAATATTATCTGCAATTGTTGTAAATATATTTCCAAAAAATCCACCTACGATTTTTCTTCGATAAACTTTTCTTAGTCTCATCTATAAAATTATGTTTACAAAATTGCTTACGAAGTGCGTAGGTGTAAATAATACGTAACTATCTCGTTGTTCAAATCAATCTGTCTATCCGACTGGTCTGTGGGTTGCATTGTGATGCTTGTGATTTGATTTTTGGGATTAATTGGATAATAGATAATCTGACGTGGACTAATTTGCATGATCGATCCTGGTGGAACGTCTGGTGAGAAACTGTAGATCGTTTGTCCTCTACTGACTTTGGCTGAGTAAGATCCAGAAGCAATAGTGCGAGTGACAAATATCGTATTTACTTATGTTATATTTACTGGCAGTTCACTATCATACGTAATAGCTTGATCAAGAGCACTATAACTTTTTTCAGTAAATCCTAATAGTTGTGCAATACTTCTTTCCCTTGGTTCGAAACCGATTGACATATTTTTTAGAGTTATCCTAGCTCGCAAAGTGTTATAATTCGCTGTTAACTAAAAATTATCAGCCACACCGAAATCTTTTGTTATGAGCTCTTTGATTGTCTTGTTTAGATCAGTAACATTATAAGCTCCTTGTATAATTTTTAATCTTCTTGTTGTAGATGTTAAAGATGTTGTAAACGGAGTAAAGGAAATTTCATCGTTGACCCCAGTTTTCACGTTAGGCATAGCATCCCAACAAGTACAAGAATTTAATCCAATCTCATATTGTTCTGCAGGATCAAGTTCTATTGGCGGATTATAATGCACAGAAAAGTTTGATATGTTTCCTGTTCTCTGCGACGAGTCGAGCAATAACGTTGTTGACATTATACTAATATTTGAGATAACATCGCGGTGTAAAATTTCTTACTCGGACGATGTTAGTAATCTGTTCAATCTTAGATGATCAAGTATATCAATCATTTCGTTATCGATCTCTACACTTTCATATCAGCTTCTTTAGAGGATATCAACAGCATTAACCGATCGACTATTTCTGCGTTTGATGTAAACACTTTGACTCCAGATCCAGTGGTTTCCTCTGTTAATGTTTTATTTCGTTCTCTTTCGTATTTTCTAAGAAGACTTTTAAAATCCCAACCTTTACCATAACCTCCTAGTTGATTTCGATATTGGTTTGCTGTTTTAAGTAAAGTATCAGCAATAATTCCATCCCTAATATAATTGATTAGTACTGAAATATTTTTTTCATTTTTTTATCTTTAATGTTTTCATCAGCAGAGTGACAATCAGTTATAATATTTCCTAATTTGTCTGTCAAATTATTATATCTTTCTTCTAACCAAGTTCGAATATTGTCAATAACAGTGATATTATATCTTTTAATAAACTCGTCATACTCATTACCTTCTATTTTAAGCCTAGCTTGTTTTCTATAAAGTTTTATAGATTCTCCAAAAGGTATTATTTAAACACACTTTTTTGTAACATTTATTTTTGTTCCTCAGATAATTTTTCAGCTTGTTCTGACACATTTCTATTAGTCTCTTTAACTCATTTGGATTAAGCGTCATTCTTGTTATTGCATATTGAAGTACAAGAGGATTGTTCTTTAGCCTGTCAAACTCAGCTTGTCGTAGAGCAGGATCACCAATGTGTCTTACAAGTTCGTTTACAATTTTTACAGTTTCTTCTTTCGATCTTTCTCCAAGCAAACCGAACAAACCTTTTTCTTTCATTTCTGCTAGTTCTTCTGTGGATAATGTTTGTATTTCTAGTTGCTTGCCAAGCATTGCCTCAGTAACAAGTTTAAAAGTTTGGTGGTTTCTTCCTCTGCTCGAACTTGTCCACGCCGAGCTTCTTCCACTTTTTTCTTAAAAGCCGCTCGAGTTCGAGAAACGTTTTTAGCAATTCGATTTTCTGCTGATGCTTGTCCATTATTTTATATACGCTTTACAAAATTAGATTATAAAAACGTGTCAATGCATCAACGAAACATCTTGGTTGGATCACGCGCTAGTTTGTCAAATAAAAAGAAATTGTATCGATCTTTGGTTGCATGACGATATAATTCGATAAATTAATCTTTTGTTACGTCACCGCTCTACTCGTTTGCAATATGTCTCACATCCACATTATCTAGTCCGTGAAATAATATGAAACAACCCGTATTACGCCTAATAAATCTATCGACATTATAAAAACCTTGGGCAAGATAAACAGAATTACATCTTTTATTACGTGATAACGAAAAATAAGATTTAATCTTGTTCATCTCCTCGTTGTTTAGCGGAATATCGTCGACTACGATTATTTTATGCTCTGACGAATCAAGTTTGCTCACTGGAACGAATTCTTCTGGTTGTTTTATCAAAAATGTATCATCACCAGTGCCAAGTTCATCACGAAGTTTATCATTGTACTCGTTTAGTAATTCGTATTTTTCCTGTTGGGGGTTGATGGTGTAAATATACACCATAAAATAGTTAAAGTTATTGTTGAGCAAAAGATTTAATAATAAATTTGTTTTACCAGATCCTGTGCGACCAACAGTAAGAAAATGACAGTCTGGAAGTTTGTTATTATATACATGTTTCACTAATCGTTCAGTGTCGAAATTTAATATCTTTACCATCGTATAATTTTGTGTTATATTAAATCAACAATTTTGTGTAGATTACTGATAGATTCGTCGGACAAAGCTCAGCAAGTTAATTTATCGAGATACGCATTTTTTGACCAGTTTAAAAATGAAATCAATAATTTATTAAATATCACAAGTGTGGACCCAAGTGAAGTCGTCATTTTCAGGATAGAAGAGGAAAATTAAAGACGAGCAATGTACAATTGTCAAATGCACTTACACGAATTTCTAGTGCGGTTGTTAATAATATCATTACTTTTAATAACCAAGGTAATCTACAAGATTCGGGTAGGTCAGTGAATGATTATGTTAAAAAAGCTGGTGCTGTAATTACTGGAAATATTTCTATGAACCAGAACAAGATTGCATATCTTGGAAACCCAAACGAAGATAATGACGCTGCGATAAAAAAAAATATGTCGATGATCAGGAATCAAAGTATTTGTCAGTCAACGGTGGTATGATGCGTGCATTTCTCAACATGAATAATAATGCCATTATTGACCTTAGAACACCAGTCTGATTTTAATGCTGCAACAAAGAAATATGTTGATGATAAGGAAGCTCCAATCAGCAATGAAATAAACACATTAAAAACTCATTTTACTAATTACTTAGGCACGTTTTTAAATTTTCTTAGAAATATAAACAGAACCAATAACGAATTTTTAAGAAATCCACCAACTGTTGATATTACACTCGCTAATATTAACACAAAACTCAATGATATTAACACAAAACTCAATGATATTAACACAAAACACAATGATATTATCAGTGGAATTCCTAATATTAAGAAAATGAATCTAATTAAAATTCCTCACAAGCAGATTAAAAATATCGTGTATACGGTTGCTTCTGGAATGTCCACATGATCACCGCAACACAACACTCTCAAACACATTAGGGAAGTTACCGGTGTGTATAGATTGTTTGAATTCAGCAGTGCAAAGTTTAGTATATTTACCATATTTCCATGGCGTCACTTAACCAATATTTTCTCTGGAACTGTGTCTATGGTGTTAAAAAAAATCCGCTGAAGAAACGTTTATGCTAATAGCAGATGACAAAAATTAACCTCAGTGTTATATTGGTGGTGCCTAGAATTTGTTGCTGAAACACCTCAACTGATTACTTAACCAAATATGGTACTCTGTGAACTAATATTATATTGAAAAAAAGTAGTTGATATCAATCATATTTCAAAAGATATTCCAAAACAAGATGTGGACGCACTAATGCAATATTACAAATATTATCACAAAAAACTTTGGTGCGTGAAAAAATGTTACAAATACTACAACAAAATACTTCAATAATATCATATCTACCGTTGTTATTGACCCGTTCTGGTATAATTTCAAGTGGGGCATGATTAAACAAGTTTTTGCTAATTATATCTGGTGTTGATGTTTCTCTTTCAACAGCGTCTAAGAAAGTTGAACCTAGACTTGCAACTAAAAAAAAATAGTTGCCAAGCGGCTAGCATCACCTATAAAAAATTACTTGATCAGATACGATCTTACTTGCGTGGTATAAAATATGATATGAGCGATGTAATACGCGAGTTCCGTATTATTGACAGTATTTTAACAGATATTCTACCAATGAGGGTCAGCAAGTATGAAAAAGATTATCAAAACAAGTATGAAATATTATGTAAAACTTAAGATATAATATCACTTACCTGATCTAGCCTTGTGAAGAATCCGCGTGAAAGTGCAGCACGCAATGAATATAAGAGAAATTGACCGCCTCATATACCAGTGATTTGGAATGTTCCAGAAGATCACATGATTGAGTCTGACACATTCCGTATACAAAGATTGATTTTTTAGACTGCACATACCGTTAAAGGCTTGGCTAGCGCTCTATAGACAATATTGATTAGGCAACATCTGTTACGAAGTCTAGGTATACATGTTATAAAATTATATTTGAGCTCATCTGCCATTTAATTTTATGTAAATCATTTGGGGTGGGAGTTTTATGACAGAGAGAGGGGATAATTTGTATTTGTTAGGAGGTCTGAGGGGTGTAAAAAAAAGGGTCTTTGGGCTAGAACTCTTACATTTCCCTACTACTGTATTCTGGAATATTTTAAAGAAATTTGAATCCTTTGGACTAGCCCCTCAATTTTATGTTACTACCGTGTGGTATTAAACTAAGAAACAGAAAAAAAATCGAAAATCAAATAGCTTTGTAAAATTGAACAAATAATTTATTTTCTTTGAATCCGAAGTGAAAATTTTAAAACAGCTTACATCACAGTGAATTAAATCCCAAAAAGTCCTAAAAGTTATATCCAAGTCCAAATTATAACGTTCCAATTAAATTCAAGTGGTAGTTCAAATATATTCCAATATTGAATGTGTTAATCTCCCTGTATTCTCAGATCTGGTAATGTACCAATGACCGAGTGTGATAATTTGCTACCAGTCTTTAGATATATCATAATATCATCCAAAAATTTCTTTGAATTCACAATAATTCCAAAATTAGTGTAATAATAGCATTGATAAGGACTTTGTATTTCCAGTGTATAACAATTAAACATTTCCACCTAAATTAAAAACTGAACCCAACAATACGACTAAATGTACTTCAAGATGTTAATGCAAAAATAAATAATTCCAATGTAAATAAGATTATATGCAATGTATCAATTTATAAGTTCCTCGGGTCAGAATTAAAAATACTATAAACATACCTAAGTTAATAATGGTGTGAATATTTAGTTCTCACTCTTATAGGAAATTTAGCTCTATTTTACTGTTTACGATATGAATGTCCATGGTCAGGTACACAGTAAATTTGATTTGGACAAGGTAGAAATTAAAAATCATAACACACACACACACACACACACACACACACACACACATATATATATATATATATATATATATATATATATATATATATATATATATATATATATGTATATGTATATGTATGTATGTATGTATGTATGTATGTATGTATGTATGTATGTATGTATGTATGTATGTATGTATGTATGTGCATTTCATAGTGAAGTAATGAAGTAATTACAGACACATTAGCATGCAAATATATCGCTGTATCTAAAAGCACAGTGAAATTAGTAAAGCATTAGTGTGAATTATTTTCAACACTTTGACGACGAGTCAGAATAATTATCATTCTTAAATCTATGTTTATTTCAAACTAACACACTAGCAAACAACCTGGAGAAGACAATACAAAGAAAGAAGGCAGGGAAGTAGCAAATGCAATCAATCACATTGAACAAAAAGGACAAAGTGATTACATGTCAGCTACAAGGAAGGAAATGTTGAAATATGTATTTATGATTTTGTATAGTAGTTGATCCACCCTGACTAGAAAATCATTCTTTTTATTTCAAATCATTCTTTTTATTTCATGTCTGAATTAACTATTAAAAAACCACAAATGCAATAAATTTGTGCAAACTGAACAGTGAACAAAAACAGTATTGTGTAAGTTCAAGCAAGAATGATAATGGTGAACAACATCAGAGAAGAACTTAACTCCCCAGAGCACAAGAAAGGAAACCTACGCATAGACAGGGACCATGATGAGGACACTGATAAAATTTTTCAAGATTTTGCAAGGACAGAAAAGACATCGAAAAATGTAGGGATTCAAATGTCAGGAAAATGGGGAAAAAAAGAAATATATGTATGTAAAGGACAAAGTTCAGTTTTAGCTGAAACCAAATATTAGAATATAATTTAATTAGCTGAAGAATATTTTAAAGTTTTTGACGTCTGAAATTAAAGGAAATTTTTGTACACTTCTCATGTTGAATTAAAATTTGTTTCATTAAAATATGCGTTATTTCAACACAATCAAATCATCTTTTACACCACCTGGTGGACGTGACTCAAATGTAGATTTGTACATTGAGGCTATCACACAAAAAGGAATTACATGGTAGTCCTCAAAATAAATATTATAATAATGTTTCTAAGGATGAAAAAGTCTTTACATAATCTGACGAGAGAAATGCGATTAAAGAAGCTAATAACTCAAGCACTTTATTATTATAAATCAGGACGAATATGTTAAGCGTGAATTAAATGATTAAAAATACTACAAAAAGTTATTAAAGACCCATCATCAGAAATTAAATCGAGAATTGCACATGCATTGATAAAATCTCTAATAATAATAATAATAATAATAATAATAATAATAATAATAATAATAATAATAATAATAATAATAATAATAATAATAATAATAATAATAATAATAATTCTGTATACTCGATACTTCCCCTCTGATAATATTTACACACCCAAAACTCATAAAAATCCTGACCATAGTTTACGTTTAAATTACCCAGGTCGACCGATTATATCAGGTTGTAATCAAAATCCCTTTTTTTTTTTGCCTTTAAAGCAATCACTTCTTTTGTACATTCTATATGCTACTGATTTCATTAAAAAGTTGAAGTCTATTCCACAACTATCTGATAATTGAATGCTTGTATCTTTAGATGAAACATTACTATTTTCAAACATACCGCAAGCATTTGGTATTGAGTCATATATATATATATATATATATATATATATATATATATATATATATATATATATATATATATATATATATTTGTTTATTGACAGTAATCTTGATAATAATAATAATAATAATAATAATAATAATAATAATAATAATAATAATAATAATAATAATAATAATAATAATAATAATAATAATAATAATAATAATAATAATAATAATAATAATAACAATAATAATAACAATAATAATAACAATAATAATAATAATATTAATAATAATAATATTATTATTATTATTATTATTATTATTATTATTATTATTATTATTATTATTATTAATAAATGATATAGTGAAGATATTTTTAAATAATAAAACTTATATTTGCAAATTATAACTTCTTAATTCAAAAGTACAAATTACATCTAAAATAATGGGAACGGCAATTGATAGTCCTATTGCTCCTTCATAAGCTTTTACTTTGTATCGGTAAATTAGAAGAAAAAAACAGATGTTCGTGAAAGGGAGAATTTAGATTCAAATATTTGGTTTAGATTTGTAGATGATATCTTTATGATGTAGTCCCATTCTAAAGAAGAAATGCACAGATCATCCGAAAATTAATTTTACTTCTTCTGAATACAGTACGCATGTTTAATTTTAAGATGTAAATGTAATAATAGATAATAATATCTTCATCAATGTTCATGTCAAACAAACTATTATCCAACAATTAGTGGACTATTTTTTTCAGGTCATGTAAAATCTGTATACATTATAGCAGGGCCTAAATATAACGTATCATTTCAGATGATTGTCAATTACAACATTCTTTGAATAGATTAAAAACATATTTTCAAAGTAGAAAGTATCCTAT
This sequence comes from Potamilus streckersoni, assembly GCA_016746295.1. Classification (NCBI taxonomy): domain Eukaryota; kingdom Metazoa; phylum Mollusca; class Bivalvia; order Unionida; family Unionidae; genus Potamilus; species Potamilus streckersoni. The sequence continues at coordinate 506,299 of JAEAOA010002177.1, read as the reverse complement.
ACATTGTAATTGATTATGCGTTAAGCACTCCTGTACTTTTTTTCAAGAGGAGGATTAAACGGCGAAATATACCAAGGAGAAATATATAATTCCTTTCATAAAACAGTATACTCGTTCATTATCAGATATATGCCTTGTAATTATAGAATATTGGAGTCTCCTTAATTTATCAAATGAAAAAAGCTCGAACACCCTTTGACAAAAGGAAGCAAATTCTTGCTTATTGAAGACAAAGAATCTGAGAGATCTTTTGTTCAAAAATAAACAGACAGAAAATATTTTTTTTTAAAAATGTTTTTCATCATCTAAATGTAACAGACGTCGGTACTTTCAATCTACAACAGTTAGAGAAAGTATATATATTAGTAATTTCAATACAAGAGAAGTGTATTCTCTACGTTATGACACTGACGGGATTACACCGTGTAGCAATTTTCTTTTGTTCCTGTGTAATATTATTTTCTAATATAATTATGCCTCAAAAGTATTAGATAATGGCTGTTATTCCCCCAAAACTTTACTTTGGTGACCAGGACAGTGGTATTTTAAATTTAACTATTTTCGAGAACATTCTAGATAGATTCAGTGCTAAGTAAACTTGGAATAACTTCTAGAACTCTCAAGACCTTTCCAGTAATATTAATAGTAATATAAATACTGGGACCTTACGCCCACCAGTTCAGTTTAGTTCTACTTGCCTAAGTGAATACATATCTTCATTTTTCTGAGATGGCATCAAGAGGCTGAAATCATCCGACAAATGCAGTTTGCAGCCAATTTATCAAGACAAGAGCGAAAAGGTACTCCGTGGAAGCATCTGCGAAGATGTGAGAGGCCTACAAGGCACATTTCGGCATTCCAGTACCGAACTTTTGACGTCTATGCTCAAGAAGTGGACCTTGTTGGATGAAAATATGCAAGTCGCAGATCAGAGAAAATGTTACCAAGCTTTTTCCAGCTTCATCACCTGTTAAGATGGGCTCTGCTTCTGCCACAATGTGACCAGTCTGTTCGATGCAGTCAGAATCGCATGCAACCAGAATGAGTGGCGCTTCTTGATTGACAGCTCATCCAAAAGCCTCAAAGCGGTGCTGCTCTATAATGGGATCAAGTACCCGTCTCTTCCCCATGACTCTCTCGGTGCACCTCAGAAAATTACAACAGAATCAAGACTTTCCTGGACGCCATGAAGTATGATGAGTACGGCTGGGAGGTCATCGGAGACTTCAAAATGGTGGCATTCCTGATGGGTCTCCAAGGTGGTCTTGCCAAGTTTCCCTGCTATCTTTGTCTTCGGGACAGCAGGATAACAAGATGCACTACCCAGGAGGGACTGGCCACAGCGAAACTAGTTCTCAGTGGGGAGGAACAACGTCAAGTGGGAGCCACTGGTGGACCCCTGGAAGGTGCAGATGCCACCACTGCACATCAAATTGGACCTTATGAAACAATTTGTCAGAGCTCTAGGTAAGGAGTCAGCAGCCTTTACGTACCTTCAAGACTTCTTCTTTAAGCTGTCTGAAGCAAAGATCAAAACCGGTGTCTTCGTCAGACTACATATAAAGAAGATCCTGGAGTGCAATGAATTCCCCAAGACGCTTACTAGTAAGACGAAAGTGGCTTGGAACAGCTTTGTCGCAGTGGTTCGGGACTTCCTGTGCATTCACAAGACCGAAAACTATGTGGAGATGGTTGAGACTCTGGTGAAGAAGTACAGCACAATGGGCTGCAGGATGTCCCTCAAAGTCCATATCCTTGATGCTCATCGCGATAAATTCAAGGAGAACATGGGAGAGTATTCGGAGGAACAAGGTGAATGCTTCCACCAGGATATAATGGATATTAAACGCCACTAGCAAGGACAGTATAATGAGAATATGATGGAGACTACATTTAGGAGCTGATGTTAAAGTGATTTACAGTATAATCGTAAATCTAGAAAAAAGCTACCCACTTCTAAATCTTTTGTGGCCATTTTTGTATTACTGTAGTATAAATGCATGTTAATTTTGATTCATATGTTTGTTTCTTACTTTATGTGAACGAAAAGACAAATTCGCCCTTTTTATCATTGTTATTAGGTATATTTCAAAATATCTCTGTCCTTGTCAAAACAGCAAAGTTTGTTGAGAATGATAGCCATTTTCTATACATTTTAGGCATAAGCAATTACTAATAACACTTATTACCTAGGAAAACAAATTGTGCTACATAGGTTATCAACTGATGTAATTTATCTGATGACCTGTGAACAAAATGTAACATGCAATATATTTGACAAACAATTTAACAAGTCTCGAAGAGAATGAATAATCATCGCCTTGCAATACAAATTTGTATGGATCCTCAGTTCTCCTGTAATGATTCAATACATTTTAATATAAAGAATCACTCTTTGACTTTCTTTTATGGACTGACGAAAGAAAGTTACTGGATTAATAGATCAATTACTCTATATTCCAATAGCATTAATGTCGTGACACTGTATGGATTAATACATTAATTACTTTGCATTCCAAATGCCTTAATATCATGACACTGTATGGATTAAAAGGTCAATTACTTTGTATTTCAATTGCCTCAATATCATGACACTGTATGGATTATAAGGTTAATTACTTTGTATTCCAATGGCCTTAATATCATGACACTGTATGGATTATAAGGTTAATTACTTTGTATTCCAATGGCCTTAATATCATGACACTATGGATTAAAAGGTCAATTACTTTGTATTCCAATGGCCTTAATATCATGACACTATGGATTAAAAGGTCAATTACTTTGTATTCCAATGGCCTTAATATCATGACACTGTATGGATTATAAGGTCAATTACTTTGTATTCCAATGGCCTTAATATCATGACACTGTATGGATTATAAGGTTAATTACTTTGTATTTCAATGGCCTTAATATCATGACACTGTATGGATTATAAGGTTTTTTATCTTTTATTCCAATGGCCTTAATATAATGACACTGTATACCATTTCTTATAATTTAGAAAAAGAATTGATATGTTGTTTACATATATTTCATTTTAAATATTTAATTATATGTTTGACTTGTGTCTCTATATTATTATTTCAATATTAAATATTTGATTGATTCAATGAAAGATAATGCTACAGACTAATAATTCACAGTGAAATATTAAAGATCAAAAAGTAAAATTGCTTAAATTTCTTATAATCTTCTGATTATTATTTGAAAGAATATATATATATATATATATATATATATATATATATATATATATATATATATATATATATATATATATATATATATATATATATATATATATATATATGGATGTCTTTAATAGGCACTAATAACATTTGGGTATTTTCTTGCTCCTATATTCCATGTAACACTGACATTCTAATACAAAATGAAAATGATAAAAACATGTTCAGTTATCATATAGTATAGCGTGTGGACTGGCTAATCTACCTGTTTCAACCTGAAAACGATGAAATAATGTCCGTCATTTAGCAATTATTAATCTATAATTCTTAGTAGTAAAAAATTAAGGTATGATTTGAATAAAACTATTTGCAATAATATACCCTTTATCATATAGATGATTCAAGCCTAGAATTCAAATTTCCAATAAACTAATTTTTCATGGATTGATTTACTACTTGTAGGAACACATCAACATTACCTACACCGCGTTATAAGTATACGTGTTTCGACTCTTATGTAAATAATTTTTTTTACTGGGATGGGTGGGTGGTAGATTACCATAATCTTACAAAAAAATATCATACACACAATTGGTGCATAGTTTATGATGCTAGAATGTAAAATGTTTAAGCACTATTTAATAACTAATGAATCACAATATTTTAGAGGAACTCTTCCCCATTCACATTATACAATACATTCTGTGTAATAATAATAATAATAATAATAATAATAATAATAATAATAATAATAATAATAATAATAATAATAATAATAACGAGAACTTTATATAGCGCCTAAACTTTAGAAGCTCTAAGCGCTTTACAGCATTTACAACCCCTAAAAAGAAAAAAAACCCCAACATATTTAACGATATGATTACAAATATAAAAACAGACGCCACAAAACTAGAAACAGAAAAACATGCTGTAACTTTTTAAGGTAAGTATACGTTATAAGGATACATTATTACGTCCTTATGACTGTTCTTGCAGTTGAAATAGATGGGCTTTAAGAGCGCTCTTGAATGAGATCACTGTGTCTTTGTGTCTAAGTGCAGTGGGTAATTCGCTCCATGCTGTTGTGTTGTGGTATGCAAAAGAAGTTGTCCATATGATTTCAACTTAATAGTGGGAATATTGAGAATGCAAGTGTCAGATGAAGAGTGTAAGCATCTTGCAGGTGTATACACATGGGTGTGGTCGGATAGGCATGTTGGACTGGAGCCCGTCAGTGAAACGTAGCACAGAGAACAAATTTTGTGTTTAATTCTGGATTGTATGGATAGCCAGTGTAGGGTACAGAGCAATGAAGAGGCATGCTCTGATCGTGGTACTCTAAGGATGATCCGAGCAGCAGTGTTTTGAACTTTTCAAATTTTCTGAAGTAGATATTGAGATGAACCAGACAGAATTTAATTACAATAGTCCAGTCTTGAAAGTACTAAGGAACACTTAATATTTTTAGTGGCATCAACTGACAGTTACTTGCAAATGAAGCTGATGCGTGTTAGCTCAAGATTTGCGGCCTTTCATATGTTCATGATGCAATGAGAGATTACTGTCAAGTGTGACACCGAGGTAGACTGTTTAACACCTAAAATAATTTACAAATACTCAAAATAACTCATTCAACGCCATTATCTTGTTTTGTCAGATGTTTTGCTTATTTTTTTTTCTGCTATATTAAATGTAAGATTGTTTTAATTTTTTGATGATAGTAAATTACTGTCTAATTTTCAAGCTCAATACAGTAACGGTTATTCCACAATAGACAATCTCTTTATTTTGTACAGCATTATTAAACTTGTGAACCTTCGAAGAATTAAACCTTTTTAAAACTTTTCTGATTTAAAAATGTTTTTTGATAATGTATGGATTGTTGGATTATAGTATACATTTTACCCAGTAGGCGTTAGATGAAAGTGTTTTAATGTTATAGTGAGTATTTACTATGATATGCCTTTATTTGCCTTTGGGAGATGGGTTGCATAAGACAAGGGAAAACTTATCTCAGTTATTAGTTTTTATTTATTCCTAAATGATATAGAACCTTATTTTACGACTAAATGGTAGTAAAGGTTGCAAACATGCTAATTTTGCATATAGTTAAATAATATGTTGCTTTAATACGCTGATGACATTATACTTGTCTCAGACAATCTAGTCGACATACAATATACCATTCATATAGTTATTAAATATTAATATACCTTTAAACTTACAATCAACATAGACACAACACCTATTGCAAACGGTTTGAAGAAAGATAACACCTTCAAATTTAAGACATAAAAAGACGATATCAATGCTGAACATCAAGATAATTTTTAGTCCTTATGTTTCACAAGAATGGAAAGATCACCAGTGACCTGAACAATCAAGGACCCATAGTTAATAAAAGTATGCATTTACATAAGAAGTGTGTACACAATATATAATGGAAAAACTCGTCCTAGTTGCATAGAAGTATATTTATTCTGTTTTTCCTCCATACATCATATATGGTAAACTTTAAAAAGTGAGCATAATAAAGTCTTGCCTTGTTTGTAAAAATCTCAACAGTTCTGCATCATGTGACAGAACAAGAACAATAGGAATATCAAATAATCTGCGTAAAATAGTTGGCGGCATATGATAGAATTATAAATCTGCCTCGCCTGCGTCTGGTAAGAGTATCGTGGATGATCTCCAATGCCAGAGTTCTATAGTAGAGTAGACCTCAAGGGGAAAATAATTTTGTACTGAGTTGCATTCTGTACAGAAAGCATTATTATTATTATTATTATTATTATTATTATTATTATTATTATTATTATTATTATTATTATTACAAATTCACTCAATATTTAATTTGGACCAACACTTTTCCTGTGTTTAAATTGTTTAATGAATTTGCGTGTTATAGAAGATACCTATATGTTTTGAGTAGATATAAGTAACTATTTCACTCGTGACGTGGAAACATTGTATTGTCACGATTGAAAATATTCCAATGTTTCCACTTCACGAGTGAATTATTTCTTGATATACGCTAAGAAAATATCGATTTTCTAACACACACACACACACACACATGTATGTATGTATGTATATATATATATATATATATATATATATATATATATATATATATATATATATATATATATATATATATATATATATATATATATATATATATATATATATATTAAAGGCAATGTGTAGAGATGAAGTTTACAATAGTGTTAGGCAAACGATATTTTACTAAATTTAGCTGTACATGTAATTTATCAGATTGTCAACTTTGTTAAATTAATGACGAAATGAAGAGATTTTTATTTTTATAAACACATAGTTGCAATGACCGTTCCTGGGGCGTGAGTAATGTAGAATCACTACAGTGCAGTCATATCCGACAGACTTCTAAGTGTAACGTCTTTAATCAAAGATTTTTAATTATTAGGAGCTTACTGGTAAGGATTCGGTTCTTTAATTTGCTTTTTTCTGCATACAGACATGAATTGTGTCGGTTTGGGAAGCTTTAAATCATGTTCGATAACATCGTTGCAACAAACTTTTGATTATCACGTGATTTCGGTTGGTCACTGCCCCTATTTATAATCGTGTTCAGACGATGATAATCACATTCATTGATTATGACTGATGAGAGCTACAATAGCTACTTACACAATTGCAGTATTATATTTATTCAAGAGTAAGTACCGCTTGTGGTAGTGGAAGACGTATAAGTTACTGCATGGGTACACAGAATATCGAATAGGTACAGGTGATGAAAGTTTAGTCCATGCATTGTATGTGGAAAACTAACTATAAAGATTTATTGCTTAAGTCCTATATTTTAGCTCAGGAGTCATTTTTAAGCATTTCTTGGTGGTAAATTACATCCTTGTACACAAGAAGGCCTTTAATCTTGCCATATTCTAAGATTTGGTCATCAGGAGATAGTGATTTGTTCTTTTCTCTATTTTCTAAATATTATAAGATAATTTAGAGAAATTCAATGCACTAAGTAAAGGCAAGAAAATAGACAATTCAAAAATGTTGAAGTTCTATGAATTAATTATAAATCAAGATTTGCAAAATTCTAATAACTTAATGCCAACACTTTCAAATACATATGCTTTTAAATATTACACTTCAAGTACATGTATTGTGCATTAATTAACAGATAATGCTTACTGTATTGTGCATTAATTAACAGATAATGCTTACTGTTACTTCAAGTAACATCCATCAAACAAAAGACAGTTAATCTATTACGTGCTTTGCGGAACCCGAGTGGCCGAGTGATCTAAAGCGCTCACTGTTACGGACCAATGTCATCTCACCTCTGTCTGTGTTGCTTCGAGTCTCGGGCTCGGCCAGTGTGGGTACGTGAGAAAGCCTGCCAGTAGCTTCTCGTGGGACCTTGGTTCTTTCCGGCTTCTTCCAGCACCATATATATATATGAGAGAGAGAGAGAGAGAGAGAGAGAGAGAGAGAGAGAGAGAGAGAGAGAGAGAGAGAGAGAGAGAGAGAGAGAGAGAGAGAATACAAATCAATTGGCGAATAACAACCCTTTCAAGCGCACTGGATCCACCAAGGGATCACGTGTGTCATGGATTGATTAAGACATGCAATAAACTGACGACGAACAGTACGAAACTAGTAACTAACTAGCCTGAGTGCTTTCAACTCTTAATCAGTTTTTTTCAAAGGCAAATACAAAACATATATATAAAACAAACAAATAAACACAAAAACGTTGTGTTTGTAAACCTCTACATGGCTGTCTTCACATGTGCTAAAACTATAAATACAACCAGCTTGTATAGACTTGTTGCGGATACTGAAAACTGTGTATAATTCCCTAAAAGTCTACAAAATAAGGCGACATCTATTAGCTTTTTGTACATTTATGTAACGCAGATTATATCCCGGATATTTGATTCTATACCAGATATTCTTATAGTAATAATTAAATGATACTAAGAAGATTTAGAAAAAGTTTAATTCTGCTAGTGCATAGTTTTCTTTTTCCAGTCTTCTTGGTTTAGACCTGGTTTCTGGAAGGAAAAGGAATCATACTGGATACGCCGCCTTAGAACATTGAAACAAAGCGGTAGCAAAATGCGTAAGCATGATACTTGAATGAAAATATAGTCTAGATTCTTTGCCGCGTACAGGATTGCCCGAGGGTGATTTATTTGTAGCCGTGGGTTTACTTGTTGCTGCAACCGTGAAATGCCTGCAGTGTAAACCATGATTTTTCCTTTCGTAGATTTGATACAAACAGGGCATTTATAGTCCACAGTTATCGCTGTATAATCACAAAAGAGTTTTGTCAGGGAGATACCCATTTTACGAAAGCAATCTTTAGCTTTGGAGTTGTTTTGTATTGTGGTGAGTCATAGAACTCCATGGAGTTTCATACTACATACCATACACTGCTTTTCATGGTGACGTTGGGTCTGATGATGGTATTGGTTCTACAAGCAGTGACTGACCTAATGTTCGGAACCAACGTGAAGAGAATAAGTAGGTTTTCGAGTGATCCTTAGGAAGTTGGAGTGTGGGCTCGTGGTGGCTCCTTTACTATTTGACGGAAACACATCGTCAAACGGGATGTCACGATATATATATTACGTTTGTACACATTGTATACATTGATCACCCTTGGAGATACAACCATACATTGCTTGTATTTGTGTATAAATTTTATATATTCATCATCCGTGTTGTTCGATCCATATATTAATCATATTTATAATTTCTATAAGTTGATTCTTGTTTGATAACTAGTGGAAGTTACATGTTCTGATTAGTTCCAGTCTGGAACGATATAATAGCCTTATCTCAGATTTTTAAATCAGTTATAGTATAAATCCGTTGTTGGACTTTATGCGTATGAACACGGTGTCAGATTTCATTAGTAGTTCAATTACATTATAAAAGAACATCTAATTTCTCAAAATTGCTTTTTGTGTCTTTCATAAGCTTAATCCTAATCCAGCTTACCCTGTTGCACGGAGTCTGAAATGGAACCAGATTATGGAACACTGACATTAGTTTGTCACAGTTTGAACTACAGTTCCGGTCCAAGATGGCGGATGATGACATCAGACGAAGGCTAACACAATAGTCCAAAATTTTCACAGTGAAGCACAATTTTTATTGTTCTGTTCCAATTTATAAAAATTTCAGAAAATGTCTTTGTCCAAACCCTTCTCCAGGGAAAATGATTATTCAGAAAGTAGGCGATGTACAATTATCTCCACTAACAAAACACACGTCGTCCTACGTGGACCTGTATACAGACAACTTCTATCAGCACAAAAATACCCTTTGTAAGGTTATATAAGCTATATGATTATCTAAACTGATGTGGAAAACGCTGACTGAACTTCACTTATGGCTACAACTGAACTTTCCTACAGATAACTAAAATATAAAAGACCCTAATACGTCGTTTCATGTACACATGCAAGAAAGACACGTGTAATTTCGCAATCCATCTGAAAGCCTGAACAAGTATCAGCCAATCATTTACAGAGCTACTTCCGAATGTTTACTTGAGACGAATTTACTATCATACAATGCTCGTGCTTACATGAGTCACATTTACAATTTAAGTAAACACGATAATTTTAACAAAATCTGAGACCCATGCTAACATAATCATCATCATAACAATAGATATATTTAATGATATAGAAATAAAAAAAAATATTTATGTAGAATTCTTATCTTAAGACAAAATTGAACTAAAGGTTCGTAATATTTTCCCCCAAAAAGAAAAAAAGAAAGATTTATGCAATAAAACTTTATTGTTTACCAGATGTAAATTATACATGATGTAAAAAAGTATATAAGAAGAACTCTTATGAATTTAAACAAAGGAGTGAATAAAAATTACCTTTCTATACACGGGGAAGTGTATCTGCAATTAAATTATCTTTTCCTTTGATGTGCCTAATGTCAAAATTGTACTCTTGCAAATATAAACTCCATCTCAACTGCCTCTGATTTTTATTTTTTATTCTGCCTATGAAAGTAATTGGTTTGTGATCACTAAGCACAACAACCGAAGAATGAGCCGTGCTAATATAAACTTCATAATGCTGTAATGCAAGCATTAAAGACAAGAATTCCGTCTCGATTGTTGAGTAATTTCTCTGGTTTTTATTTAATTTTTAAGAGAAATAACATACTGGGTGTTCAACACCATTTTTGTCATCTTGAAGCATAACTGCATCAAACCACAACATCACTTGCATCCATAAATAATTTGAACGGCTGAATGAAATCTGGAGCTGTTAAAACTGGTGCACTTTCAAGTATGACCTTTAATCTGTCGAAAGCCTCTTAACATTTTTCAGTCCAAAGAAACTTGTTTTTCTTTCTCAACAAATTTGTCAGATGTTAAACAATATCAGGAAAATTAGAACAAAATTTGTGATAGGACCCAGCCATACCGAAAAAGCGCGCCAGCTCTTTTGTATTGACAGGCACAGAATATTCAGAAATAGCCTTGACCTTGGCATCTATAGGTTTAATCTGACCCACAATATGTTCTATAAACGTAACACACGTTTGGCAGAACTCACTCTCAGATAAGTCAAATCTGCATCTTTGAGTCTGTCGAAGATTTTCCGAATCGTGACTAGATATTCTTTCCAGGTGTTGTTGTTGATGATGACATCATCAATATAGGCATGACAATTGTCTAGATTAAAAGTAATCATATTCATAAGGTGTTGAAAAGTATTTAGAGAATCCTTCATCCCAAAAGGCATTACATTGTACTGGTAAAGTCCATCTGGGGTCACGGAAGCCGACATTCGTTTGCTCTTTCCATTAGTGGAATTTGCCAAAACCACTTTCAAAAGGTCGAATCTAGTGGCCTATTTGGCGTTTCCAATTTTGTCGGTACAATTATCGATTCTTGGCCATGGAAATGAGTCTCTTTTTGTCAAACTTCATCTTCCTATAGTATGTACACATTCAGAAAGTTTTATCTAGTTTCGGAACAAGAACGCACGGTGAACTCCAATCACTCTTAGTGAGCTCTATAAAACCATTGCCCAGTAAATACTGAATCTCTTTTTCATGTATTCCTGTTTAAAAGGATTCATCCTGTATGGGTGTTTTTTATGGGTTTTTAATCTACTATTTCAACGTCGTGAAATATTTTTTGTCCTTGTAAGCGAAACAAGTGCGATATATTCAGACAATAATTATTTAAGTAAACTTTTTTCTTGATTTTGCAAATGAGAATGTTTCTGGTTCAAATATTCCGTAACTTCCGAATTCCGAAGACTGGTTGTTCCAAGGTTAGCAGAATCCAACTGAATTCCTTCATACAAATTCTCATTTGGTTGTACAGGTACAACTAAATTAACTGCATGATTTATCTAGCTATTTCTTTCAGCATACTCCTATAACATATTGATGTGGCACAGTTGTTTTGGTTTCTGCCAATCAAGAGTTTTTTATAATGTAATTTAAATCAATTATTTTCTTCTCAACCGTATATTAACCATAATATTTTGCCTGAAAAGGATTTTGTTGAATGGACAAGTGGGCCAAAATGCTATCACCAGATTGAAAACTCCTATCCTTTGAGTTTTTATCATATATTAACTTCATCTTTGATTGAGTAGAGTGCAAATTTGCTCTTGCGACCTCATAAGCCTTTGAAAATTTATATTTGAAATCAGAGACATAATCATGACGATTAAGATTTGTTTCTTTTTTAGAAAGAAGATTTTCTTTCAATAACTTCATAGGTCCACGCACAGTATGTCCAAATACAAGTTAAAAAGGACTGAACCCAAGAGACTCCTGAACGGACTCTCTAACTGCAAACAAAAGTAAATGTATGCCTTCATTCCAGTCTTTACCTAAGTCAAAACAATACTTCATCATATTTTTTAGAGTTTGATAAAATCGTCCCAAAACACCTTTGTTATTAGGATGATAGGCAGATGATTTGAACTGTTAAATGCCCAATTCATGCATGGTTTGCTGGAAAATTCCAGGCATGAAATTTGACCCTTGATCCGATTGGACAAATTTGGAAAGGTCAAATTGAGTAAAGAACGTTATCAAAACCTTTACTATATTTTCGGTTTTAATATTCCCCAAAGTAATTGCCTTAGAGAAACTTGTTGGCGCACTCATCATGGTCAACAAATATTGGTTGCCTGACTTAGTATTTTGTAAAGGACCAACACAATATACCATACTTATACTGAATGGTTCGTCAAATGCAGGAGTTGGTTGCAAACGAGCATTAGGTATCTTTTGATTTGGTTTTCCTATAATTCGACAAGTATCAAGTATGACAAGATCTACAAAATTTGCACACATCGCTTTTGATTTTTGGCCAATAGGAGTGGGTCAAGATCTTGTGATAGGGTTTATTTATCCCCAAATGAACAGTCATAGAAGTTTCATGGGCTAAAAATATTATTTATATTCTGTAAGGTTTCGGAACCACAATCTGATATTTTACTGACCATTAGTCACAAACAGGTACCTCGGGAGGTCTCTATTTTCTAATAAGAACTCAATTTAATAACGGCCTTTTGAAACAAACATGAGCACTCGGGATGCTTCTCCTGTTGAACGACAACTGATTGTTAATTGTCACACTGATCAAATAAAAGAAATTGGTTATTTAAAGGAGGATCACTATGATCAAGACCTTTCGATGATCCAAATTAGTAGTGAATGTGACCTCATCAAAATTCGGACCAATACATGTGTTAGCTAAAGGAATACATTCTTTATTAAAATCATTCTTAAGTGCTTTCTTTGCCAAAGCTGTGGTAACTGCACAAGCAGGGAATAAATCAGGGATCTCTTTTTCAATTGGATCAACATTCCGATCCAGAGAAGGCTTATCACTTACAAAAGTATTAACCACAACCTTGTCTCCAGCTAAGTCATTGCCTAACAAAAAATGAATGTCCTCAACGGGTAAACTATACACTTCACCGACTGTCACAGGTCCTGAAACCAAGTCTGATGACAAATTAACAGAATGGAGAGGAACATTAATAAAGCCGCACTCTCCTCCATTAATGTGAATACTCTCATTAGAGCAATGCAAAATACCTGAAACTAAAATATAAAATCTCCTGTATCTCTTAAAAATTTTAAAAGGGGTAGGATTGGCCAAATCATCCAAGAGAATCGAGAACTCTTCGACATAAATGGTTCATAAATCTCCAAAACACAGATTGAGGTTTTACAAACCCAGCAAATGTATTTCTTTCAATACATGAGCGCGACCTTGACCTCTTAGAAATAAGTTCATTTTGGATAGATCCATCTTGATTCTGATGCCTATATTTCAATTTAAAGCAACCAGAAATGACATGTCTTTTTTTCTTACAATGGGTACAAGTGGGTAGAGACAATGATTTTGAATCAAGTCTCTCAGAGGCTTGATTTTTAGAATTTGTGCCAAACCAAGTTTTACTGTGAGTCGTGTTAGATTAAAACACCTTTCTATCAGTAGACTGCTGAGTGAAAGATTTGCTTACAGTATGAACTTTATGAGTTAATAAATACTCATCAGCAGCAGTAGCAGCTTTTTCCAAGGTTTCAAACTTATGCTCTTCGAAATGATTCCTAATGTCAGTGAGGACACTGTTCTTGAACTATTCAAGTAATGTTGATTGTTCAAGACTTTCAAAATCATGTTTGACCTTCTTGGCTGAGCACTATCTCTTGAATAAGTGTTCTTTTTCTCTAGCAAATTTAACATAAGTATGCCTAACATCCTTCCTATAATTTCTGAACCATTATCGATAAGCATCAGGAACTAATGCATAACTTTTCAAGATGCATTCCTTAACTAAATCGTAATTTGAACATTGTTCTACTGACAGAGATATATAGATATTTCTGGCCTTGCCATAAAATACACTTTGCAATAATTGAGTCTAAAACTCTCCTTGACATTTTTAATTCTAAGCAACTTTTTCCAAAAAGGAAACAAAAATATTTGTCTTCTTTATTTTCATTAAAATAGGGAACTAAACCTGATATTTCCTCAAATATCAAATTTTAAATTTGCACAAGAAGTGGAATCGTGCCTGTCACATGAGAGTCCAATTCTTTCCTTCTAATTTGAAATTCTTTCTCATCTTTATCTTTGTACGTGTAATTGTTCCTTTTTAATTCTATTTCTATATAATCCTTCTCTTTTTGAATCTCTCTCTCTTTCTCGATTTCTCTTTCTTCAAATTGTCTTTGTTTATCCCTTTCTTCTATTTGTCTATTTGTATTTGTCTTCTATTTTGTCTTTATATATTGACTACATATAAAACAAACCTCACTGATTAAGAGGAAATATTGTACTGACACATACACTACCTTATATCAACCAAAACCGTATTATTTACTTTGAAATAAGTACTTCAAAGTCAAAGATCATCGGTATTCACGGAATCTCTGCCAACGCATAAACGGTTCTATTACTATATCGAAGAAAAGTTTGCAATAATGTTATGACGGTGACTTTATACAAATTTATCTTTCACAAGTAAAGCTCCAGATTGTCACCTTTGTCAAATTTTAGCTACTTCGATACGAAAATAAAGACATTGCTGTTATCCGTCTTGATTAGAGCAACGCGCTTCTATCCCCATGAACGAATAGTGGATGTGACGTCACTTGAGACACACCAGCATTGTTGATAATGCACTCAAGCGTTATGTTGCATCAGGTCACAATTAATAGTCCCAGTCTAGTTTTAGAGCATTTTTCCTGTCTCCGTTTGGTCGTGATACATGAGTTAAATTTAGGCATTATTGGTAAATATTTAAAGGCAATTGTCTATTCTGTAGAATATGAGCTATTGGTGTGCTTGTCTCTGTTTATTTCGCGACAGTTCACAGTAAGTAATAAGGTGATGATTCGGAAGTGAAATCTGTGTTCCATTGCATGGTGTTTTGTTTACAATTCAGACTCTCAAAAAAAACGCGGGGCATCCCTAGACAAGGACTTCACCGTAAAGTCATCATTGAAGGTATTTTAGATTAACATATAATTTGTATTGATTGTCACACATTGGAAAGTTCAGTACTAAGAAACAAATATACATAATATAAAGTAAAATTAATTGTGTTCAATGGCCTAATGAGTTGACTGTGCTTGAGTGTTTAAATTATTGTGACTGTCAGTGATGACATTGATGTGGATTACAATCCTGAAGCAGAATATTACGTTAACATCCAATATTACATGTATGAACCGGAGATATATTCGTGTGACAAAGATGTACAGGACTCGTCAGATTCTGACAAGGACGATGATATGGAGTATCGTTAGTCCTATCATGTAAGACATATCACATGTTGTTTTTGTTTTGGTGCTCTGTCCTACTACCCTAATAACGGCCTTACATAGCCAATTCCGATGTCGTTGACATCGGTACGAATAGTCAAACTTTCAGGAATATCTCACACACTTGGCAGCCTATATCGACACTCATCCACTAACTTATGTGTAATTAATATACTTACTGTGATATCCTTATCCTGGTAGAATCAAAATATGACACTAGCAAATGGATGCATTTTCATGTTCCGTTGACATTTGTTGCAATACGACGGTAGTCGAGGTATGCCGAACTATGTTAAAGTAGATTCATGTGGGAGAAATGTTTCTTGAACGAAACGAAACGTTAATTATAGTTCCATTAGGCGAAATATATTTTTATATGTTTCATTAAAAAAAAATATTTCACCCTAATCCGATTTCTGCATTTCCCGCTTTCATTGCTTTCTAGTCAAAAATATTTCTAGAATTCTTGGAAACAATCCCTAATATATGTCTATAAGAATAAATGCACAAGCGACTTCAAAGCTTATTCTTCGTCCTGATTTCCTTGTTCCCAATAAAACATTACTCTAACAATTCATAAACAAAACATAGAAGCACTAAAGTCGATAGATAACTAAACTGGACCCTTTCCCCTAAAACCTAAACATCCAAGAAAACGTATTGCACCGTGCAAGTGCATCTATATGGTATAAAGAGGGCTTTTCTTAATATAACTATTCACTTTCTTGCTTTGTTACAACAGATTCATTATTAAGACTTAATATTTATAGTTGTATTATTTGTCTACCTACTGGTAATAACGATATGCATCGGTTAAATAGTATTTGCTTCACTAATATATATCTCTTTTGTAATTTCACGAAAATTAATTACGGTACTTATGTCAGAAAACAACCTTGACCTTGCAGCATTATTTCGAATCCCACAAGAGATTATCACGTGTTTTAGACCTACATCTTTAAATATTTAGGCTAAACCTCCTATCACATAATAATTAAACTTTGTTTACCTGAATCTATTTGCCCAAATATTTACGAACACAGACAGTTTAATGATGTGGTATATTATATACGTAGCGATGTCCGCCATTACAAGTTCATTTATATTTTCAAACTGATTATATCAAGAAAATACACAAATAAGGCCGTTAAAATCTCCATTTATTAAAACAAGAAATAAATTAGAAAACTCTTCACTGATCACATTTTTAAAAGCAAATTACTATTACATATTGATGCATTTCACCTTGGATTACATTAGTGCCAGAACTTACTGGCTACTGCGAAGGGGCATCTCAAAAATCATAATATACAGCCATTTTACGTCTGAAAAATCAGAGGGCAAAATTATTTTTACCCCTCATAATATCTTTATTATCCTTGACAAGAATAAGAATAAAATTAAAAATAAAATATTAATTTTAATTTTTAAAAATTTAAATAATTTAAAAAAATAAAAATTAAAACTCCCCCCAAAAATGCACATGTATAATATTCATTGGGAATGATATTAAATAATATCATCATGTATATACTCTTACACTATATACATACTCAAACGATGGATATATGTCAAGGTTTGTCAGAGAAAATATCTTGGTAAGTCAAAATGAGACCTTCATTTAAAATAGATGAGGATAAGATTCATTTTGGATAGTGACTTTAGGTTATTGAAACTATTTATTAGGGATCCAACAAGTTACGTTATGTGTTTGTGATGAGGTGACTTCCTGACTAACACATCTGCTTGTATAACTATCAGTAATTGTTGATAAACATAGTTAAAGGGTATTTAGTGAGAGAGCAGAGATGAAAACTTTATACTATAACCTGCTCAAGTTCTTTACAAAATCATTTTAAGCTGTCAGAGAATGAAATACAGGTCAAATGGATAACATATACTTTTCCCGGGTATATTTACCCTTGCATGTAAGAAAACAGCAAAATAATGGAAGTTGAACACAAATTGCATTCCATTTTATTCAGTTTCGTTAAAATATTCATTGATGTAGTGCGTCATTGTAACGTAGATGATATAGGAATTTTAATGATCAATTTTGCTTTGCTTTATGTATTATTAATTACTAATAATATTTCTAAATGAAATTCTAAAGATTATTTAAAAGTATTCAAACTGATCATTTGAATTTAACTTTCTACAACTGATCTGAACATAGTTACATATCTGACATGAACATGCATGCATATAGTACCTATAATGAATCTATAAGGCACAGTTCTGGCTGTGTGCACTTCAAATATCCCAAAATGTTATTTTCATCATGAATATGCCTGTGTATGGTAACACATTTCAATTTAGTAATTTGACAGAGGGTAGTATTGTAGCATCAGCTGATATCTGATTCCAATTAATAATTAAACTTAATAACCAAAACTCTTAAAAATACTCTAAAAATATTCAAACAAATCATTGAATTATGTTTGCTAATGTGATTTTGTCAAGAGAATTGTTTATGTTCTACACATGCAAATATCCATCCTTGTTTACAAGTTTTGAGGATCAGAATTTCACATTCAGTTGATGATATAGTTGATATTTGTGACCACGTTTGGCTTATTCAATCGCAATATCCAAACTTTTTTTCTCAAGAACAAGATTGCTTATAGTAATATGTTTTAATTTGGTACACTGTTATTTGACTTTCGTGTCTACTGGTATGTACTAATGTTTGCATCAATGATCAAACCTCACCAATCCAACATTACCTTAAACTTTATGATACATACTCTACCTGATTAGTTATGCAACCCATAAATGACTAAGTATGCTTCTAGATACCTCATCTAATTTTAGCATGCATTTATCAGTTTAATACATGCCCATTGCTTCACATTTCATTCTGTTAAGTTTACTATTTTTTTTTACATGTTTGTAACCTGAATGTTATTTTTCAATCACCATATCTATCAGTTTTTAGTTTCATTGCCTATATAAGGATATCAATTTTGGGTAGAGAAATTAAAAGGTATGTAAGACTATATAGTTCCTTACAAATTGAGATTAGCTACAAAATTAAATAACTTGGTTCAATTTCATGGCTTGGATGACATAATAACCAACTTACTTTAGAAGCCGCTTTTCACAAATGTAATCCTAAATAGTCTGGTTCAGAGTTCATAGCAATAAACGATTTACTCGTTTTCTTTTCAACTATTACTCCATGTTACGAGTGGTAATCCATGTCATGAGTAGAACAAAAGCGATTTACCAAAATTGGCCATAATCCAGGTTATGAGTGGAACAAAAGCAATAGCCTCTTTACAATAATTAACTCAAGGGCACATGACAGAAAGATAATCCGTTCACGAGACAGACCCTCTGATCGGGACACGCAGATATGCCACGTTATTTCGGGATATATATTGACCAAGCCTATCTGAAACGTCAGTTGTTAAGTCTCATTCAGAGAAGAGTGTCTGTATTTACAGCGATCTCCGCTACCTCTTGATGCCAAAGCTGCCCCAAAGATGTACCATTATAATTGACACCTTATTCTTAAAAGGACCACTCTCTTCTGTCTCTCTTCCTCTCTGATCAAGAGCCGAGGCATATCTTAAGCAGTACAAGATTCCTTCTCATAGCAAGCTAAGGGTGATCAACAAATCTTTTCGTCCTTGGCAGAAACAATCTAAAGCGGTGAACTTCCAATCAATAATTACTCTTGGTTTGATTTACCACATACTATGACTCTAATCAGTTTCGCCTTGTCGATCCTTAATACCTTAATAACTATTTGGCTCATATGGCTTTTCCGATCTTTGTCCTCCGCAATGTTACTCACATACGCAACTGACGCCCAAACTACAAATCACTTCTATTATACTATTGCACCCACAATTTCTCTTCCTGATTGGGTTACTACTATTTATAATGTCCTCACTTGGGATCACATAATCTTTTCATTCTCATTCCTGACATTCACAATTGCTCTTGACTATGTTTATAAATGGATTTCACAGTCCAAGGCATGTACTAAACTCCATCTTGAAATTACTACCAGACTTAAATGTGTCATAGTTGATATACTTCAGCTTCAACTCTGCCCTTCCTATTGGTAAACTACTAGCCCATCAATGATTGACAATCTTCATCTCACTGGGTATTTACGACCGCGACTACGTGTCAAATGGACTGATTTTAAGCTAACCTAAGTAAACGGTAAATCTATCCTAACCATACTAACTTCATTTCCGATTCTTCTTGTATCGGCATACAAACTTCGTTCAATTTTCAAGCACCCTTTCTTTGCTCACATCATTTGGACACACCATGATGTCGCATTCTTTCAATGCTTAGACAGCAGTTTTTCAAACTCCACTCTTCACAATCATCATTCCTTGCCACCATACACTAGTTTAACTTAAACACATACACTAGTTTACCTTAAAACATATCTGATACGTTTGTCAGTACCGTCGTAAACATGATCAGCTCACAATATATCGTTTTCAACTTCGTTCTTCAGGCAAAAAAAAATTCGTTACCAAAAATCTGCGTTACCTAAGTGCTTAGAATTTAGTAAGGTAAAATCTCAATGAAATATCAATACGATTACAGTCCATCTAGACCCTGTCATCATTATCCTGTTATGACGACCACCGTCTAACCAAAGCAGATTACTAGCATTAGATTACGTACATTATTCGGTATATTCAAACATTTGTATTTTTGTATTGTCCTTCACACTATAACCTGTATCTATTTTTGTCTTTACATTTTACATTCGGATTTTATTACTATTCTGTTCATTCTGCTATGCTATGGGTGTTTTTCTCATTTTATATTTGAGTTTTAACACATATTATATGCTGCATTTTTCAGTGTGTTTAATCCTATTCATAATGACTATTATAGTGCTCTATTGCATTTGTAGCCCATTCAATATTATAGTGTTTTCTCATTGTATTATTATCTTTTTGAACTTCACAGGATGTGCCGCAATCAAATTTGTTCATTATCTTTTTGCAATTTATTAACCTTTGTCAATTCATTGTATTGCTTTTACATTTTTGCCTTGTAATTTTTTTTCTTTCGAGCCTCGAAGACTCGGATATGACCCAGAAGGTATCATTAAGGGTATCAGTTTTTGGTAGAGAAATTAATAGGTATGTAAGACTATGTTGTTCCTTGCAAATTGAGATTAGCTACAATATTAAATAACTTGGTTCAATTTCATGGCTTGGATGACATAATAACCAACTTACTTTAGAAGCCGCTTTTCACAAATGTAATCCTAAATAGTCTGGCTCAGAGTTCATAATAATAAACGATTTAATCACTTTCTTTTCAATTGTAACGAAAGTAGTCAGCCGAATGAAACAGGTCCATGTTACGAGTGGTAATCCATGTCATGAGTGGAACAAAAGCGATTTACCAAAATTGGCCATAATCCATGTTATGAGTGGAACAAAAGCGATAGCCTCTTTACAATAATTAACTCAAGGGCACATGACAGAAAGATAATCCGTTCACGAGACAGACCCTCTGTTCGGGACACGCAGATATGCCACATTATTTCGGGATATATATTGACCAAGCCTATCTGAAACTTCAGTTGTTAAGTTAAGTCTCATTCAGAGAAGAGTGTCTGTCTGTATTTACAGCGATCTCCGCTACCTCTTGATGCCAGAGCTTCCCCAAAGATGGACCATTATAATTGACACCTTATTCTTAAAAGGATCACTCTCTTCTGTCTCTCTTCCTCTCTGATCAAGAGCCGAGGCATATCTTAAGCAGTACAAGATTCCTTCTCATAGCGAGAAATGAGAAGAAGGTTATGTTAAGAAACAACAATTACAGAACGAACTCGATATTCCATCCTAACAAACAACTCACTATATAAAAAGAAAATTTTCCATACATAAGAACATTTTCTTACATAACACCTATATCTTACTGTTTTTCTAGAATTGCGTGAAACATGTTTTATCTTTTCAGGATTAGCTATGCAACCTGAACAAAGTGTTCGAGTTGGAAGCTCTCCAGTAGTCCAGTGTTGATAGCAATGTCTCATAAGGACATGTACAGTGTATTGCCATAAGTGACCAAGATTAGTTTATATCAGCACAGTGATATACAGCACCTCAAAAAAATGGTTTAGATCACCATAAGATAGATTCGCACCAATGTTCAGTAAGGTGGAACATCCTTGAATCTATTATTCCATCACTTTGTTGCCTTTTGTAGTTATCAACATTGAAATGAAATGCATTTTTGCTATAAAACATGGCAGTAGTCCCACTAAAACTTTAGATCTGAGTGCGCTATTTGTTGTACAAGCAACTGGCTAAGTACCTGACACAATAAATGTGGAACATAGCACCTGTTATTGTTTCTGTAGAGTGTGCACCTATACGCATCTTTATAGGTATATTGCAATTTGCTGCCAAATTCAGTGTGAGCTATCATGCTTCAGTACCCATGGATAAAATGTTATCAGATGTACAGAATCAAACTACCATTTGTTTTAAATACCATTCATTCATCAATCTTGATGACTTAAAATTTTGTCAAATTGAATTCTATAACTTGTATGAAAATTTAATTTTTCAATAAAATTTCGTTTTTAACATGTAAATGTTTATTTAAATTTCCATTACAATTAAATGCATCCATATTTTAAAATTTCAAACATATTTTCAGACAGGCCTTATCATGTATTACAATAAGGTGTTTACTCCATTGAAACATTCCTATAATAAAGGAATATATAGCAAATTTAGTTTTGGTTTCTCAAGAACATTTGGACCACAACTAGCACCCTGCAGAACACCAACACTACATACTTTCTGACAGTTGTCACATGTCTTGTTTGCAAGGGAA
Organism: Potamilus streckersoni; assembly: GCA_016746295.1. Taxonomy (NCBI): domain Eukaryota; kingdom Metazoa; phylum Mollusca; class Bivalvia; order Unionida; family Unionidae; genus Potamilus; species Potamilus streckersoni. Next base: position 483,917 of record JAEAOA010002177.1, on the reverse strand, counting down.
TTCCAAAACTTAAAAGACTTCATCTATAAAGTTGAATTAAGTGTGGCATGCCAATATAAAAGTGTGACTAAAATTGGCCATGTAAATTGAGCTTGTCAGGCATCAGATCACAATTAATAGTTCCGGTTCAGTACCCACAAATGTAGTCACAGTCTATTTTAGAGCATATTTCCTGTCTCCGTATGGTGGTGATGCAACTTAGATTTAGGCATTCTTGGCGTGAATTTAAAGACAATTATTTATTCTTTAGAATGTGAGATTATGGTGTGGTTGTATGTGTGTGTTTCAGCGACACCATACAGTGAGTAAAATGGTCTTGGTGATGATTTGGAAGTGAAATCTGTGTTCCATTGCACATTGTTTTGTTGACAGTCATGCCTTTAACAAACATGCAGGTCAACCTTTGACAAGAACTTCACCGTGAAGTCATCTTTGAAGGTATGTTAGATTAACATGATTTGAATTGATTGTCATACAGTGGAAAGTTCAGTACTGAGAAACAAATGTAGACTGTATACAGTAAAATTAATTGTATTATATGGTCATGTGGTTCAAGATACTGGTCCACTTCTGTCTCACCAACTCAACATTGCCCTGGCCACATAAATTAATCTGGTTGCTGATGGACCGTGCCCACTGTGATACAATATTAGTACCTTTCTTCTTCCCCACTGCTTCCAATTTTTTGTAGACTCCTAAAAGAAAGTGGATTAAATAAACATAGCTGAAAAATAATATTGCGTAAACTGAAACAAACACTATGTTATGATCACACACATGTTTATAATGTCCTAAACATGTGCAAAGCAGCTTAGCGAATATGGCCAACTTGGGGTGTGCTTGATGGAATACCATGAAATGATTGTATTTATTTATAATGACTAAATGCAATCTACATATATTAGAAAATGTGTTTACTTATTGCTGGGGAAAACTTATAACTTTAGACTAAATATGCTAAACTCTATTGTTCTGAATGCTTTAAATGCATTACAAAATAAAGTATGTATGCGTTTGTAATCAATTTGTCACAAACTTTTATATCTTGAATCACTGCATACATACATCAACTACAGCTTACCAGTTTAGACTATTTCATTTCAGACTATGGAGAGATAAAATAATTTGGTGCATTAATTAACTCATGAAGATCTCTGGAACATATTTACCTTATGCCGTATGCCTTACATCAAACCAGTGATTGATACCTTCATGCTGTGTCCTCATCGATTTCTTGACCTGACTATGGCGATCTGTTATCAGATCAGATATAGAAATTTCCTGTTCCCGCATGAACTGAAGACCGTGTCAAACGTTCCAACTCTATGACATAAGACTTGTTGGACTTCTTGACCTCCTCACACTAAAATATAATATGCTGATTTGTATTTGATGTGTTTAATACTGTCTCCAATGAGAAAACACTATTATACAATAAATATATCTTTGATTATGTACTCACTAATGTTTCTTAATGTACGAGTTCAAACGAGAATTCATTTTAAAAAATGTATAATAAAATCATATACCTGCACAAGATGGATGTCCACAATTTTGGATGTCTGGACATCCATCAAAGTATAACTGCTATATTTGTCGGTGTGGCCTGGGGAAGAATACTTGGCATCTCTACCCAGCTTCAATGACTGTCCTGTGGCCAGCACATCATCTAGGTAGAGCTGCTGTCCTTACTCCCATAGTGACAATGTTGCAGGCACAATATAGCATGACTGGATGGCATTGTACGAGATCATACTCATCCCAACAATTCCAGCATGTCTCAGAAAATTTAGTCTTCACTGGACTGTTGCCACTGGGAAAAAAAAGCAATCTCTGCTTCAATAATTAAATTTTCCCATGGAATGGAATGATGAAGTGGTTGACTTGCCAAACTTCTATGAAACCCACAAAGACAATACGTCTTAACATTCAAACAACTTCCAATATTAATCTTATGATGTTGCAAATTGTACACTTGGGGCACACATCTAGCTGTTCCATCATCACCATAGTCTGCTTCATCTAAATGTTCCACACCTGGCTTATCCTCATCAGAGCTGAGGTGGATACTCGGTTGGGTCACTGTCCTATGATGACGACAGCACTCCACAGCAGATGATCTGCACTCAGGTTCTACCTGGACTCGACATGTGTTGGTCTTAGGTCTGGGCACTTCACAATTGGCCTGTAGTTTTGCATAGCGTATCTCCTGGTTTTAAAAAGAAATAACAATACAGGACTATGACGATTTATATATATATATATATATATATATATATATATATATATATATATATATATATATATATATATATATATATATATATATATATATATATATATATATATATATATATATATACTGTGGAACCCACTTATCTCGACCTCGGTGACCTCGCCAACCCTATTAAGTCGACGGTTTTGAAAAGGAACCGCCAAATTATATCTTTGTCTTAGCATTTTCTCATCGGTTATGTGGATTCTTTTATGTCGCCGATCCCTAATATCTCGAGCACAAAAGAGTGCTAAATTTGCCAATTAACGTCGGTTATCTCGATCCCCATGACCAATCGCCGGCGATTTTTTCCCCTTATTGGTGACAAAAATGTCCCATCTGGCGACAGACTTTTGGTTATTTAATCTGTTCAAACAATCGTGGTTTTCGACTAGATAAATAAAAAAGAGAACGGAAGGAAGCTACAAAATTAACTAAGTAAGGCATTGAAATAAATCAGTACACAAATGATCCTTTGTTTGTATCGACAACCCCATCTTAGCAGTGCATTGTTACTTCATAATCTGCTTATGCTGACGCATAGCAGAGTACCGTATGTTTTGACGGCCAATTATGCTACCGTACTATACCTATCACAGGCCGACTTCTGAAAACGCGAATAGAACTGATAAAATTAATGGAATGGCTAATCCTTCTGTTTATTGGTTGTTACAGACACTTAAACTCAGCAAGAAGAAATAGAAAACAACAAATAAATAACTTCTTGCATAATTAAAAATAATTATTTATTTCTCGAAATACAGGAGTGAAGGAATCCTTATATTGGGTGTTAACTACAGTTATATATACGGTCCAATATTGCCTGGTGTTGAATCGTGTAAGTTTCATTCGCTGGAATGGAGATACTATTTTGCGAGAATACGGTCTCTCGATTTTTTAATTTACATGTACTTCTTGCGACTGGTTACGTTTATGCTAGCGTAGGACTCGCCAATAAAATGATCGTACTTGGTCAACTGCGCATGTGCTGAGTTCACGTAGCACGTGATCACGGTTCGTATGGTCGGTCAATCAAATGACAGTTCACTCACACTTGTTGATCTTGTCTGAAGGATAACATGTTGTAGCTATTCTGTTTACGATACTTTTCAGAGCTGCCTGAGCGAAATGACTCGCGAATTTCATTTTGACACTTGTTAGCTTTTTGTAAAAATGAACTACACCCTGCACGTTTTTCTTTTGTGATTTTGTAAGCGATCTTTGCGTTTGCAATGATGGAGAATATAATAGAGGTTTGTATCGAGAATCGATGGTGGTTTGTATTGTATACTGGTAAATCTCTGCTGTTAGTTTGTGCACATATGCCTTTTGTTGTTAACAAACATGTATGTATATTTTTATGGCATTCAGATCGCTTCGTCAAACAAATCTCGGCAACGATATTGTGTAAAAAAAACATCCAAAAAATACGTGCATGTACATTCTCATTTATTAACGCACATCATGTACATAATGAAATTTCAAGCACATGTTATTATATTGACGCCATATTGGTTTTCGTTTATCTCTATCATCGGTTATCTCGATGCTTTTTCACCAACACGTATTTATGGGAGAAGTAGAAAATGACTTTCTTGATAAAAGACTCTTAAAACCATATTTATGGTTAAGATTTTTAAACGTCATTTTTATGATTTCGAATTATTCATTAGAAGTTCTCTATGACTTTATTGACTGTCTAAACAAATTACATCCTACAATAAAATTTACTTTCAACGTATCTAAAACTAAAGTATCTTTTTTAGATGTAGAAATCGTGAAAAATGAAAATAATGGCATTGTCACAATGGTTCATGTTAAAAACATGTATATTCATCAGTATGTTGAATATTATTCATGTCATCCTAAATCATGTAAAAACGGGACACCTTACAGTCAAGCTAAAAGATATAGAAGAATTATTTCGGATGACAATGTTTTTAAATTGTCCTTGACAGAGTTAGGTCAGCATTTTCTAAATCGGAATTACCCTATTAACATCATTAATACTGCTTTCCAAAAAGTATCATCTCTTATGCAACTTGAATCATTACAATGTAGAATCAATGATAAAAATGAAGATATTATTCCCTTTGTTATTGAATATAATCCTAGTTTGCCTAACAAAGGCATAAGTATCAACAAATATTATGATTTATTAAAAATATCTAGTAAAACAAGTGTCAAATCGTTACACAAAAGCAAACTCACGCTTGCTTATAAAAGGCCCAAAGATCTTAAAGATTACCTAATTAATTCTAAATTAGACAAAAACATATAACTCATCAAGATCATCAACTAAATGTAACATACTTAGATGATCGCACTGTTCTTTTATTAACGAAAATACTTCTTTTAATAGTATTGATACGAAAGAAACTTTTAATATGCGTTGTGATACTAATTGTGCAACATCAAATGTCATTTATTTGATAACATGCAGAAAGTGTAGCATACAATATATTGAACAAACGAGTCAACAAATATCCAAACGTATGAACCATCATAGATCAGACATAAAAAAAACCCTATATCGATCATAATTTCAATTTACACGTTGTAGAATACTTTAACAAAAGTTCCCATACAGTGCAAGATTTCTCCTTTCAGCCTAAAATATAGTTGATTCTGAGATGGAACGTCTTTTAAAGAAAACCTATTGGATTCACCATATTAATACGGTATACCCAAAAGGTCTTAATTCCAAAACCTTGTACGACATTCATTAATTAAATATTTTTTTGAATTATGTCCCCTGTTTACAATTAGTAAATAATATTTCTATATTATTGAATATTATTTTAATTTTAAAAAATAATCAATGTTAGTATTATTAATATCATAAAAATATATCCAATAATTCTTAAAAAATGACAGAGTATCTCAATTTAATGATATAATATATTATGATTTTTTAATTCTAAATTCTTTCGCACACCATAATGTTTTGCTATTCATTTATTATATAGTTTATGTTCTGATCAACAATTATAGGTAATGTACCAAATAACTGGCAGCGCAACCAGTTAAAAGTCCGTAGCGGAGGGCTGGAGCCGACCAGCCTTCACAAAAACGTAAAGACCAACAGCAGCAACCAGGAAGCAGCAGCAGAAAGAAAGAAAGAGAGAGACGCATTAAATCGAACATCAATTAGTCAAGAATGAAACAACAAGAGAAGTAAACCAGCGGAAAACGAGCTAACCATCAATCCTGAGACCAAAAAAGACAAATAAACGAGAACAACACGAAAAACAACAATCACCCTGGAAACAAACCAAACAAGGATACTGTAAAAAAGATTTAGAGCCGACGGCACAAAAGCGTAAGAAGATACAACCAGGAAAAGACACAGCCTCTACTACCTCAGAGGTAGAACAGAAAAGATTACTTTATTGCCAATAAAATAGCCAAAACTGCAAGGATAGTTAGACAGCACCAGCTAACATCAAAAAAAAAAACCACCCACCACGCACACAAATAATTTTTTTTTTTCACTACACCACAATCAAGGGTATCGCAGAAATCAAACCCCGACCCACTGCGTTACCCTCCCTTTTCCCTGGAACGGAAAAGGTATAAGAGCGCAAAAGAGCAGTCCGAGCCGCGCGGCCAACTGTTCCAAACAAAAGCCAAAAAACCTGTCTTCACTTTGGCACTGAGGACCTACGGCCCTAATATGATCTTTTGGCATGGCGGTCAAAAACAACAAATCTATAAATTTACAAATAAATATACAAACAAATTCAAAACGTGATAAATATGCACAATAGGTGACAATCACCTAGAAAATTGGTTACTTTTTAGAACAATATAAGTACGCACAGTACGCAAAATTTTCAACTAAGAAAACACAATTCCAAATTCACAACTCAGGAATATTAGAACAATTGCACAGGTGGCTCACACAATATTGATATAAGGACACCCGTAGGAAAAACTGGTTGCATTTGACAAATAACCCCGCTAACTGAAATAAAGTTAGGGGGGGGATAACTTCTTGGGGCCTTTGGTGTGGGGAGTCGCGGCCGGGGTAGGAGAGTAATTTGCGGTTCTGCCATTTTCGTAGCGATCAGTCAACTTCAGAAGGTCTTTTTGAGGGTCTAAAAAGAGCCAAGCACTGAGGCCTGGCATCCTTTCGAGGGGAAAGCAGACCAGGCCCGGGACTGCAAGCTTCCCCCCCCCCGGAAGAAACGTAGCCCAGCCTGGGGCGTAGGAAAAGTGTCAGCACTAGACACTGGTGAGCCCGGCCCCGGAAGGGGGGAGGCCACTAGCCATTTTCAGGGCTTAAAGTCATAAAACACGTATACATGACTATAATACATATGAACAGAACAGAACAATTGAAGGTCTGATCAACGATTGCACGTACATTATCAAATGTTGTCTATCTTAAATTATATATATATATATATATATATATATATATATATATATATATATATATATATATATATATATATATATATATATATATATACGCATTGTATTATGACCTCTACTTGCATCCTAACAGATCCTTTAAGCAGGCCATTTGATAGATGACTTTTCCTCAAAATGTGACAATAAAACGGGATACCCATGGTACTTAACAAGACTGGAACATAGGCTGTCCCATAATTTCAGATTATAAAGATACTTCCACAGAGCAAATTATTGGCATTAGTAAAATATAAAATTTGAGGTAATACTCTGAAGCAACTTCTGATGATAATGTCCAAATTATCAAAATTCTTTATAGGTCTATCAGTTGCAACAATAAAATCCTCAATAATGTATCGTTCATATCTTAGCAAATAAAATTAAATTTATTGTAAATCGAATCCAAGATATTCCTTGCCCATGCAAAGACTTGTAATATGAAGGGGGAGGGGCTAGAGACTAAAAAGTATGCACGGTTTGTGAAGCTAAAGCAATTGCAGGAACATGAGAAAGCCCTAGAATTCCATAATACATAAAAGTCTTTTGCCTAGTGTTCCTGCTCAAGCTTGAACCATGAAGCCGTTTCCCATTGCTATTCTTATATACTTTATCAGGTTACTTTTTATTTTGAATGAAGTTTTTATTTTTCAAATCTGATGGCGTTTGCAATTATGATGCCAGAATAAAATCTGTGGAGTCATAACTGCATTATGTGTTAAGCCCAACCTATACTGAAATTATGTGCTGGTAGCTAAGAAGGGTAACAAATGTAAACAAGACCACACGAGGTCCTTTAAGCTGGATCGGACTATATTTTCGAAGGCAGCTAAACATTCAACTATTATATTAATATAACAATCATGACGCAAAACAGAAATAATCAGAATTAATCATTTTCGTTGATGATGTTATGATAACAAATGCATATATATATGGGATGGCGTAGTTATAGGTCAAGGTCATCAGGATAAGATATATTCAAACGTCATGTCAAAAACGAGTTCATTCCCAGAGTTTTAATAAATGGGCTAAAATAAATTACAAAAGAATGAAAATCATCCTGCAATGTTATCTGACAATTAGAGTTTTTTTTAATAAAAAAAAAGACAGATGCAGACGTTATCTTAAGTTTTTAATTGATCGCATTATGATAGGGTTTTTAAACTTGTTTGATTTTTATTTCACCTTCTAAATAAATTTTGAATAAGTACAGTAAACTAAATACATTATCTTAACGAAACAAAATATGTACTGTCTGACAGATGATATTAAAACACGATTAAACACTAATTTGATTTTTAATTTGAACTCTCCATGCAAAGATACAGTGAGGTTTCAGACATCGTTTTACTACAAGCCAGAAACGTGATTAAATATGCTAGACCGGTAAAGCTAATTTGTATTACGTGTAATTATTCTTCCAAAGTTATAGTTCATTTGTATCAAATATTGCGTCTCTCCTTTCAAGAAAAAGGCAAATTAATTGCTCTTTAATTATCAGGTATAATACGGAATGACTCTGGTACTTGTTCTCATGTGAAATATTAACCTCATGTCATTAATCTCACGTTTATTTTTGTGTCTTAATCTCGATAGAAGCATTCATTGTGGAATCGATAGTGCAGGATAACAGAACGTTAGTGTCGTGACGTCATTGGATCATGTGACTACTAGGCGAGATCATCTATTTAAATGAGTCTCTTTAGGGCCAAACTCGCATATGCCATCGATGATAAAGAAGAACAACGTGAGCTTAACTATCAGATCTTATTCTCCTGAGATCACATAATGCTCAATTCGTTCTAACAGCGAAGAATATACCACAAACAGAGGCTGTGACAGTTTGGGAATTGTCGCCATACCAGGTTCACCATAGCTAGTTTATTATATACAAAGGAATTCATGAAACATTTTTTTAAGTAACAAGAAGTTGTTTTCTGTGGTATGGAACAAACTTTATGCACATTGAAAGGATGGAAATCTCTGCAGGGAAAAGTGGATTGATGAGGACATTTCAAAGTGCTGATGTTAACTTTGCTTAGCATCCATGTTGCTTGATCCCTGAGTATCGTCTGCTTCTGGAATCAGAATTTTGGTAAGTGGGCTTCTCAAAATTCATCTCTTTTTTTGGAAGTTATGGAATGTGAAACAAACTGGTGTAATTTGAAATATTTCTTAAGCTTTCTTTGCTTTATGACAAATGGACGTGTTTGTAGCATTCGTTTCCAACAATGAAATATCGGAGCCTTCACGCTACAGTAATGGCAAACGAAAGATTTCATATGCAACAATGAAATACTAGAACCTTCGCAACACGGTAACGGCTAACAGAAGCATTTCATATGTAATAATGCACTAACAGAGACATTGCACGACTGTAATAACAAATGAAAGATTTAATTTCACTGCAATAATTTTATTTGACCCGAGGTTCAGGATAAATGGTGTACTTTTCGCTCGCTAAATCACACATCTAATTATGAAATCAAATATGTTAGACGATACATCATGATTTGCGTACAACCATGATGTAGTCACAAAAATACTTCGGCTTCTGTAATAGGGAAGCCGTTATTTCAAATGTTTTAGACACACGGTTTTAAATATAAAACATTTGTTATTGGATTTGTATCAAAGAAATAAATTTGCGATAGAGAATTTATTTAAAAAGTTTTCTTTGCAATGTTTGTTTGTAAAAGGTATTCAGGTGTACATAAACTACTTGGCAGTTACACTAAGTAGGAACACTAATTAACTTTGTAAAATGTCCACAAATCCAATATTATGAAATAAAGAGGGACAAAACAAAACCCTGAATTTTTAATTTTCTGACTAATCAAACAGAACTTTATCAAACTTTCTTACAAATCAAACAGAAAAAAGCTCAATTAATTTCAAATAGACAAGATTTGATTGGCATTTGCAAAATAATTATGATTCTACTTCATTATTGTTACATAAAGCTTTTGAATCATATGATAAAATGTTTATAAAGTTTGAAGAGAATGAAAGAAATGGAAAGTACAAAATTAATAATATAACTATTATAACACATAAATCTTGAGAAAGAAAATGTAGTGTGCCCATATATATATATATATATATATATATATATATATATATATATATATATATATATATATATATATATACATATATATATACATATACATATATATATATATATATATATATATATATATATATATATATATATATATATATATATATATATATATATATATATATAATTTGTATGAAACATGAAAAGTGTGGAAACAACCGAAGTAGTTTTAGATGATAATTGACATTGACATGTTAATTTAATGACTCATTAAATATAAGGAAAAAAATAGCAATTGCAATGGAGGCTTTGTTTAGGACATGGAAGTTTATTCTATCTAAAACAACTCATTCTAAATTTTACGTAACGTATGTTAGACTCATGACGGAATATCCTGGTATACAACTGCTTATTTTAAAATTCGGTTTAACTTGAAGCAGAAATTCAAGATGTGCTTATTAACTTGCTATTTTATGACGGTACAAAAAAAGTGGTATTTTCTAACAGGTTTTTTTCCCTTCGCTGAAATATTAATTAATAAGAAAACTAACAATCTTCTTTTGAACCATTAATAGTTACTCTATACTACTTTTTTATGCAAGAAGTGGATCCTCACGATGTAAATGCGATTAAAGAGTCAAACAATATTTTAGTTTTATACAGTGTCCTCACGACATTAGTGAGATAATCCGATAATAGGTCCGACAATGTTTCAGTTTCATACAGTGTCTTCATAGTGTAAGTGAGATAATCCGATAATAAGTCCGACAATGTTTCAGTTTCATCCAGTGTCCTCAGGATCTAAGTGAGATAATCCAATAAGTCCCATATTGTTTTAGTTTCATAACGGAATTCGTTGACCCCATCGTGGATGAATGTCAGATCACGTTGTGACAATAATTCAAAGGCTTTTTTTTTTCGTAAAGCCTAATATTTACACAAATTTCAAGCTTGGTGAAAGAAAATTATCTTATCAATTGTACACGCAAAACTGGGGAATAATTGCAGTTCAAGTGACACAATTATGGAGAAATGGATATGAAAGTAAATAACATAATTGCTTTTCAAGTGGCAGGTATATTAACCAACAGATATTGTATATTTCTTTAACCAACCGACTGGGCTATTTATTTTTTATTTTAGGTTTATTGTTAGGAGGCAATCCCGAACTTTCAAAAGAACAAAATGAAATATATAGATTTGTGATGTCAAGATATGTTAAAACTACTTAAAAAATTATGTCAGTCAAGTTTGGCAAATTTTCTGTAACAGCTGTAAAATAATATCTTCTCATTCTGTATATTTTCTTTTCCTTGTCTTCCATCATTTCATTGTACTACTTTCCCTTTCATCTTTATTTATCTGCTTGTTTTTGTTTTAAATTATCCATCCCTCCTTTTTTAGACCGTTCCGGTGGCCTAGTGGTTATAGCGTCCGCCCAGGGTGCTGGAGGTCGCGGGTTAGATCCCGGCCGAGTAATATCGTAGACTTACAAAAATGGTACTAACAGCTGTCTCGCTAGGCTCCCAGCATTAAGAGGTCAATGTTAGGACTGGTCGACCTGATGTAAGGATAATTTACTGGGTGGTACATCATGCTACATGTCTGCGGCAAGATGTCCTAGTGCTTGACATCACTATAAATTGCAACACTGCAGACATCATAGCGATATGACTGTAAAACATTAAAACTACATTAAAAACCCAAATTACACACACAAACACTCCTTTTCAAATAAAATTTTATATAAAAAATATTCTTTGTACGTGACAGGCGTTTATGAAATATAAGAACTTTCTTACATATTCAAATTGCAGTAAAAAAAATGTTTAAATAATAATATTTAAAAATTATTGACGTATTGTATAGATTTTTATAATGTGGATATCCTACAATATTAAGATGACATGCCTGAATAGTAAGTCTGCTTAGAAAACGATCCGTCCAATTCTTACGACCTTGGTCACAAACTAATTATTCCGTTCCCACGGCATACAAATTCGTATCATCCAGATGTGATCTTGTTCATGAGACGTATCATTTTGTGACCTGGAAAAAAATTTCTCCTTCACACAAGAAAATATTTCGTGTCCTGCTACATCTCGAATCGACGAAAAAATAAATATTTATTAACCTATGTCCAATTATTGCATCGAAGCAAGGAAGGTGCATCGGTAAAAGTGACTTTCTATATCTTCTCGTTGCCTTGAGATATTATGTAGTTGAAACAATAAAATATATCGAAGTCATACAAGATCTTATTTCTTGGGAAGAATGTAATTATCGTGTGGCCATGAAATGTATTAAGTCCACGAGAGTATACAGAGTACAAGATAATGATAGCATCTCGTGGCTACGAGATTTTTACTCGTAGCCAATCCATATGTAATGTGGTCACAAGATAACTTCCCGTAGCCGCAAGGTAGTGTCTCGTAGCAGTGAAATGATTATTTCGTTTCTACGACATACTTTCTTGTGTCAATCTAATTCCCAGTATTCAGCAGTAGGTGGTTCGCGATTATATCTCCTTCCCACGAGATGGTATTGAACATTTAGTTGTCACGAGGTTATATTTACAAAAATGATGATATTCCCTTCTATGTTTTCATCCGCAGGATAAACGTAAGTTATTATAGATACAACTTTTTTATCAATGTCCGTCTGTGATCTAACCTAAAATAAAGTACCTATAGTCTTAAGAATACGCCAAGTAAAATGTTATTTTGATTAACATCAGTTGTACCCCTTATATTTCAATGTCCTTCTTCAAGTTTGGGATATTGCAGAGCAATGGTAGAAATGTATTAAGACTGCCACTAGACGGTTAATATTAGAAAGTTAGATCAGAACTGCTTCATTTAACCTCATGCTTTGAATAAAATCCATTATAGGAAGCAAATTAAAAATAGCAAAGAAAAACATAGTGGTCTCTTAAATAATCGTATAGAGTAGTCAAAAATTGATTGAAATACATTTAATGTAAAAACTTCTGGTCCGTTGAGATTTGAAAATACGAGCCTGAATTTCCATGATATGTCTACAATGAAAATATCATTGTGACGTCATAAGACCGCAGTGTAACTAAGTGCTACAGAGAACATTTTAAAGGATAATTTCATAAGAAAAGGGAAATTCTTTTAGAATGGGAACGAAGACATTATATTAGTGGGTTTTATGGCTTTAAAAAAGACTCCGTATCTTCAAATATTCATTTTACATGTTTCGCGTATTGGTAAAACTCAGTATGTGACCCAAAAATCTTTATAACCATTCTCGATATCTCACCGTCTCAATAATACACATCCTCAATAGGTCAAAATCCGAAAATGCAAGGCTTATATCCATACGACACTAATAGAAAAATATATCTTTGTAGAATATTTTCTTTTATTTCAAACGTCACTGCTGGAGCGTTTCAGACGTAAAATTACCCAGCATGTTTATTTATTGCACAGGAGTAATGTTAAGCAGTATTCAGATGGTATCGTGATAACAAAGCTATTAAAATCTATTTATGCTGGTAAAAATTATATTCTATGAAGTAATGTAATATGCAGCATCTAAAAAAAAAATACCCCACCACCCCAATTATAGGAAATTGTGCGTACGTTTCAACACCTGATGCTTTGACTGTCAATTTGTTTTATGTAAAGGTTCACCTGGTACATCTTCCAACAGTTTGTTGAAAAGAAGTATGCAGTCAGCATATGAACTATACATACATACATACATACATACATACATACATACATACATACATACATACATACATACATACATACATACATACATACATACATACATACATACATACATACATACATACATACATACATACATACATACATACATACATACATACATACATACATACATACATACATACATACATACATACATACATACATACATACATAGAAATTCTAATTATACTGAAAGACAACCTTTCTGGATTAACTGCTGAGAAGCCGCGCTGTTTCAATGGTTAGGGTATTTCATTCATAGGTCACAATTCTGCGTCATATATGATACATTTGGGGTTGGGTTTTTTAGGGGGGGAGGGTCGTTTGTTTTGTTTTGTTTTGTTTCATATTTTATCTAAGATATATTATTGTCATACTATTCATTTATTTGTGTTATTGTACTAAAAATATTATTACTTGGAAGAAAAATGTACTCCTGACTTTGTTCATTCCCTGAGTAAACTTTCAATGACATTATTTAGACTGAAATAGTCCATACCTTCACCTGCTGTCCTGAAACTATGGAAGAAAAAACTCTACTTTAATCCTCCTACTTGACACATCAGCTTGAATCTGAAAGAATCAAAATGGGCATATTCACACATACACAAATACTATATTGTTACTGTCAATATTATGATTATGTTGTTGTTATTATTATTATTATTATTATTATTATTATTATTATTATTATTATTATTATTATTATTATTATTATTATTCATACAATTGTGATTACATATAATAATGAATAATATGATAATATTACATCGTTTGAATTTTTTTTACAAAAGTACTACTTACATAAATACAGACATTTATTTCTGTGTTTTGTTTTTTGTCGATCCGTAGTTCCACCAATATATATATTCTCAGTCTACATCCTAAATATCTTGTACCTTGCAGATGTAGATGGTCTGGGATGGTAGTTTCATGTTGCTATATTAATAATAATAATAATAATAATAATAATAATAATAATAATAATAATAATAATAATAATAATAATAATAATAATAATAATAATAATAATAATAATAAAAGGCAATTATTATAAAATTTAAAAATAATGAATAGCAACACTCTTTCACACAATTCTAGCATTCACTGAAAAATTCCAAAATGTTATCTGGTAGTATAGGATCAGAAAGGTTCACATCACACAGGTTCTACGTAACTTAATGGAAGCTGACTCATTCGACAAGAATGTTTTCCATTGTCAATGGACACTAATAGGACTCACATACTGGTTAAGGTTCACCGATTGTATCAATGGATATGGGTAGGATGCAAACTCTAGTCGAGGTTCAATCACAATGACAGCGGACACTGGACGAGTTCACACTGATCGAGGTTCACCTATTGTGTAAGTCAAAAAGACAGAATACCGTTGTTTGCTCCTATAACTTCTAAAAATAAAATTTGGGAGATATTGCTGAATGTTGTTTGTAAATGCGTCCAACTTTCATAATTTTTCTAAACCGACTACGGTCTTTACAATTCATTCCAAAATGTTCCATTTTACTTCAGATAGTGAATATATATGAGGAGCAAGCCTCCTGAAGAAGCAATGTAGTATTTCTTATTAGGGAGCATAGGTTAATGACCCAAGCATTTCAATAGCACCAGAAGTTTGAAAGCCACGGACGTTCACAATTACATACCTAAGAGTATTAAAAATTCTAATAAACTTCTGCAAGCCCCACCCCCTTTAGTTACTGTCGCAACTTTATCCAGGCCACCGAGTACCGTATGAAAGATGCCGCAAAATGATGTAGTGTATAGAGAGTCTCATTAAAATATTACGAGATTTTCCAGTATGCTGTCTTCCAGATTGAACCACACAAACACACACACACACACACACACACACACACACACTACATATTTTAGAGAGCAGTAATGAAGTCAAACTTGATACGCTAAGCTGGAGATCGATGTTCAAGTCACATCTACCCCACATGCTAACTGTTTAATACCATTTTCCGCCAAGCGCGTTAACAAGCCTTCGTCTCTTGTAAAGGATTGTAAGTATTTTTTATTATATAATTTGTGTGTTCATATATCTTTTTCTCTGAATTATCAGTAATTTATTTAACAGGTATAGCGTGAAAATAGGTTGATATCCAGTATATTGTACTATGTGAACTGCATCCCACTCCACTAAGGAGACTCCTCTGCAAGATTGTTCTCCTATTTAAATCTGGGAATACTACGAAAATAGTGATATGCAATACCTAGACACTATTGTTGTAATATTTTACAGCAACCAAACACGTGCGAAATACGATATCTAAAAACGAAAAAACTGCAAATTGAAGGATCAGTCAAGTGGTAGTTTTTACACCTTCCACTCAGGTGCAGTAATTTCAAACATAAAAAAATAAAAACTTCTATCCATGTTTCTGTACAGTAGCCATTTAAATCAACCGGAACATGTAAAGTATACAATAATAAAGCATAAATAAAATACTGAAGATAGTTTGAAAACTCTTACGCTTCATGAAAGAGTTTAATTGAAATGGGAGATAAATCTCTTAGTGTGCTAGTAAGTACGCTTCTGTTCTTGCTAGTTGCTTCTCTTGGTTAAATTATTTTATCCTCAGTAAAACCTTGGCAATTCTACCCACTGTGAACATAACATGTGGAATGAGCTCTGCATTCTAAATAAATCCTGAATATAGTATGGAGCAATTAGAATGTAAAAGTGTTACTTGCGGAAAATGGTAAGTTTGATTTTTTTTAAGTGCGGACTTCATTTCCTCATAAAACACGAATGTGCTGTAAAAGTTAAAATACTCAGCCGAGTTCGACTTCTGTGCTACATCAGAGTATATAGAAACGTTGGTGATATGTACAAGTTAAAAGTCGTGAGATGTTTTGATCATTCTACTAGGTCACAGCAGGCACAAACGGTGGTGGAAGGCACATTTTGACTATGATTTCTACTTCTACGCAGAAAAGAGTGGTGTAAGGCATAAGTTAACATCCAAAGGTTTGAATTTAACGTCACAATCAAAATAAACATTGATGTGTAGATATCATAATGAGGTAAAACAAATGGAAAATAGTTAGAAATATACTCAGATAGTTCGAGTTAGATAATTCGAAAGTTTTTCTAGTTTACTAAACCAAAATGATGTTTGTTTTGGTGGGGTTTTTTATTTGTCGAGCCGAGACTCGAACCCACGTGGACAGAGGTGAGATGTGGATGTGAACAATTTGTAAAGGCGATCGCCTTTGACCACTATGCCACTTTGATCACTATGCCACTTTGACCACTATGCCACTATGCCACTTTGACCACTATGCCACTTTGACCACTATTCCACCAAAGGCCCCAAATGAAAATAAATACTTTCGTAATCGACTTGGCTGTAACAAGTTGGAGAAATTTACAAACACCTTTAATACCTTTCCAAGAAAGGAAAAAAGAATTTAGGCTGTGAATACGCAAAGTTTAAATAGATCTGTTATTTAAAGAGTCAGAGCTTCACCTAAGAGAAATGTCAATGATTTGACAGAGGCAGCAGTTAAGATTTACGATGCTGTTGAAAAATATTAGAAAAAAATAGACAGATGTCAGTTACAAGGACAAGAATACTCTTACAGACACTTGAGATCAACAAACATGTTACATTCGTGAGAAAGAAATAACTGAAACCGAAATGACACATCATGACCATCTAACAAGAAAGTACAGAGATCCAACACACAACGAATGCAATTTGAATTTTAAATATTCAAAATTCATAACGATGTTTATTAATGACGTGTCTAGTTAAGATAGGCATCTTGTCATCAGGACACTTACAAATATACGATGAAGAAGCAAAACTCAACGATGAGAAATAGATTTCATTCCGTGGGATTTTTTATAGTAGTGATAGCAGAAACGGAAGGCCAATAAGGTTTGTACACAGCTTTAGATTCTTAAGACATCATTTGAAAGACATGACCAAAAATTGAAGTTATGGGTAGATTTAGAGAAACGAAAACATTTAATAAATATGAAACAAATATTTAAGGAAAGCTACATGGTTAGTTTTGAAAATATTAACGAAAACATCGATACTACCAATAGATAAACTTTGTTACTCATTATTTATTTATTCACACAAAAACATTTCTTTAATAAGAAAATAATTAAAGTTTTGCTTTCACCTATGAATATTTATTGTGCTATGTTTTAGGAATATATAAAATTTATACTACCACCGCCCCTATTTTTTCTCTTATCTCCTGCTTTTCCTCTGGTGAGTTTCGTCCTTTTGTGTTTCGATCCAACTATTGAAATCTTGTTCTTCTCCAAAGAGTACGTACATGTAGCTTTTACACTGAAATAACCAGAATCGGATGCTTTTATAACGTCTAACGAATAAGCAATATATCAATCCTATTCAAACGAATATTTTAAATATATAATTCCTCTCAATTTATATCTGATTCCCACAGATATATATATATATATATAT
The DNA here is from genome assembly GCA_016746295.1 of Potamilus streckersoni. NCBI lineage: Eukaryota > Metazoa > Mollusca > Bivalvia > Unionida > Unionidae > Potamilus > Potamilus streckersoni. The sequence continues at coordinate 465,941 of JAEAOA010002177.1, read as the reverse complement.
ATATATATATATATATATATATATATATATAAAGATATATATACAGATATATATAAAGAGATATATATACAGATATATATACAGATATATATATATATATATATATATATATATATATATACGTATATATACATATATATATATATATATATATATATATATATATATCTGTATATGTGTATATATATATATATAATCAGGTATGAATTATTTTTTTCTCAGGTCCCTATTTATATACATTTTCACATGGTCTTTATCAACAGGATATGTAGTATTCCAACGGAAAAACACTATCAAAGTATAAGCAAGACTGACCTTGAAGTCAAATGCTGTGTAAACATTATGATCATTATCTAAAGTACAACTTACAATCATGGACAAAAGTTAAGCTCAAAATATTGATACACATAACACTATTATACGATATCTACTAAAGCTTAGAACATTGTTCTACTTTACCAAGGAATTCCCTCCTTATCTTTCATTACTGATATTGTTCAGTGCTATAATTTTCCAAAGATTTGTTCAGTTTCTCAATATCGGGCTCTATATCTTTCACCTATCTCTTGTTCTTTTCCTCTATTCGTTGTAAAGTCTCTTGCATGTTATATATCTCACCTGCTCGTTCTAGTCAATCCGTTTCTGCAGATCCTCGAATTTGGCTATCTTTTCCATTACTGCTCTGTTGAAACAATGTTACCTTATTGACAGTTGAATTTCCACCAGATCTGATATCGATATCTTTTCAATTATTACCATCCAGTGTCTTACGTAAAAACCTAATAGGTCATTTAATTGTACAGGATCACGCACGATATTGTTGAGCTTTCAATTACTGTTAATTGTCTGACTTAGCATGAGATCTTTCACCCCTGTTTTCACTCTTTGAAGAAATCTCAGCCATTGTGCAATGAATTCTTTATCTTTATATTTATCTTAGCATTCAGTCTGTTAATAGGAACCCGCTGTAATCGTTTGTAATGGCCATTAGCAGATAAGAAATATTTTTAATAGGACAAAACCTTACAAGGTGAAATAGTTAGAATTCAAATTGTGTCATTGACATAGTTAATGTAAACGTATGCATCTTTGGTTTTAAAAAATCCAGAAGTTGTGTTGTTTTTACTTGCCGAATGCGAATAATTTAGTATTTAATAAATGCACTACGCAAATGTTACTCAGAGTAATTTTAAGCTTTGAGGTAATTTTAGACATTCGACATCCGTGTTTCCTTCGTTGTGTTGTCATTTTTTTCATTCATTTCTTCTTGTCGTCATTAATGTAACTTTTAAGGTTATTAACAAGTCTTATTTTGATCAGGAAATTTTGATATTTTTAGTGGCAAAAGGCCAGGTAAATAGGTGTGAATTTCCTGTGTGCTCCACGATATATTGAATATGGCAAAGTATACGAACCGTTTCAAAGTTGGATGTAAACAGGTCCAAAGTTTACCCTCTGTCAAATTAAATATTAAAAGACAAAAGAAATATCACATTATCCAGTTTCTTTTTGATAAGTAGTAAAACCAAATGATTAGCTTCTATCACATTTTATGTACGCATATATTTTACAAAAAAAAAAATACCTGACACAAAATAATGTATAGTAGAGAGTCAAGATATAGATGTATCACTTACTGTGATGAGTACAAGACGAATAAGAAACTGATTATAATGGACTTTATATATAAAAACAGTAAACAAAATAAAAAATCACATATGACGACCCAACTGTTTAAAAATACCGTCTCAATATTTACAATAGTTCTTTAAAAACCAGTTCATTCTTATATTATGTAACTCTTGATGAGACACAATTCACGAGTGTACGCTAAAGTCAACGAAACAATTCATCGAACACAAAATATGTTTCTGTAATAATAAACGAACGAGTCCGAGGACAAGGTTATACACGTTATCATGCAGCTTGTAAAATCCTTTGCAGCTATCAAAGAGTTCTTAAAATAGATAAACCAGTTTAAACATATATCCTTCAATTTATTTTAGAAAAGCGTGTCTTAGATCAAAACTTCCATATTTATTAGCTTTCTCTCATTTGCTTAAATATGGTTGTCGCTTAAACAGCAAATAAACAATGCTAAAAATTACATACAATTACATAATTAACGTCCAGGAATACCAAAATTGGAACAGATGTAAGACGTTTAGATTGTTCAAAATAATTATTATCATGAATTTTTATAATAATTAATGCATTTACCAATTTGACCATATCCAAAAATTACCAGACTTAAATATTCTCTTTACAAAATTATATATTGGTTAGTCTAAGGGGTTGATAATAAACAAAAATGAATAAGCATCTTAAAATCCTATTTCATACATGTATTACTGAAGCGTCATGTGGCGGATCGAGAAATTACTTTGGGCGGGAGTGGGGGGGGGGCTGAACAAATAGACGAAGGGTCGGTTGGACGGAATCACTGGTAGCAAATCCACAAGCTCCTGCATTTAGGAGTTTCTAGTGAGTAATGAAAATCAGATAAATGTAAAGAAAACTTACTTTAGGAAGCATTCCAGTTGTTTTTGTTCTCAGTCCTTTCTTGGTATATGCATAAGTCCATTAACTGAAATTCCATTGGAACACTTATATTTACTACCTCCTCGGTATACGTGCTTCAAATAGGTGAACAGGTCAAAGTAAGACGAATTACAAGTGAAATGTCTCCTGGGGTGAAAATCTCTCCTTCCTCAAATATTATTTTTATTCCTTCTGAGGATGTGTTTGAAATATGCTTGACCGTTATTCATGCCACATACATAATTGTGCAGATTCAGCAATGTGAATATGTCTGGTGATGTGTTGGAATATTTGAAATTTCACATTTACGTCCATTATAAACTTTAAATATACATATTTTAATTACTTGATAAATTTCGAGACATGCACGATAGAGGTAACGTTATGACATTATTTTAATAAATGCTTGATACACTGATGTTAGACTATGTTCTTATTACCTTTAAATGGTATTTTCTTTATATACTGAAGTAGTTGTTTTACACAATTGTGCCCTCCTTTTTCTCCCTAGGTAATAAAGGAATCCTTTTGTCAACGAATACAAAAAAACCACTAAAAATCTAAAACAATAAAATCAACGAAGTGTTGTTCTACCTTTTGTCTTCCACTTTTTAAGCAACAGTTTCGATTTGGCTTGTTTTCTTTTTTGTAATATTTCCTTTGTACACAAAACGTGTACCATTACCACGTCTTTCTTCAATTTTTACTTTTCATAAGGGTTTACGGGAGTGGTCAACACGTATGTAGTTTCATATGGTTATCCATAATTTTACGATCGATATCATCCCTGATATTATCCAATCAGAAGTCGACATTTGTGTTTTTGAAGAGATGAAATAATCATTAAATATACTCGTAGGTTATTTGACTACAATGATGAAATGTTTTACAAAGACAGCGCTATATTTTGTTTGAGGAAACCATTATTGTCATTATTTGCATTATGACATGAACGGACATTACCCATCGATCTCTGAGCTTTATTTTAAGTAATTCTTTCCATTATTTAGTTGTTGAATGAAGATTCCCAATGTCATTCAGACATGTAATAATCAAACTTTTCTCTAGGATTTTGAATTTAGTGTTTGTTTTGAGGATACAAGCTGCTTATTTCCTGACAAGACTCATGATCAGAAATATTCGTGTCAACATATGCAACTGAATGATTACCGGAGAAATCGACTATAAGTAGTTGCCAATAAAACAAATATGATTTGGATAACTATTCAAAAAATTACAGATCTATATTTTTACAAGTCTGATACACAATACTACACGGTAAAGAAGCAATCAAAATTAAGGGTATGCTATTAAACTTCTCGGTTATGTTATAGGATGTGAGCGTATAAGATTAACAAATAAACTGGACCTAACTTTATATGTCGGGGTTCAAAAGAGGGAAATAATCTTTTTAATCATCTGATTTATTTCAGTTTGTATGTCTTTGCTTTAAGTCTATAGCTGTTATCTTTCATTGAAACGAGATAAGAAGTTTCTAAATTAATGTTAGCTCAATCAATCCTTTATATACTGTTGTTAAATTAATATCAGTGGGATCATTCCTTTAGATACTGTTGTTAAATTAATGTCAGTGGGATTTTCCGTTTAGATACTGTTTTAGTTTTCTAGCGTGTAATATATAGTAAAGTAATGTAATTTGTAATTAATTAGTTTATCGGACATAATTATGATATTTCTTGAGACTAACAATTTCCCAAATAGTGTGCTTCTTGATTAACTTTATAATCAGATATTAGAAATATATGATCCGGTACCTGTCCCTTTTTGGTGTTGCCCTGGCAACATTTGGTGTTACCCATTCGTGTTGCCGGGGTGAATTTTTATCATCAGCAAGTATTGTTGTAATCCGATGTACACTATTATATATGATGTTTTTATTGCATATTTTATGATATGGTATTATAACGTTAAACGATCACGAATGGTCCAAAACAAGAAAGAAAAAGAAAAACCAGTTCCTAGTGATGATGAGTCAGGTGGGACAGCTTTTCAAACCATTTCAATGGTAGAGAGCCTGCTTTAAAACAAACTAAAATGAAGGTGAGCCAGAATATCAGACTTAAAAAACCAACATAAAATAGAAGTGGCAGTGAACAAACTTTTCTGGTTCACAAAAATTCTAAACAAATACTGGAAGTAAGCCGGTCTTAATTGACAGCTTCAAAAAGTAGTATTTTCTGTCGTAGACAAGTGATATTTTGAAAAAGAATAACACGTTAATGACCTGGGAGTGCTTTTTTTTTTAATCGGCTTTAGATGATGGCTTGGATCGTGAACCAGCTTTAAAAATAGTGAAAGATCACATGTCTGAGTTAAGATGCATATATTGTTTTTGGAGAAAGGAATTAAGATGTTGGATGGTCACATGTTAGTGGTCGAAAGACTAAATTAAAAAAAAAATATTAATATTAATAACACCGTGATCAATGGTAAATTACCATAGTAATTACCAGAGTACTGGTAATTTTCCATGAGCTAAGCATGGCATTGTCAGTGGGCGTTTGTGCCAGAACACCAAACAGGCAGATTAGCCACCGGCCTAAGGTCTCAGCCTTTTAGGGTTGGTAAAATTAAAAACGTAAGAAGAGATCATTGTCGATTGCCTAGGGGCTTCCACATGGTTTAATCCGGCACTGGGGGACGGGGCGAAAACAATTAGGCAAGGGGTCATCACGATGGAACCCCATGGTGGTTATCTAGGAGGTAAAGTCCAAAGAAGTTGATACACCTGAAGCGTTTCCGGGATATAATTTTAACGATTTAACTGTGAAGACAACCTACTGTGGGAAATGTTGCGTTTGTTGCGAGCTCTTTTTATAAGGCGGGAGAGGTGAATTGCCTGCTTTGCATCTCTGCACCCAATCAGAACCCCCTTGCGCCGTCCCCTCAGATCCGCCCCTGGTTTTTTCATTACATGTCTCCTAATGACTCTCAGGGACATTTCCAATACTACAATGTTCTTATAGCATAAAAACGACGGTCACTTAGAAAATGGATTTGTAGCATTTAATATAGAATATACGGTCAGATAAAGGACGGTCAACCTTGGCATTTTATGCAAGAGTATAAAATTAGCACGTCTACGCGTGTCACTTCATCAGAAAGTATCGTGGCCTAGACGATCTTTTAGTCTTTATCGAAGAATCACAATTTGTTGTCGAATCATCATTTCTTTTCGGTTATTAAAATGTATACTTGTGAAACATATGTTAAAAATAAAGTCTTCGCTTTTACAAGCATTTATTGTTTGCCTATTAAGACATGATGACTATTGTATGATATAATGAACTTTGTATGATCTATAGAATATTGTATGATATAATAATTATTGACTGATATAATGTATATTGAATGATATAATAAATATCGTCTCATATATGGAATTTCAACCATAACCGTGAGCGGTGGAATCACTTAATCCAGGTGTGCGCACACTTTTTCAACATGGGAGCTACTTATAACCAAGCCAAAATGATCTACCTACCACAAAAATGCAAAACATTATAGGCTGATGTCTATCTTTTAATGCTAAGAGATTTGCTCATACTACCTTCGCGATCGACCGGTCGATCGCAATCGACGTATTGTGCACCCCTGATTTAATCCAATATGTTATTAAGTGTAACTGCGAAATTAGATTTGATGACGTAAAATGCGTTCCCGGATCAGGGTCTGCAAATTTCTAAATTAGATTTAAATTAAACAAAGGAGACGTTGATCTAAAGTCCAATTTACAAGGACTGATGTGACTCAGTACTGTTAGCAAGCGAGTATTATACACGCATATACATGGAACGAAAGGAGTTTGCAAGACAGTTTGTGTGATATATTGTCAAAACGGGACACAGAACTATGTATAATTAAAATACAATATAAAGGTATTTACAAAATTATCAATTACATTGACAGGTAGGATGTGGTGGGCTTGAGGTTGGACAACTGTCCTCTGGCACATAGGTTTCTGCACGCTTTCTTAGACAAAAATGTCTATGAAACTAGTGTACTTTCTGTCCGATGGATCCTTTATAAGAGGGTTCCTTTCGCAAGAAGTCAAACCCTATGAAGAAAACGCGGTATTCCAGAGAGAGAGAGAGAGAGAGAGAGAGAGAGAGAGAGAGAGAGAGAGAGAGAGAGAGAGAGAGAGAGAGACCGTCTGTCGTCACAAAGGAAGTTGCATAAGCACACTTGTTAAAGATATTAAGCCTGACAGTGATTGACAGATTTATTGATTGCATGTTGCGAGAATGTAACTGAGAAGTAATGACGTGACGCAATTTTTTTTAATATCTTATTCCAGTTGCAAATATATTTTCTTTTCATCCATGAATTATATATTGGCTTCTTATAGATATTGATATGTGTCCTAATTTTATCTATTCGAAACACAATGATAACCTTCACCAGCAACACACCTGTTTTGAACATTTGAAAGGCCTTGAAATCATAGAATAGGGAATAAAATAAATGAGTATTTTAAACACATTTTAAACAAAGCGGCATTAGCGTTAGGAGAAACATATTGTTACAGTAAAATACGAAAATATTCAGTGTGAGATATTCATAGATCCGAACATCCGGGTAATTAACAAGAAGAGTGCTCGCTCTTGCATAGATACGCCAGCTTCCGCCTCCCTGTAGGTGAAACGTTAACCTCTCGACCATTATTCGAAGGCAGTTGGTTAGATTAACGGGCATGCTATCAATATTGCTATCAATATTGTTACATTAAAAAATGTATAAAATGTGGAAAATAAATAAGTAATGATGTGTAAGTTCCAAATGATTTATTTTGCTAAATTTATGACTTAAAAAAACCTCTTTGATATTAAAATGAGAATCTGCTACACACTACCTCTTTACTAAATCCCGGAAAATAAATTGTCAGGAAACTGGAAAGGGCTTTTGTTTCTTATACTTTATTATTATGGTCAATTTTTTTTAAATCTAATATTCAATATTGTTGCTTCATAGACTTTAATGTTAAGGACAAAGAATTATTTTAATATAAGAATCTCCTGAAATGAACTTATAAGTTTCTATGTTCATATCCTGCCATGCAGTCTCGGTCAGCAACGGCTAGAGCCACCTAAGGATGATCTAGTTCATCATTTACTCGCTGTGAAAGCATAACATCTGCACGTAGAAGCATGTAAGCACACTATGGTAGCTTATAGCTCATTACTGTGTGTATCCATCCGTTTTAAGCCTCAAGACTTTTGTCAGCTATCATAGTCACATGTGTAACAAATGCCTAGAGACCGTAAAACAGTTTATTATTAAATTAATAGATGTTATTGACAGTTATATGGATTAGATACATATACACAATCAGATGTGATCAAGGAATTAGAGGAAAGGAACTGGGTAATAAAGCAACAAAAGAACATTCAGTAAAAAAAGGCATTTTGTATTTTAGTTTTGAAAACGATATATATATATATATATATATATATATATATATATATATATATATATATATATATATATATATATATATATATATATATATAAGTGATAATATGACAAAAAATATATAACAGTATTTTGATCGCTAACTAAAGATGGATGCAGTCTGTGAAAATATCGTATATCATTATGACTATATTTTAATTTATATTTAATGTTAAAACAAATTACTTTGCTATACAAAATGTATTTTTTTCTCTCTGATACAACGTAACAATATTTACGTGGAGAGACTATTAGACAGAAATACAGAAATACAGATCACCGTACTGCCTGCCTACTGGAGTGGTGACAATTTACATGGTGGTTTTCCCAAACAGCCGTTGGAAAATTGCAAAGACAATCATCTGTGTCTATAAAGTCTAATTTAACCTTTTATCGGTTTTTTGCTGAATTATCAAGCTGATGAAAATAATTCTACGCCATTTACACAACTGGTATTGATACTTGAAAAATTAATTGGCACCGCGTGTATACTGCTCAACTGGCACTGCGTGTAATATTTTCAATGGATGCTTGGCGTTAATAGGAGAGGCTTCACCTACGCAATAACCCGGATGTTGTATCTAAGACGGTTGTACGTCACGCCACATCCATCAATTGTGGTGCCAAATTCATTAACTGTCTTCTTAACCTCTGCGTTGGTTTTTCAATGAATAAATTGCTTCCCAACATAATAAAGCTTGTAAAATTAAGTTTAAGGTAACAGCCCTGTCTTATATTTTAGAGGTTGCTGAAAGTTTGCTTTGTATTGAGAAAAAAATGGGTCTGATGGCATATCCACTCGTGTTTATACAGATTGTCTAATTTTGTAAAACACTAACAGAAAGAGTATATACTCAGTCAGTTAATTCATTACTTAAATCACCAAAGTGTTAATGGTAACCCCTAAAGTTACGTATGTATGCAAAGTGATGTCCAGTTGAACAGTCTTTAAAAATATAGTAATTGGTGTGGTATATGTATTGTTTTTGTTTTTTTTAATAAATAATAATTTGCAGTCCCTGTAGTTAGATTTTTCTCCCCCTGAAACAAATGTGCAAGTTTGTTTTATAGGTCTTCTTTCGAAATAGCTAAGAGATTTATACCGGATATTTATAAGACGTAGCTTGAGAAACATAAATTTTGTGGGATATGCCATTGTCTACACAACTAATATTATTGCAACACACATTGAGCTTTGGGTTTTCTCTGTTTTCCTTTCAAGGAACTTCTATTTCTGAAATGATTAATTGAATAAATTTTATACACCACACAAATGACGACAGACAGAGTTTGTTTGGTGTTTCATGTACTGCACATCAATACATGAAGACTATATTATACTGAGTAACACTTATTCATAACTTCGAAAATGTGATAACTGACTGAGGCAATAAACAGCAATGCATAATAAGAATTTCTGCTCATATCTGACTTTTTCATGTACTATATTAATCTTGGATTAGCGGACACCTATTTATAACGGATAAAATAAAACACATAAGTATCTGTAATAAAACGAGTATATTAAAGCATTCAAGAGATTTATGATTGAGCCTTTTTCTTACAGATTTAATAACTAATGTTGCAAGATGGTCGAGAGGGAATATCTGCCATGTCAATCAGGTTACAACGGAATGTCTACCAGTCAGGTTACAACGGAATATTTGCCAGTCAAGTTACAACGGAATGTCTACCAGTCAGGTTACAACGGAAAGTCTAACATGTCGGAACATCGTTGAATACGGGTATTCTTGGGCAAATAGTACACTAACCGAATGTTATTGCTTGAGAATACACGTAAATGACAATGTCGTTGCCACGTCCTCTGACACTGTTTGAACGTAAACCGGAAGTGATGGAAAAGTACTAAGGAGTTGACGATAGTCTTCAAGGTGACATTAGTTCTATGACTTTTATTTTTTTTTGATGTAATTCCCAACCGTTGTAAGGAAACTGAAATTATGTGCTATAGTGTTTCAAGACACTACAAACTGCCAAAACCAAAACAAAAAGAGAAAAATTCAAAAGTTTACAAGTACTCGGGTAACAATTTCTGGAATACTATTCCAGGGGAAGTTAAACATGCTCCAACTTTACAATCCTCTCATGAAAGGGTGGTTACTTGGGTGGAAAATAACAATGATATTTAATGTCCACCACTTCCCGTGAACACCTGCATATAAATCCGTACATAAACTGATATTTGTTTATCTTGGTATATTATTGTATTATCTGTTGAAGTGTACAAAAACAGGTCAAAATATGTGTCGTAGTAGATGTGAATTTTGCATTTTTACACATAGTTTGCTGTTGTAAATAATGTACATAAAAGAAGGCGTCAAGCTAGATTACTTCTTTAATTAACTGAGTCACCCTCTTAAAAATAATGATTTTATTATTATTATTATTATTATTATTATTATTATTATTATTATTATTATTATTATTATTATTATTATTATTATTATTAATTTTTATTATTATTATTATTATTCACATATCTGTACATTTTTAGCTTCTTGGATTGGTCCTTGAGGGCAAGGAATGCCCTACTACCAAACCTTTTCTTGCCCAGGAGGCATCTACATTGTAATATTGTGGTGATCTGTATAGCGTTAGAGCTATGACACACTGATAAGTCCCTTAGGAAGTATAATGGACTTCAGGGACAATCTCAGTTGAGTGTACAACTTTGTCTTTAAGTGCCTAGTGGGTGGGTGTACGCTGTTGGTGCTGCGATCTCAATAGCTTCCATTTTGCAACCTGGAGGCAACGTTTTTTGTGTTGATAGGGAAAAACTTCGGGGCGTGTCCATTGGTTGTCAGTCAGGCCAGGCCCTAGGGCATGGCGAACGAGGCAATCGCCTTGGACCCCGCGCTTCCATGTTGCAGGTATTTAGTTTTAACGATCTTAAGGAAATCATGTACAATCTTCATTTATCTACAAACAACCAAGGGTACATAAGAATAGACTCTATCACTTTAACAATACTAAAGACGTTTTATTATTTTGTTTAAGTCTTTATTGCTGTTAATATATACAAAAATAAAGTTGTATCGTAAATAAAACATCTTTTGCATATGTTATGTTTCTGCAAATAGAAAAATATGAATATTCATTTATCAACGAACATGAAAATTAACGACGAACCTTCGCACAATATAGTGCCCATTTAGGAACATCCTCTGCCTTTTCTTAAAGTTGAGATAGAAAACTCAGACGTTATTGGAGTTCGTCATCATTCAGAACTATATTCTAAATCACAATCGGAACAACCTCTGATTTTCTTTGCTCTTATAACAAATATGGTGCACTCAGGTTCAAAAGCGAATCACCAAACACATCAAATTGATGTGCCTGCCGTATATTTTGCTCTACCTAGTCGAATGTATTAGACGATTATGTCCTTAGCATGAACCAGTGCCCAGCAATATTTTAACATCTTATGATGAAAACAAAATATGACACAATCGCATCTTCACGCAGAGTAGATTAAGAATAGTGTATGTGGATACTTTAAGGGACAATGGGAAATATATGGACTAAATCCGCTGGGAACGTTTACAGACAATGGAATTTAACATGGGGAATAATGGGACTGTATAGGGACAAGGGACAGTTGGGTCTGTGTAGGGATAATAGGAATGGAATAGGAAGGTGACGTCACGTTACTGGACATAGGCAACAATGTTGCAAGTGGCTGACCTCAATATGGCGAAAGAGTGACAACGGGGAAAAAAAGCTATAACGTTTCACGGGGCGGAACATGTAAGTTTATATAATGCTTGGGTGGGCAGGAACCTATACCCTTCATACAAAAAACACAAATATCGCCTGGCTGGGCGGGACATATCACTGGATAGGCATAGACAAATAAACAATCAAACAAAGACACAAATGTGGCAGGAGAGCAAATCTTTTTGAGACATAGGAGTAGCCTTTGTTTTGGTATTTTTTTTGGTTGTTTTTTTTTTGTTATCACCAGCTAGTTAACATAGAGGGCATCTCACGGATTTTCTTCTCTTCCTCAAACATCATCTGATCACTCTCTTAAGACAGCATCGTCTTTCCATGTATCAGTCATTTTGGTGATAGTCCATAATGATCTGACATACATGGGATAGTCCGGGTTAAACTGCATCGACGATAGGAGGGTAAATAATTCTACGTTAGTCCACATCTTTTGACGAGAACAGGTGAAGGTAATGAAGTGAACTTCGGTTATTTATAGTAAAAGAGAGGATCGAAACGGGTTCAATTTTTACCAATCCTAACACGCGTTACAAAATTCAATCAGTGCGGAGTCTGTCCTTAAATCCAAAGAAAAGAGATCTGCCTGTGACTTCACATTTCCTATATAGGTGCGCAAGCGTCTGAGCGCAGTGAATCAATGCAACAGAATTAGAATATGACGGAAACTAAGAAGACTATTTGTGAATTGTTCACAGGTATAACTTTTGTCTTTACATTTGCATATTGTAAGTTGACCATAATTAAAATTGTACTAAATTTAATTTTTGTTTCTTTAGTTTTGAGTTTTGAAATATTTTCTTACGGTATTATATACCTAGCAGCTTAAATATATTATAGCGGGTAGTTCTTAAGCTATACCATGGTAAGCATGATTGAAAGTAGAGTGAACAATGCTGAGAAAGGTGGCAGGATCAAGAACTACTCTCCAACTAGCCTGAAAGTGACGGAGCATGGAAGACTCTTGCTAGCTCATAGAATGCCAGGCTGCCAAATTTTAGACCTCACAAGATTTACAGAAGAAGATAGTCCGGCGATGATTCTGCAGTATCTAGTATCAAAAAGAGTCAAACCAAGTGACATCAAAGGGTTGCAGAATGGGGGTAGAGACCTCTACTTCTTATTTGCAAAAGGAGAAACCCCCATATATGGAAAAAAATCAATTCATAGAATTTAAGTGTAAAGCAGTAAATATTTACTGACCACCAACCCTAATCAATAATCTGGCTGGGAGAGAAACTTGTGGAGGTCCACTTCTCCGGATTACACCTAGAAGTACCCATGAGCGAAATTACAAGAAAGATGGAAAAGAAATACGGATTTAAGGTAATAAGGTCGCACTTGGCTACCTAATGGGGCTTTCCAACAATATATACGGGAGTCAGAGTTCTGAGCCTTAATATGGATCATTTTAAACAATCCATTTCACAACACAACACTTTAACAAGTTCATTAGCTTCTTTTTTGTCATTGTTCACTCTATCATTTTTTAAATTTCTTTTCTGTCACAGGTTTTTCTATCTCTTCTTCTTTACTTTCTTCACGTCTTCTTTTCATCTCTTTCTTGACGTGACTGGGTTCTTCCTTTTAGGAGGGTACCTCTTCTTCCTATTCGGAATCCCTCTCTGCCTCCTGTTCCTGTTGTTTCTTAGGAAAGCCGGAAAACCAATGTCCTTTCTCATAACAATGATAACAGGTAGCTTGATTTTTGTCTCTTTTGACACCTGTCTTGCTTTTATGACGGTCTGGAAACTCTGAAGACCAATATCCATTCTTCTAAGAGATATAGCAAGTATCTTGACTTTTATCTCGAAAGGAGGAGGAGTAGTCCGTCGGCTTCTATGAAGAAAACCTTCGTATGACACCTCGCAAAGCTCTGATCAAAAGTTCGATCTCTGCTGGCTCTTACATCTTTCTGGTCGGATTGAGAGTGAAATGAATACTTGGAGGTAAGATACTGGCCGTTTATATAGGCAAGACACTTGTCTTACATTGATACATAGGGGTCCATGATATTTAAGATGCGCTTAAGATGAAATGATTGTAGCGTTTCGTGAAGAAAGGGGAAGAAAGTAATAGGCAGAAACGTGATTTATCGCCTCGCACAGAAGCGGATGTCTTCGCTCAAATTCATGAAAGCGATTTCGAAATTGACACGAGTGATCCAGAATCCAGATCCATAGAGCGTACACCACCACTAAACCTTGAATAGTACTACCACATTCGATAGACTGATACTTTAGAACCACGGCCTACACCTACAGGGTGAAGTTTACACATTTCAAATCAGACGTGCCACTGGAGAATGCAGAAGAGTTCATTACTGGTTTGTGAGATTCTTTTGTTTATGCACATCAAAATAATACTGAATTGATTTAATGCATGCATTAAAAGAAACATGGGATACATGAGTATTCATTGATCTCTTTCACTCATTCTCTCTCTCTTTCTCTCAAACATGCCACTGTTCATTATTGCTAATATTCTACAACATCAAACTCATCTAAAACAACAGCAATACCAACTTTAATTATTTTTTAAAAATATTTGACTCTCTGTGGGGGTTACTCATGGGATAGAATTTACATATATAGAATAATTCACAATCAGTGCAAGGCTGATCCCCGCATTACTGTATATTCTGGGTTGATGCCAGCTCAAGCAAAATTGGTGCTAGGCTGATCTCTGCTCACTGTAAAAGACTGACTCACAATCGGTGCTAAGTTGATCTCAGCAATAAGGTGTAATCTTGACTGATCCCAGCTCAAGTAGAATTATAGAATTATTGCAAGGCAGAATCCAAGATAAATGTAATGGACTGATTTCCAATTGGTGTTAGGCTGATCCTAGCATCCCAGAGTATTCTGGGCAGATCTTAGATCAAGTAGAATTGGTGCAAGGCTGATCCCAGCTCAAGTAAAGTCTGTGCAAGATTGATCTCAGCATTCGTGTGTATTATAGGCTGATCCCAGATTAAGTAGATTACATACTAGGCTGATCGCAGCATGCTAACGTATTCTGAGCTGATACCATCTTAACCAAATCTATGCTTGGCAGATCACCGCATAAGAGTGTATTCTTGGTTGATCACAGATGCGTGTAATAGAACTATGCTGATCCCAGCATGAACAAATAGTCTTAAATTTTTCCTATTTATAACTGTAAAAGAAATTTATTTCATGGGCATGACCTTTACGTAACCTGTATAGATCAAGAGTATCCGATAGGAGAAAAAAGCCATATTGAATTTCAAATTAAGATATCAAATGAAAGTCCCAAAAAAAGATGTCAATTTTTAATGTGGCCATCCATTTGTAAGGAACTGTGTCCAAAGCACATGATACTAAATGTTTGTACACAATTGTTGCTGAGGAGATATGAGACGCTTAGGGTGTGTAGCGTGCATAGCATGACGAACCCATCATTCTAAGGTCCTAATTAGATGGTTCTCCACACCAACTGCAATATCAGTCTCAGAATTATAAGTCCACCGAATTCTTTCTCTCGGGGTACTGATTTCTCCAATAACACCACCAGTCCAGCATACGTGTCAAAATGGCACACAATATCCAGAAATGTTTGTATTCCATGCCACTGAACGACAGCGGCAGAATGATGTGTCGCAAGCTGGTCACGCCTTTCATGAATTTCTTCTGAAGTGGTCTCCAGTAAATCTATATGAAGAGCAGTATCCAATGACAGCTGTATCAGTCTGTGCACCCGAGAAACTACCAAGATGTGCACACACTCTCCAAAACAAATGTTTGTATTTATCTGTCACAGAACGCTAGTGTAAAATGACATGTTGTAATATGGTTATGTCTTCCATGAACCCATGTGAAATGAAGTGCTCCTCAATGAACCCATATGAAGTGCAGTGCCCATAAAAATGAGACCGTCGATATTAATCAGCGGCTTTCCTTCCTGGTGCCAAAGTCCAGAAGACCAAAAGAAATTCAAAGAGAAATACTTTCAGCAGGAAGACATTACTTTAGACTACGTGGAGAAAAACCAAGAAAAGCGATTGCTTGCCAAGGTGATGTTAAATTGCTTGTGGGGACAATTGACACGACGACAGTGTTTACCAAAGACGGAGCATTTTTCCGAACCTTCCCGCTACTTCCAGATGATTCAGACAAAACTAAACATGAAACAGGTGGACGTCCTTTGGGAAGACTTGAAGAAGAATTGAACTTTGTAGAAGTCGACGAATGTGGAAATGTCATCATTGCGGCCTACGTAACAGTTTCTTAAAAATTTACGAAGCTTATAAACTGTTGGGTGATCATGTGCTGTATTTTGACACGAATAGTTGCATCTGCACTACATCGATTGCCTGGGTTAACGTCACCCTGTCATCGAAGGAGACCGTTTTGGAGCCTGGAAGAACGAGCATTCAAACAACAAGATTGCAAGTTTTGCTAGTGGCTGTCCCAAGCATTACGGTTACGAATACCGAGACCAAAATGGAGAAGTGCACACGGAGCGTAATGTGAAATGATTGACTCTCAATTATCTCAATCATCGCACCAGTAAAGTGGTGAACTTTGGGGTATTGAAAGAAGCCTTTCAGTCTGACGAGGATCACGATTTTTAAGTGTATGTATGTATGTATGTATGTATGTATGTATGTATGTATGTATGTATGTATGTATGTATGTATGTATGTATGTATGTATGTATGTATGTATGTATGTATGTATGTATGTATGTATGTATGTATGTATGTATGTATGTATGTATGTATGTACATTCTCTTTTACTCTTCCGTCTACCCCACACAACCTCTAAGCATGCCACCACTAACAAAGTGGGCACAGTATGAATTCTAATTTGACGAAGATTTGAAACAATCAAATCTGAATTAGGAAGACACAAGAGAAATAAGAAGCAACTGGGGAGTGCAGACAAGGGAGACAAGGAAAGTGGCTAGAAATTCAACCTCCAATTGGCGAACAAGAATCTGACCTTCCGGAAACAGAACAAGAACAGAAACATGACTAGCACTAGCCCTCCAAAGCTGAAAGAACGGACAAGAAGGACCATTTCCTCAACTGGGTAAGCACAAGCCCTTCAAACAAAAAAATAATAAACACAAACTATGTCCCTCCACTAGGGCAATCACTCGCCCACAAAAGTAATCTATGGCTTTTTCCCACCTACTTGTGCAAGCTTGGGCACAAAACTAGGCAAGCACTGGCCCTCCGTGTTGCAAACGATTTTCCATAATAAGCCCTAAACCAAACTCTCCTTTCCACCCACACTCTTATAAAACCCTAACTAACACAAGGGCACAAAACAAGTGTTAGGAAAAACAAACTTGCAACACCTGGATGGAATCCTGAGTACAACAAGCCTGTGTGATACAGAGCTTTTATATAATGAGCCCGTCTCTATCTTTCTTCTATTCAACTCTCAACTCCTACTAGCACAAGGGATCCAAAACATGTGTTAGAGAAAATATACTAGCAAACACTTGATTGGAATCCTAGCAACAAGTCTGTGTTGTTGACAGATTTTCCATCAAGGATCCCCTCCCCCACACTCCTCTCACTTCTTTCCCCACTGACGTATATATACGAGAGGCACTTCTATTGGCAATCGAAGGCATCATTCGATTACACCACTACGTATAACTACCTGTATCCATTGGACTCTTCACCATCAAAACCAACAACTAAGACTAACGATGCGTGACCCAAAATCACAGGGTTGCTGACACCCACCTGATTGGTATAATTTTGACAATGGAAGTACGCTTAGTACATAAAATTCCAACCACAAAAATAAGATTAGGCAATCTTCAAATCTGAACTTAGGTCAAGAGCACAAGTGACTTAATAAGAAGATTAGGAAATAATATTTCCTCACTTAATACTTAGGTCTTTGTGTGAGATCAAGCCTAAGGTGAGGACTTCATAGCCATTTACAGCACCACCACAGCCACGTCAACCACAGCCACTACCACCATTACCAATACCAATAGTCTCTGTTCTAGAGACAGAAAACTGGGAGGAGGAGATAGAAAGACAGTGACAAAAGTGGGAGCTCAGCGTCTAACACAAGTAAGGAGGCAAATCATCCAATGATTTGACATAGAATAAGACCTAGGGTATGACTCACTATTCCACAAAATGAAAACTAGGATAGTGAAAGGAATCAACCCTTACTATGTTCAAAACAAGATAAATCAAATGGGAGCAGGACTGGAGCAGACGTTGCGTGTGTGGGGGTCAGACTCGGGAGGTGTCAGCATTAAGAGGTGCAATGGAGTTCTAAAAAGAGACTTTATCGTGGCTACCCAGATCTTAAGAAAAGAGAAACTAATCAAATTGATAGTTTGTGTGAGTGTGGAATGTTGTAACCATAAACATTAACTCTTTTACTGATATGCGTGTGTTTTATATGCGTTGCGTATGTCTGTTCGTGCGTCTTGAGTATGCATGCGCGTACATTTTTTTGTGTTTATCTGTATTTGTAAGCATGCACATACTTTTGTGTGCTTGTATGTGTTTATGTATTGACAAAAAACCTTGTTCCTAAACACAAAAGTTTGGTATTAGTGTGTTGTTTTGTATAAAAATTTATTTTAGGTTAGCATTCTCATCACTAGTAATTGTTTTGTAGGTGGGTATTTCGTAAGTGGGGATCTTTTCCTTCACGTCTGTGCTTGCGACA